>OZ005652.1:334572901-335102901 GCA_963930645.1 Salticus scenicus | reverse complement strand
TGTACACATATTCATGAGCCCAACGGAATTAGCTATATAATGTTAGGTGTGTATTCCATTTGTTGTTCGTGTACAGGGACACGCCAAAATTTTTCTTATCCTTACGGCCTATGGGAAGAATTTGTATGTACCGCAAGAACGGCCGCAAAAATCCTTCGATTGACTTGCAAATTGGCGCACTTGTTCCAGCTTTGCATATAAGTAGCTGTATAATTTTTATTGCTATATTTTTTATAAACTGTGTACAGGGACACGCCAAAATTCTTAACATTACGGCGTATTGGGTGAATTTCGTTTAAACGCATTTTAATATCATTACTTTGGAATGAAGAAAATGAAACTAGAGTACGTGAGTAAGATGCTTAAACTTATGTTGTTTGAAGAAAATATGTGCTCTTAAGCTTTCTAATTAATGTACAGGACCTTACAAAAGTGTTCTGACAATGTCACTTAGTCATCCATACGATGTTACATTTGGAACAATTATTAATTTTAAACGCAAAATAAGCTGAATAGTTTTTACTGGTGTATACAATGTTTATGGTTCGTTTACAGAGACACACAAAAGAATTTCGTAACATTAAAGCCTATGGACAAATTTTTATTTAAGCGCGCACTTTAATGCGTTTATGCTGAATTGAACTTAATAAAGTTAACATACATTATAAAGATGCTTAAAATCATGTTTTCTCTTAAAAAAGGTTATGTATAGACTAAATAATTTATGGGACCACACAAAATAATTCCGAGTATGTACTGTAATCATCCAAATGATGTCAAATTAGTTTGAAAAATTAATGAGTTATAATTAATTTAGTTTATTCTTATTATTGGCGTTTATAATGACTGTGGCTACTTTTCCGTGATACATAAATGAATTTCGTACTATTACGGTCTATAGTCGGCATTTCTTAAAAGTGTATTTTAACATGGTTACACACCATCAAATATAATGAAATTTTATTAGAATTTTAAAAGCATGTTTTCCTGTTGAAAATATTGGGCATAGAATTGATAATTAGTTTAAAGGTTACGCAAAATATTTCCGATATGCTATGTAATTTTTTTTTGTATGAAATTTGGTATTTCTGAATTTCAGGGAAATAATACAAGTTTATTAAGAATACATATTGTTGCGTACTTGGGGGTTCGTAAGTTGTCCGAGAATAAAAGGCGAAACTTGCAAAAATTCAGTTATTTATTCACAGAAAGTTCCAGAAAAGTACAGGTCTATAAACCGAGTATCAGTTTCAATTCAACCAGTAAGCATAGCTTAAAAAACAGCCGTTAACAGCAAAACAACAGTACAAACTGTTTATCAATAACACATAAAGCAAGTCTCATTCAAAGAGGCTCAAAGCAAAGCAAGCATTTGACGAAACTGACACAGATCTGAGATTGGCCGCCTAGGCTAAAAAAATGCTCCTTTTATACTATTCTATCGTACACAGACAGTTCTGGAAAATTATCGTATCTCATCAGCCAATGAGATTAGAGCTTCCATATTTGGTATATCCCTAATAAGGATTTTCTCACCAAGGTCGCCAAAAAAATCGCCAAGGAGGGAAACAGTCGCCAAATTTGGCGCCAAATCCATTTCTTCCCTTATATGGTGCTTTTTAATGCGTTTTTAAAGGAAATTAGGCTATTTTAACGCTAAAACGACTAGAAATGCACGAAATTAGCATTTTATCGACTTACTAAGCCTCTTTGAAAAAATTTATACAAAAATAAATGCAATTATTTACAATTCCGTAACACTTTATATGATATACAAATAGCTATACAAAGAGAGATAGAGCGGGGGGTTGAGGGGGGCGGCAGCCCCCCTCAGGAATGTATCTGATTATGGTAATAAGTTGATCGAATCAATATATACTATTATATAATAAGGAAAAAATAAAAATGACCTATTGAAAAATGTCTGATGCAAATAGGACGTTGAGGCTCCTGATCTGTAGATCCACTAGTAGATAGGAGATATCGGGCTCGAACTCAAGTGGCGCTCAATGACATAAAAGTTCGGAGTTATTCATGAATTTCTCTGATACTTAAGTGAATATAAGATAAGCAGTTATTTTTAGTTTATGAAGAAAGTTTAATCATCATTTCATCTTTCTTTAAATTTTTCCTCTAATAATATTTACACAAATTATTTGACAAGTGATTCTGAAATTTCTACAAAATGAAGAAATGGTATTGTTAAATGCGTTTTAATATAAAATGGCTAGTTTTAATATAAAATTTAAATCACTTTAAATATCTAAAAGGATTTTTTGCATTTATAACTCACACATGGGCATACATACAGAGGGTGTTCACTCATTTTTGAAACGAATTTGACTTTCTCCTTCATTTTAAATTTAAATTTTAAAATAAAAAAGTGACTGACTTCAAATTGAATTAGGTTTAACTATTTTCTACAGCATTAAAAAGATTTTTAACTATAATACGTCTCAGAAAAATAAAAAATGAATTAAAAGCTATATTTTTTAGCTTTCCGAAGAGAAATAGTCTTATTCGGTAATAAAATACAGATGTGAAAATCATGAATTTAATATTTTTATATGCAAAATAAAGGACATAACTAATAAAAAAGTAAATAAATGTCGAATTTTGCATTATACTGGTGAAAAGGCAAAAAATGTATATCCAACAAAGATATGTACACGTCTTATTAAATCTAAATTCGCACCTCATGTTAAAAAAAAAATCCACCCCCTCCCACCCCTACCCCCAAAGAACTCTCGAGAAATCTTTATATATCTCTGTAGGAACTGTGAACAATATTATAAATTTGATTTAAAGCTAATCATAGCAAAAAAAAAAAAAAAAACATGATATTCATCACCTAACGCCGAAACATTTTTCTCAGCGTAAGCCTATGTACATATTGTTGTTCCAGAATTATTTGACAGGTGAAAAATGGAAATATATAGTTACAATTGATGAGGCTTGGATATTATTATCTGATTTCAATAGAAAAAAGTCGATTTACTAGCGAAAAAGAAAAATACCTAAAATGTTTGTTCAGAGAAAACAAGGAATGTTTTTCTAAAGGTTTTATGGTTATTATTGAATTCTCATATAACAAAAAACTTAAAATAAAGAAAGCAGAAAAAATGTAAAAATTAATTTGGATTACTATTAGAAATATATTTAAACACCTATTTTCAAAGAATAAATTCCATCCCATAACCCAAATAATCTTCAATGTGTTGAATTCCTCCAGGATAAGGCTACAAGCCGTACCTCTTAAATCTACTGCTCTCTCTCTCTCTCTCTCTCTCTCTCTATATATATATATATATATATATATATATATATACATACATACATACATACATACATATATATATACATTTGGAAAAATAAGAAATGAAACTGGAATTGAAGGTATTCCCTTTAAATGCATCCCACTGAAATCCCTTTACGTGTCTGTTATCGTTTCTGTGCATCCGGTCCCAAAACATTGGATGATCTATGGAAATGTCTTGAGAAGGAGTGCCAAAGGAGTGCCAAATTCAACCTCGATGTTTAAAAAAATTCTCTGTTATGTTGGAAATCAAGATGTAACATGATAGTTCAACAAAAAAGCTATAAGACTGAACGTATTAGAAAATATAATTCTTGTATATATATATATATATATATATATATATATATATATATATATTTACAAAATCGTTACAAAAATATGTGAACATCTTCTGTACATGCTGGAATTTTCAAAAAATAGCCAGATCATGCTCCTAACACTTAAACACATGCAAATATATCGACAAATGGAAGTCGAAACTTTTTTACGAATCCAATACATTTTTCTGTGATACAGAACAAAGTAATAAACTTAGAGAATTAAATTTTAATTTATTAGTAATAAAATATTCATTACTGTTTTTCGCATTAATGGTGTTTCTAAGTTTTATTGCCGAAACGTCAGTGGAGGCCCTCTGTTGAGACTCAAAACTGTTTTGAGCTGTGTCTGTGTGTCTGTCTGTCTGTCTGTCGCGCGATAGCGGCCGCAAAAATAGCGCTATTGAGTTGAAATTTGGTACACATGTTCATGAGCCCCACGAAATCAGCTGTATAGTTTTTGGTATGTATTCCATCTGTAGTTCGTATACAGGTACACGCTAAAGTTTTTCTTATCATTACGGTCTATGGGAGGAATTTGTATGTATCGCTGTAGTGGCCGCAAAAATAGCGCTATTGACTTGAAATTTGGTACACATGTTCATGAGCCCCACGAAAGCAGCTGTATAGTTTTTGGTATGTATTCCATTTGTAGTTCGTATACAGGGACACGCCAAAGTTTTTCTTATCATTACGGCCTAATGGAGGAATTTGTATGTATCGCGTTAGCGGCCACAAAAATCACGCTATTGACTTGCAATTTGGTACACATATTCATGAGCCCAACGGAATTAGGTGTATAGTTTTAGATGCGTATTCCATTTGTAGTTCTTGTACAGGGACACGCCAAAGTTTTTCTATCATTACAGCCTATGGGAAGAATCTGTATGTACCGCGATAGCCACCGCAAAAATCAAGCTATTGACTTCCAATTTTTGCTGAAACGTCAGTGGAGGCCCTCTGTTGAGACTCAAAAGGATTTCGTGTTCCGTCTGTCCGTCTGTCTGTCTGTCTGTCGTGCGATAGCGGCCGCAAATATCACGCTATTGACTTGAAATTAGGTACACATGTTCATGATCCCCACGAAATTAGCTGTATAGTTTTGGGTGTGCATTCCATTTGTAGTTCGTGTACAGGGACACGCCAAAGTTTTTTTTATCATTACGGCCTATGGGATGAATTTGTATGTACCGCAACAGCAGCCGCAAAAATTCTCCGATTGACTTGCAAATTGACACATATATTCAGGCTCGGTATAGAAATAGCTATTTATTTTCTTAGGTCTATACTTTTTATGGCTTGTATACAGGGACACGCCAAAATACTTCACATTACGGCGTATGAGGTGAATTGCGTTTAAACGCATTTTAACATCTTTACTTTGCAATCAAGAAAATTAAACTAGCGTACGTGAGTAAGATGTTTAAACTTATGTTGTTTGAAGAAAATATGTGCTCTTAAGCTTTCTAATTAATGAACCTTACAAAAGTGTTCTGACAATGTCACGTAGTCATCCAAACGATGTTAAATTTGGAACTATTATTAATTTTAAACGCAAAGTAAGCTGAATAGTTTTTACTGGTGTATACAATGTTTATGGTTTGTTTACAGAGACATGCAAAAGAATTTCGTAGCATTAGAGCCTATGGACAAACTTTTATTTAAGCGCGCACTTTAATGCGTTTATGCTGAATTGAACTTAATAAAATTAACATACATTATAAAGATGCTTAAAATTATGTTTACTCTTTAAAAAGATTATGTATAGACTAAATAATTTATGGAACCACACAAAATAATTCCGAGTATGTACTGTAATCATCCAAATGATGTCAAATTAGTTTGAAAAATTAATGAGTTATAAATTATTAGGTTTATTCTTATCATTGGCGTTTATAATGACTGTGGTTACTTTTCCGGGATAGAAAAATAATTTCGTACTATTACGGTCTATAGTCGATATTTCTTAAAAGTTCATTTTAACATGGTTACACCCCATCAAATAGAATGAAATTTTGTTAGAATTTTAAAAGCATGTTTTCTTGTTGATAATTGTAGGCATAGAATTGGAAATTAGTTTAAAGGTTACGCAAAATATTTCCGATATGCTATGTAATTTTTTTGTATGAAATTTGGTAGTTATGAAATTTGGTATTTATGAATTTCAGGGAAATAATACAAGACCGTCGTTTATTAAGAATACATATTGTTGCGTACTTGGGGGGTCCGTAAGTTGTCCGAGAATGAAAGGCAAAACTTGCAAAAATTCAGTGATGTATTCACAGGAAGTTACAGAAAAATACAGGTCTTTAAACCAAGTATCAGCTTCAATTCAACCAGTAAACACAGCTTAAACAACAGCCATTAACAGCAAATCAACAGTACAAACTGTTTAGCAATAACACATAAAGAAAGTCTCATCTAAAGAGGCTCAAACCAAAGCAAGCATTTGACGAAATTGAAACAGATCTGAGACTGACCGCCTTGGCGAAAAAATGCTCCTTTTATACTTTTCTATCGAACACAGACTGTTCTGGAAAATTCTCGTATCTCATAATGAGATTAGAGCTTCCATATTTGGTATATCCCAAATAAGGATTTTCTCGCCAAGATCGCCAAAAAAATCGCCAAGGAGGAAAACAGTCGCCAAATTTGGCGCAAAATCCATTTCTTCCCTTATTGGAGCTTTTTTAAGTGTTTTTAAAGGAAAATTAGGCTATTTTAACACTAAAACGACTAGAAATGTACAAAGTTAGCATTTTATTAACATTACTAAACCTCTTTGAAAGAATTGATACAAAAATAAATGCAATTATTTACAATTCCGTAACACTTTATAAGATATGCAAATAGAGACACAGCGGGGGGTTGAGGGGGGCGGTAGCCCCCCTCAGGAATGTATCTGATTATGGTAACAAGTCGATCGAATCAATATATACGATTATATAGTAAGGAATAAATAAAAATGACCTATTGAATAATGTCTGATGTAAATAGGACGTTGAGGCTCCTGATCTGCAGATCCACTAGTCAATATAACTGTAAAAATAGATAAATAATTTAGGTATTACGATTTGCTTAACAAAACTAATTACACAAAGTGCGCTATCACTGATCCAAATGCTATCAATAGTGTCGCCTAATATACTACGTGGCTGTTAATGATTAAAGCATCAACAATAAAATCTGAAATCTCTGTTCTAACAATGGTAATAAACAGCAAACGTATAATGAGCTCTATTATCTTTCACTAATGATTTCACATTAAAATAACATACGTTAAATTAGATAACAATGTAACTGCTAATTTTCCGAAGTGCAAAATTAAGTTTTGCGACGGTTAATAGATAGAGTTATAGTTTCAACTTATATTTTAAGGTAGAAACAAAACTTGATTTTAAAAACTTTGTATTCATTTAGACGATTAAAACGTTTACTTATCATTTGTAGTAATAAAAAATTATATATGTATATATATATATATACCGTTATGGATTTTTTACGTATCTATATAATTCAGTATGATTACATTATAGATAATAATAAAAAAAAAAATACTTTTAATATTAAGAGTTTTATATAATTTTATTTCTGTGATAGTCGTAATAAAATTTTGAAACAAAATTTTCAATTTCAACCCGAACACATCTTTTTAAAGATTATTTAAGCATGAATCTTTAAAATATTGACTAATAATTTAAATTTTACTTGCATACAGTTAATTAACTCTCTGAGTGGTTCTAAAGCTTCAGAATCAACCAATATATATTATAATATTTTTTGATTTTCTTCTTTAACCCTTTAACGTTTCATTGATTTTGCACTGAAACCAAACATTTAAAAACATTTAACTTTTTTTATGTAACGATTTTTCAATATTTTCCTCTTTAATTTGCTCGAATTTTAAAATTTTATTCCTTCTCTGTTCAATAATTCCTAAAACTACTATAAAATTTAACAAAAAATTTCAGAGAAAATCAAATTCAAGTGTCAGTTGAAATTTCTTAGCAGGCGAAAGTGACCGATGTTGCCTTGGTGATATATTAGTGTCTAGATTTTTCATCTGATGAAGGGGCATGCTATTATTTTAACCTGCAACAACTGATATGACTTTTTGAAAATTATAAGGTTCACTTATAAAGCTATTTACTTACCCAATTAATTATTAATAAAATTTAATCAGGTTAACATTTAGATGTTTCAAGCCAAATATTTTACGAAAATTAAAACTGATATTCTTTTTCTTTTTTCTTTTCTTCTTCTATTTTTCATTGCCCATCTGCGCAGCACTAGTGCGACGTAAAACCCAACCATCCATCTTCTTTCTTTCATGTATGGAAAGATTTGTATTTTATCGTCATTTTGAAAATTAGTTTAATAATTTTCAAAAGAAACTATAGTAATAGTTTAAAAGTTAATCGTCCAAATAAACAGAATTTTATTGTTCTTGTTCTTCTTCGTATTCTCTTCTTATTACTATTATTAAATTATATAGCATTATAATTTAATATTTATAGTAAGAAGATGCTTGAGGCTTGTGCAGATGTTTAATTATGCTTGAGCCAATCAAATGACCAAAAGAAATTAGAACATAGGATTGCCATCAATGAGGTAACATGCTTCAAGCTGCACGATGAAAGAAATACTCTGGTATTGCACTCACTCGACTTTCTCTTACCCTGCATTTCAAGACTATAAAGACAGGTTGAAGATTAAACGGTAACATAACAAGTACTATCTGTAAACTTTCGTTCAAAATAAATCAAATTAGGTTTAGTAATAGTTTTATTTGATAAATAATTCCGTGTGAGGAGCTACAGCCCTCCTCAACCCCTTCAACTTTGAAAGTAATATCTACATGTATACTGAATTCAAGACGGTTATTAAATTTAAATACGTATTCCAAATTAATAGACAACTTTCATCCGCACTCCTCTTTGAAACTTGTAATTTGATCAAAATTTTCAATTAGTAAGCTCATATCATCTTCACAATGCACTTGAAATATCTACAATTATTTGTTTTTAAGTTACACAAATAAAAAAAAAACCATATAAAAGGTGACATGAGTGTTTAGAAATCTTCAAAACATTTAATTATAAAAAAAAAAAAAAAAAAAAAAAACAAGCGTTGAAAATTTAACTAAAATATATTTAAATATATTTTATTAACCGTATGGGTAAGAGAAATTGATTTTTTTTTTTCTTGAGCAGTTTTCCTGGACATGGTAAAATATATTAAAGCACTTTCAGCAATTACATTCAATAAAAAAGGATGTATTCGCTTAATTACTGGTAACTCTGTATGTCTTCTATAAATCAATGCACGTGCTAATTATGTACTTAAGTATAGTTCTATATATTTATAGCACACAGCACAACCTGAAATGTACTTCTAACAATTCTTGTGTATAGTCCTGCATACTGTACGTACTGCGTTCATTTGGCGTACTAAATTCTAGTTCTTTTGTGTAGCCTTGGAAAAGAACAGCGAATGGTTTTCATATCATGTTCTATACGAAACATGTATATAAAAATATGTGTTCATTTAATTTTCTTTAGTGCAGCCAATGAATGCAAATTATACCTACCAAAAATTTTCCCCCATAGACGCAGTGCATTTGATGTCGATGTACACAAACCATTTGCTTGATCTTAACGGAAATTTTAGTGTAGCACTCTACATGGTACAAATTTAGAATAACGTGTTTAAACTTCCTGTGGGCTACTATTTGTTTTTCAGATATGCTGATAATAGCCACACAGAGAGACATACAGACACACACAGAGACCAACTGCTAAAAACCTGATTTTCGGATTCAGGGAACCGCAAAATGTGTAAATCTATAAAAAAAAATTCAATTTCGAATATTTTTATCCCAAAACAATACTTTCTATACCGAATTTTGTCTGCAACAGGAAATTGTCTTATCCTATAAAAGTTATCTAGAAAATGTGTACAAAAAATGGAAAAAAATCTTGTGATAGCTTTACGTTTCAAACATCAAGGAAGCCAAAAATGTCTTTGTAATATTTATGGTATGTGCGCGTGGGGTACTCTAGAACATTTCTTTTTTCGTCCGAGTGTTACATGAAAACGACCGTACGGAATTTAGTGTCGTTTTTCAGCGGTAGCCTGTACCCAACTTAAAATTATATCTATCAAACATTTCAATGTAGGCAAAAAAAAAAAAAAAGTTTGCGCATATGCAGTAAAGCTGTTCTCCATAGAACGCATAGAATATTAAAAAAAAAAAAAAAAAAAAAAAAAAGCTTTATCTTTACGTTTCAGACATTCAAAAAGCCAAAAAAGCCTTCAGAATATTTTCTCTGTGTGAGGGGCTGGAGCACGCTTTTTATTTTTCCGAATATCACGTGAAAAATGACTGGTTGTTATTAAATGACACTTGGCAAGAGTTTAAGCCTGTATCCAACTTAAAATAATATCTATTCACCATTTTAAAATTTTAATTAAATTTCTTATATGGACAGAAAACGTTTGTGCTCGTGTAGTATGACTTGTTTTTAGTAAAACACGCAGAATGGAAATAAATGTATTGTGATACCTTTACGTTTTGAACATAAAGGAAGGCAAAAATGCATTCAGAATATTTTACGTGTTAAAAGTTAAATTATGCATCTCACAAAAATTGGCGTCATTATCACATTAAAAATTTTATACACATTGATAAGTGCTAATGTAGCTCACGATGCTAATATCCGTTGTTCTAAAAGGAGTAATATTTTATTCTTAAAACCAACTTTTTATTTTTCCACTATTATTATTATTTCACTGAACTGAGTCCGCGTGCTTAAATATTGCTTAAATATTATTTTTTATCCTTGCGTATTTTATTAATGATTTATCAAAAAATTTAAAAACATGTTATATAAAAAGTTTTTTTTTTTTCCTTATAATTATTTATATTTATTTTACCTATGACTGATGTTTTAATATAACGCATTAAATTGAATACAAATCTGCTTCGCTCTGTTTAAAAGTTTATGTATTTTTGCTTTAAAAAAGTGAAGGTATAGTTCACTCAAACTATACTTAAAAAAATTATTCTATAATATTTGCAGCCTACTTTTGATAAATAAGAAATATGACTTTTTAAAATTTATGAATACACTTTATTAATCACAATTTATAATTATTTGTATATATATCTATTTAATTTACACTTATATGAGTGTGTTGATTTTAATCAGAATTCCCCCTGCATTTCTTTTGGCATTTCCTATGCGTATAACGAGTACAACAACTAGTAAGTATATTTCTCATAAAATTTTGAACTCAAATGTGAATAACCGAAATATATTGATTTTTAAGTATCATCTTTACCTAACTATTTGTATATACTAACAATAAATAAATAAATATTTTTAATTCTTATCTCTTATTTAAATTTTCATTATGTTCTTTTGAACATGTTTCATAATAGAGTACCTCTTAATGTGATATATTTATTTTATCTTGCGTGTTTCTTTTTATATGTAAAGTAGTAATCTTTTTATATTTTTCAATAGCTTGTGTTTAAATTTATTTATTTATTTGAATATTTATATTTTCTGATGTATATACCGGATTTGTTTTGAATGCTTTTACATGAAAATAGTTTTTATTTAAGTGGTTCATTACTCTTATAAAATGGTGTCTCCTTTATTATGGAACTTCATTTCCTTTTTCCTGGGGAAAATGCAGAACATGACGCTATCCATTAACAGAAAAAGAACAGAGAATGTTGAATGTGCGTCTTTCGAGGACATGATTAATGTTTTGCTTATTCGCTATTTTTAGATAATTATTAAAAGTCATTGTTAACATGAACTCGTATAATCACATTTCCTGTGTCTTTAAGTTTCAGATAACCTATTTACAAGATTTAGTACGAAAAGCTGGTTATATTTTAAGAAAAATGTGTTTCATCAAAAAACTTCTTTTTAGCATTATTCTATTAAAGAACTAAAACTGGACTTTTACTTATTAAAGTACTTATTTGACAGAACTTTTTTTAATTAGGCAATGAATCTCTTCATTGTACAAAATACTAAAATAAAGAAATAAAGAACGAAGAAAAAAGAGAAAGAGGGGGAAAAAAAAAGAAAGAAAAAACTAAAAAGATGTGGTCAATACAAAATTTTCTTCTATATCATTTTACAAATATCAGCACTATTTACTGTTTAAGATGCAAAAATGCTCAATTATAGCTTCTTAGAATAAATATTTCACTTATGGTGTTTGATGTATATTTAATTAATAGATGCTAAAATGTAGCCATGTGAGAAATAACAGAAGTTGAGTAATATAAGTACCACTAATCGGCCGATAACACGCAAATGATGTCTGCACAATCGTTTTCAAAATGGATAAATCATATATCAAGTTTGTTGCATTTATATGCCATAGAAGTTGAGATATAGTAGGCTTTCTAGAATGGGATTAATTTCAGCATTACAGCCACCTATCTCCGATATGTACCTAAATTTAATCAGGATAATGTTTCATAATGATTTTCTCATCTGCCAAATTCTGTGCAATTACGTATAATAGTATCGAGATACAACCTTCCCGGACTCGGAAAAATTAGAGCATAACAGCACCACCTACAGACCGATATGCACCGAAATTGAAACAGGATAGTATTTCCTCACATATTAAGTTTTCTTAGGTTATATACAATAGAATTTGATATATAGCTTAAAAAATGTATAGAATGGGAGAATTCACGATAATTCTCTTAAATGAGAAAATTCACGTTATAGCAGAGTTAAACCTGTTAAAAAGTTTTAACCAAAAGTTTATAGGCACAAGTTTATGCCAAATTACAACTACATATATGAAATTTTATGCAGTAATTCTTGAGATAGAAATTTTTTGTTACACACAGACAGATATTTTCTAAAAAGGGTCAAATCGTGTTTTGGACTCTCAAAACGTGTCAGTTCGTCGAAAACCGGAAGTCGAAAATTTTTACTAATCCAGTACTTTTTTCTCTTGAATACAGGAGGTAGTAATAAACAGTTAGCACAAAAAAAAAATGTATTTTGTATCATTTTTGAATAGGTTACATTTGTTAAATACATTTGTTAATTACATTTGCTAATAATGCTATTTTTAACGGATATCGATGCTTAGTATCGATGTTAAGTAAGCTACTTGGATATTTCATTTTTTGTTTAAGAAAAATGTGATACTGTGCCAATCGACTAACTTCAAGTAGGTATTTCCATTACAATAGTTTCTGGAACAATGTTTAGAGACCCATAATATCTTTAAAGTAACTGTAAAGGTGGTGATTTGGATAATATTAAACAAATTGTTATTAACTTAAAAAAATAAAATATATTGGAAAATAATTATATAAACAATTAGAACTGTGTTAATCAAGTAAAACAAGCCAAACAAATTACATGGATAAATACTAGAAAGCCTGTATAAAGCTATGTAAAAAAGTAGAAAATTTAGCAGTCTATTGGCACCATACACTTTTATCTTATCGCTATTCAGATTTTTTTTTTTTTTTTTAGGACTGAGGACTATTTAGTCTCGATCTACGTATTTTTACGATACCAGTTTTACGATAATTAGACATTTATCGAAAATATAATGGAATAATTTGAAAGCGCTGTTATAATTTGAAAAAAAATAGTCCTCGGTACTAAACTACATTCTGATTTTGTCAGAATTTTATCGAAATCCTTTTATTTTATTTTTTAAGAAAAAAAAAAAAAAGAAAATTAATAATAATTAGTTTCGAAAAAGTTTTTCTTAATAATTTTGAATTAAGAAATAAAAAGCGCACTTGCAAAATGAAATTAAAAATAAAATAAGATTTATAAATAGACAATATTTAAGCTCGTGGACTCAGTTCAATGATATAATAATAAAAAATGACGACATTAGTCTATTGAGATTATCTTTTTATTTATTTATTTATTTTTATTTTTAATTTGTGTGTGTGTGTATGTTTATGTGATACTTAATTTTGTTTTCGCCTTTGTGTTTTCCCCGTCAGTGAGTAAGTTATTTAATTGTAAAATTCATATAAAATGTGTTCCTCTCTTTCGCAAAAAGGAAACTTTAAAGTTCCAACTAAATCATATTTGTAGAATTTTCAAAAGTTCAAAAATATTCAAAGAAATCCATGTCAAATGGAAAGGGTTTTGCGATTATTGCTTTTGTATGAATATAATTAATTAAAACTGGAGTTAATTTTCCAAAGATGCATAAAAATAGCCGATCCATATTTTTTTTTATTTGTGAAAGTAGGAAAAATGTTATTTTTTTCCTAATCCTAAACTATGTTTAATTTACTCATTGTTGTCAAACCGTCGTTATTTAGGAGTATTGCATGTACCTCAAACATTAGTATTATTTTTTTAAACTATAAGTTTAGAGAAAGTGAGTATATTAGTGGAAGGGTAGAAAAAGTTGATATCAGATTGGGTAAAACATTTATAAATGGAAAAATCATCAATGGAATGAAATAAATGAGAAATTTAATAACTACTATCAGGAAAAAAAATTAAATTCGTTTCTTTACTTTTCTCTACCATTGTCTCACAGCTTTATTTCTATTAATAATCTGGGTATTTCTTTATTCACGATTTTAGTTTATCAGCAAAAAAATATCGTTATCATGAAATGATTTATTTGACCTCGTTATGTTTGAAGTAATTGAGTATCTTATGTGCTGAGCATGGATAAACAATGGATATCTATATATTTCAAATGTAAGAACGATTCTTGAACTGTTTGTGGGAAAAAACTATTTTTATTATCAGTTTTAATTTTAACTTAAATGTAAAAGTATTTTCTATAAATGAGCCAAATTCAGTTTTTGAATTTCATGATATAAAGTTAATGAGTCGTAATTGATACTTTAAAAAGTGATTTATCGCAGACGTAATGATAACTTTAATTACGAATTACGCGCAGGCGCGTTACAGTGAATTCTGTGTTAAATAAATGTTAATAGGGTGCCAAAAGATTCTTTTCATAAACTAATAATAAGGAAATTGGTGTTTTACATTATTTCAAATTTTGACTAATCTGTGAAAAATGACGGAATTTTAACTCAATTAAATATGATTTTTAGACATTATTATGTTCATTCCCATGCATTCTCGCACCAATATACACGCTTCTTAGTAAAGCTAGTTAAAATGAGTTCAGAAAACTCTGAAACGTATAGAAACACCAAAATGTCATAGTTGGGACTTTTTCAAGATTAAAATACATTTTCTTACAGATTATGCATGCGGAAATTGAATAAAGAGTGAGAACAATAAAATTAAAAGAAAAAAAAAACTGAAAATCTGCTTGCTCAAAGATTTATTATACATAATCATGCTAAAAAAAGTGTCTTTCTATTCTACTTTTAAACCATTTTACAGTTCTCTTAAACAAGGTACTAGAGTGAATTGAGAATTTTATCCTATTTTAACATTAGATGCTGTGCTTGATATTGGTTAATGAACCAAAAAATTCAATAAAATATTTCAAACGAATATCTTTTACTCATTACGAAAAGAATTTTTATTTACTTCTTTCCCAGATAAACTCTATTACTTTTAAACGTAGTTGAAATGTTTCTTTGAAAATGCCACTAAAAGTTTTGAGGAAATACATTCTTAAAATTTATTTAAAATGAATATAACGGTATTTATTTATTTATTTTTTATTTTTGCTGAACAATCAGTTTCATATTTCAAATAAATTTACTTAAAATTTCATATATATATATGTATAGTTATATATATCATTCCCAGACTCCAAAAGACATTTCTTTTTATTTATTCGTTTCCGTAATAGGTGCAATTTTCTCTGTAAGTATGCATTTTTATTTTCTCATAACCCTTTCAGACCCGAAATATTTTTACCTTAAAACATAACATTATTCTGTTTTTACAACCTGAAACAAAGATACGGACTATAAACGAAATTTGTTGATTGAAAATTGTACTTTATACTTTCTGCTAATTAGCTCGATCGTTCATTTTCTGATTTTATTATATACGATTGTTCCAAAAGCAAAAGTATAAGTGGATGTCTTGGATGTCTAACCCGCACTCGGAAAGGGCTATATATACTACGAAACACTAAAAATGCTAGACTAAAAATAAGTGGCCAGAAATATATGCAAATTTTAGGGTAGACGCACCGAGTTATGCAAATGATGTGAAATGTGTTGCTCTCCAGCGTACATTAAATAAGATATAAGAGAAAGAACTTGCAGAATGTTCAATATTCGTGCCATTATTTTTACTAGGGAAATCACCGTAGAATTTTTTTTTCTTTCCTCAAAGAACGCGTGTAAAAGCAGAGAAGGCCGTCGTCAACGGAGACAGTTCAGGCAGACAGACGATTTTACGACGAGCATGGTGATTGGATGGAGAAGGGAGGTTGGTGCTTACGGCAAACCTCAGCTTTCACACACCTGAACACGTCCACAGTGCACCGGCTGTGACGAAGATAGTTGGAACAAGGAAATGGGGCAAGGTTGAATGCCAGTGTACCAGATTAACGTCAGCATGCGTGGATCGAAGCATCCACTGACAAGCGTTGGCGGACCCGCAAGCCACATCTATCTCCAGTCTGCAGCATGTTCAAGACTTCCTGGATGTTCCCATATCGACCAGAACCATTTCCCGTTCTATTAGTAGCTAGAAGCCTGCTCTCATTGTGTCTGTTATGAAGACTTCCATTGACCCCACATCATAGATACCAACATCTGCAATAGTGTCAGCCTACAGCGATAGCGATAATGACTACGGAATGGCACAGGATCGTGTTCTCAGATGAGTCATGCTTCTGTTTCTCCAATAATAGTCGCCCCCTACGAGTGTGACGTCGACGTGGAGACAGGTCCACTCCGGTTGCAATTGTGGAACGCCCCACCGCGTGATAACGCGGCATCATGCTTTGGGACGCAATTGCGTGCGATTCCAGGTCACCTGTAGTTCGTATTCTGGACACTTTAACAGCCCAATGACACGTGGATGATGAGCTGCGGCCGGTGACTCTCCCCTATCTTTAGGAGGTGCCCCGTGCCCTTTATCAGTAGGTTAACGTCCGAGCGCACACTGCTGACATCAGCCAACGCGCTTTGCAAGGTGTACAGATGCTCCCCTGGCCACAATTCTCTCCTGATCTCTCATCAATCGAACACATTTGAGATGTGAGGATGGCATTTGCAGACCCTGCCACTGTCACGTTCAGAAGATGAACTGTGGCAAATGATTGACTGGGAATGGAGAGCCATTCCTCAGGACGCCATCCGTACTCCCATTGACTCTTTACCTAGACGTGTTGCTTCGTGTAGTGTATCGTCGTCCACGGTGGTCCTACAACCTACTGATCCGGCGCTGTTCTCTCTCTGCATTGTGAATATTATTTTAAAATTAAGATCACTTATTGTTCGTTTCTGTCTTTCTCTATTTGCCGAGTTTAATTACTTTCTGTCCACTCCTTCTTGGTGTTGCATTTTCAATGTCACGTAGTGTATATATATAAGAAGAAAGTAATCGATTCGTGAAAATGTTTGGCCAGTGATTTTCAATGGATTTGCATCTTTTGAAATGACTTGAACCCAATTTGATCATTTTTAAAAAATATCTGTCCGTTTGTGTATAAAAACTTTTGTGGGCGCTGTATCTCATGAAGCAATAGACAAAATTTAACAAAACTTAACATTTAGGTCGCCCTTGACATATATTGGTGCTGATTACATTTGGGAATTAATCGCTCATCATGTGACGCTGTTACCCTATATTCTATAACTATTTGTATGCAGTTTTGGACAAAATTTCGTGTAAATATATGTAACGAGAAATGCGAGAAAAGTACCAGAACGTAACTGTTCAATGAGAAAAAAAATATCATGTATATGTAGATGTATCGGTCCTCCCGTTTACAGGGAAGTACACCCCGGGTGCTATAATTTTTTTATACGACTGGCTTTCAAAAGAAGTCATTAAAACCTTTAAAATGAATGGTTAAACCCAGATCTGTGATAATTTGAAACTATGTTATCGAAAAAAAAAAGTATTTTTTTAGATTTCGGCACAGAACTCACATTTTGTCTGCCGATTTTAATTCGAGATGAAAATCGTCTGCATTCATGATGGAAAATAATTTTAATTAATAATAATTTTAACAATAATTCGTACTGCAGTAACTCGCATAAGAAAATGCAGAAAAAATCTTTCACTCGGCACAACGTACTAGTTTAATATTGTCATACATGGTAGAGAATTGGTAGTGTATAATTAAAGCCGATTTGAAACGAGTGGAACTTAGTTGTAAGAAGAATGCTCTGCGTAGGTGACTTTCTAATAGATCCTAGCCAATATTCAATGGAGTATCTGAGAAAAATTATGGGAAAACTCTGAACAGCTAGCTATGACGAGCATGACATGAATTTGAATATATCATTTCTGTTCATCAGCTTTAAAAGCAGAAACTCTTGCCACTGGAATAACCAAACTTGTGGCAGCTTAGAAAATTTGCTTGGAAAAATGTTTTGTATTTACAAATGTTTCACGGATCAATTAATAGCAATAAAAATGGATTTATTTTTCAAAATCAGCTTTTTTTGCATATGGTTTGAATACTTTTATCCTAATTGAAATCAAAATTATCTTTATGTCAGTATTTTTTTTCTACAAAATTGAAACATTAAGCTCTGTATGTCACTGCACAGTTTAACAGTCTTAATGTTCTGTTTTAAACAGCAACTTCTAAATTAAATGGTGGAATGGATTACCACCTATGTACCTTGTATGTGTACCTTGTATTGTGGATTACCTACCTTGTATTGTAGACGACGCATCAGCTGTGCTAAAGGCAAAAAAGCAATTTTTTTTCTGTTAATAAAAGGCTCACTAGATGTCTCTTTAGATGAAAAAATGACAAATTCGGCAAATCAAGTAACTGGCACGAAATGAAAAACTAACCAATAGAGGTCATGCATTACGTATACGAGTCGTTTCCTTTTTAGTGCAAAACGACATTAAATGGACACTTTTGAACATTTTTATTATTATTATTATTACTTCTTGTAAAGCGTCCACCTATCAAATTTGGTGGAAATCTGTTCATTCATTTTAGACACAGAATACACCATTTATAACGAAACTTTAATTATACTATCATTGTGAAATAAATAACTCAAAATAAAAAATACTTTGGTTTACGAACTCCAGTAGGTTTAGTGTAGATAAGCTCGATACCGATAACTCATGTCTACAACCAAAAAACTGCATAGGATTTCTTTTACGGATACTTATATATTTTTACTCACTAAAATTGAACAATATAGAAAAACAGCTCCATCCCGTCGCTCTTTTTCCAAAACTCTTATTTTTACTTTCTTATATATATATATATATATATATATATATAAGTATTAGATTAATAAAAATTTTCGAACTCCAGTTTTCGACGGATTTGTACGTTTTTAGATATCCTGAACACGATTTGACTGTTTTCAGAAAATGTCTGTGTGTGAGAATCACAAATATTGTGGACACTGTATCTCACGAACCAATGAACGAAATTTAACTAAACTTGGTATTTATTTGGACCCTCACCTAAACTGGTTTTCATTAAATTCCATACTGGAATTCGTAGCATTGTTACACTGAGCGGTGCTAACTTTTTATGACCACCAACACTGAACGCAGATTCGTCTTCTATATCTCATAGTACGGTGCACAGTGTACTCACAGATAATTTGAGACGATTTTTAGTTAAGAACTGCTGCAATTTGTTGTAGTGTTACCGTTCGGTTTTTTGTTACAAATGCGAGAGATTTTTCGTTCCATGCGATCTTTCATCACTCGATGACGACTGTAATTTTTCCCTTTAGAGCCATTTTTTCCTCTGACTGTTCAGTCTTGATGCCGTTTCAGCACAAACATTTGTGAATATTTAACAAATGGCACAGGTTCTTTAATACTTGCTAAATGCATATGAGTTCTTACAAACACCCTCGCGTTCAAATTTCGTGCAATCGCATTATCTACCCATATGCTCACTAGTAGTTCACTTATACTGTCTCAAGAACTCAACTTTATTTTTTCATACTATCAAGCTCTTTAGCGGCAATATTGGGATGCAACTACTTATTTGCATAAAACTTTCAGGTGGTCATAATAAAGTGACCGCTCAATGTATTATGACATCAATATTTTTTATTATCTTAAGAATTATATTTTTCCCTTCAACAATATTGATTAATAAATTTGAAGTTGTTACTTGCGTATTTTTATCTAATACGAAAGATGTTCTGTGGCAGGAATCACACGTGGAACCTAAGACTTGGTTCTCCATTACTGGGTTGTCTTAGACAATTACTAACTGACGAAATTCGCTCAAGGTCAATTTGATCCTGGCATTCGAAAATATATATTTTTCCCCACATGTTGAAAGCTGGAATTGAAAAAAAAAGATTTCTTCATTTTTCTTTTCTCTCCTTTTCTTTTCTTTTCTTTTCTTTTCTTATTATTATTCAGAATATACGTGTATAAAAATCATACTAATCAAAGCCACTTGTTTTGCATTTACTTAGTTTGCATGGATTTCTATAATCTTATCTCCAACGAAATACAATAGAGCCTCGTTTAGCCGAGGTAATGGTAATTGATGGTACTTCAGATAATGGAAACTCTGATAACGTTGACTATCGTAAATCGAGGGGAAACATACGGTGAGGTTTAAAGTTGATGAAAACGTGGTTAATAAAGTAAAAGAATATGTCTATTACATATTTAAATGCAATCAATTAAGAAAGAAATACATTATATACATACATAAATTATAAAATACAGTAGTGTATAGTAAAATTTTTCGAAGTTATAGAAGCCTTTTGTCAAAGGCTTTCTCCGGGACGTGGCCTGTTCGGAACTCTCTCGGTTAACGCGGAACTCGGTTAGTCGGGGCTCGAATAACCGCGGTTCTGCTGTACTTTCTTGATTCATGGGGAAAATTAAGTATAGTGAACCGCAAATGATGAAGCTGTGGTATGCTAACTGCCAGGACAATTTCATTTGCGCTTTAGGAGGCATAACAAAGGAAGGAGTGGAAATTCCTTTTCTAATCTTCATTTGAATTTGTAAACTGATGCATTTCGAGAATGTAGATATCCCTGCTTTTTAAATAGACCAGCATTTTGTAGCTACATGCAGGTGATTCCAGATATCTCACACACGTGGTTCGAACCTGGAGGACTAATTAAAAAAAAAAAAAAAAAGAGGTAGCTTTTGGTGTATTCATCATGCAAGTCAAGTGAAGTTCATTTTTGTCTTCCGCAATTGCAGCCAATGATTCCTCAAGGGCCATAGGGAGTCTATTAAAACCTTGGTTAGTACTATGATATTTTGTTTATTGGATATTAATTTGACAGCTTTGTGCCTTAAAGTTACAATGAATTTTGTCTCGAATGATCTATATTATATTTTCACTACAACAATGTACAATTTCTCATATAACTGTGTTAGTTAATAGTTTCTGTGGTTACGATTTGGCTTTATTTATTTTTTTCTTTTTCCGGACGCGTCATCTTCTCTTATGTCGCTCCTCTAAGGTTCGAATATATCACATTACATAAATTACTTTTACAAGGGTATTAATGGAATATACTATAAGTATTATGTGTTGTTAATAATGTTTAATAAAAATCGAGATAGTGATATTTTTTATCGATGCTTCACACATTCTTCAAAAATTTTACGATGCACTTTAATTCTCCACGTTTTGATTCCTCAAGCTTCATATTTATGATACACTGAAAACAGAAAACGAAAATTTGATGTTATTTTTAATTAAAAGTAACTTTATTTATCAATTTGTTTTTTTTTAAATAAAGTCTTCTAAATTCATTACTTATATTCTTATCCTGTTTTACAATTCTTCATCTGTAGACTTTAGAAAATAGTAAAATGTTGACAAGAAAATTCTAATTATTATGGTAATGTATATAACTTATGTTTGGTATAAAAGTAATAGTATGAAACAAATTATCCAAATATGTAGCAAGTAAACGAAATAGGAAATCTTATATTACAGAATAAAAAAAAAAAAATGCAATTTTCTGAAATAAATTAAGCAAAAAATATTGAAAAGCTTATACATGAGAAAAACATTTTTTTTTTTTCATTAGTAATTCAAATTTATCACATGTATTTTTTTTTTTAAATTGCATCTCACTATATTAAAACAACTGAAACACTTAGACTACAGCGTAATATGATTACCATCATATCAGATGTTCACCATACATGATGTACAGCTATAATCATATAAACTGATAAAGTTTATTCGAATCACATTCTTCTCTCTCTGCGAAACCAAAGTTGCAAAGAGATCAAAGCCTGATTAATGCATAAATTGCAGTGAACATCATGAGGATCGTCTGGAAAGTGAGAAGTCAAAGTTTTGTCGCATTTATCATTCTCAGTAAGCAATACATTACTATCAAGAAAGTATTAAAGAAGATGATCGATTGATAGCATTAAGATATATTGGAATGAAAGATAAACTTCTACGTTGAGTGACTCGAATCTCTTTCTTCAAATGTCTCTCTGCGAAACCAAAATGGAAATGTGACCGAAACGCGATTAACGTTCAAATTGCAGTGAATTGAAAATTGTATAGCAACAGGATATTGAATGTATGTTTACATTTTTTTTTTACTTCTAGTTTTAATGATACAGTTATTTAATGCCACTTTGAAAGTTATTTAGGCAAAGCAATTCTGATTAACGAATAAGAAAGCTTTTTAAAAAAAAAACTGTACTGCTAAGAATTTCCTATATTTTCACGTGGGTGATTATTCCAAAGTAGGATGTTTCCATGCTTGTTAAAAGGGAACAAAATCATGTCGGAAATTCCTAATTTTCTGAATGTACTAAGAAACGTTCATAAAGTAAAAATAATAATAATAATCATAAATAAAAGAAAAATATGCAGGCGCCATTCTAAATATTAAAAATACCGCAATGCACTCCTGATTAAAAGTTTAGCTAGTTTTTTTTTTTTTTTTTTTTTTTTAATTTAAAACTTATTTCTCGATGAAATCTTTTAAAAAAATCAGTATTTAAAGAACTGGGTCTTCCTCATGTTTTTCAGTGAAGATTGGTTTAAGGCAACATTTAGGCGGCCGGTAACAAAATGAGCAAAATCAATCATGTTTGTGATTACAAGTTAAAGTAAACGAAATAATCTGTAAATTAAGATATGTTAATATAGACCTAATACAATTTGTGGATGAATTTATGTGACGGCAGCATGTTAAAAAACGGATATATGAACATTTATTTTAAAACATCAAAAATAATCAGCATGCTTTATTTTTATGATATGCAAAGTTTTAGACGAAAATTATTTCCACTTTTAGATAAAATGAAGAAATATTTTTGAAATAATATACTGCAATCAGAATGCAAATATTTTAAATATCTTATCAAATATGAGCATTTGTGGGAAAAACGTTTTCATTGCGCATGCAAGAAATATAGAAATTTTTTATTACATAGGTTAAAAGGGGCATATATTATATATTGCATATATTACAAATATATTGAGCAACTTTTGTCAAATGTACATTTGAATACAGTAAGAAATAAACAAACTGTCGGCAAAAGAACGAGCTAGATTATAAATATTTTCCAATAGTTGAAATTTCATAAGGGGTATTCCACATGCCGCATAATTAATTTGAAGATCCAATTATTTCAACCACTTTGCAAAAGTTCTTTTTTGTGAAAAAACCCTCATGGTCTCACAAATCTAAATAAATAAACAAAAATACATTAGAGTTACAAGCTTATACGGATTTTTCACAAAATAGTACTTTTGGATCGTGGTTGAAATAAGTAATCTTCAAATTAATTACACAGCATGTGAAAAATCCCTTATGAAATTTCAACTTTTGTAAAATAACTAAAAACTAGCTCGTTCTTTTGCCGACATTTTGCTTAATGTTTACTCTATTCAAATGAACTTTTGACAAAAGTTGCCCAATATACTATCTAGCTTTCAACCTATGTAATAAAAATGCTTTTCTATCTTTCGCACATGCGCAGTGAAAACGTTTTTTATAAAAATACTTATATTTCATGATATATATATAAGATATTTGTATTCCGATTGAGATATGTTATTTCAAAAGTGTTTTTTTTAAATTTATCTGAAAGTGGGAATAATTTTTGTTGAAAACTCTGTATATTATAAAGAAAATACATGCTGATATTTTTTGGCGTTTTAAAATAAAGGCTGATATCTCCGTCATTTAACATACTATCGTCACACAAATTTACCCAGAAATTGGAGTGGATCAATAGTAACATATATTAAAGTTACAGATCATTTCGATCACTTTTTGATATATGGTGAAATAAACATTATTGAGTTTGCTCCATTTTTTACCGGCCCCCAAAATGTTGTTTTAAACCAATCTTCACAAAAAAAATGAGGAAGGTCTTGTTTTTTAAATACCCAATGTTTAAAATATATCATTGAGAGATATGTTTTTAAATAGAAAAAAAAAAAGAATAAACTGATCATTTGCAAATCTTGCTAAACTTTTGAGCAGGAGTGTACTACTAT
Source organism: Salticus scenicus (assembly GCA_963930645.1). Taxonomy (NCBI): domain Eukaryota; kingdom Metazoa; phylum Arthropoda; class Arachnida; order Araneae; family Salticidae; genus Salticus; species Salticus scenicus. The sequence continues at coordinate 335,078,652 of OZ005652.1, read as the reverse complement.
GCTGTAATATTGTAAATTTCTGATATTCAAATTATTTGATAATTGTCTTTCTGTTTCGATACTGTTGAGGCGGAATCCAACAAGTTTTTATAAGTAAAAAAATTCGTAGGGGAAAAAATGAGCATTGTTTTAATTACTGCACTTTTATCACTAATTTTTATGATTTTGTTTGTTTTATCGTTTGTTTTTACGACTTTTTTTTTTTTTTTTTTTTTTTTTAATATAATACGAAAAGCCAATTAATTTTATAAACAAAAAGATTCGTGTGAAAAAAAAAAATGTTGGGCATTATTTTATATACTACTTTTTAGTCACATTAGTTTTTACTTGTTTTATTATCTGTTTTTATGACGATTTTTTTATGATGCTTACTACGGGAAATTCAACTAGTTCTTATAAATAAAAGATTCGTAGAGGAAAAAACTCGGGCATTGTTTTAATTATAGCTTTTAATAACTATTTTGTATTATTCCACTTGCTTTATCCTCTTTTTTATTACGATTTTTTATGATGCTAACTATGACAAAATATAACTTACTTTTTATGAATAGAAAGATTTGTAGGGAAACAAAATTCTTTTAATTTATGCTTTTTAGGCGTTATTATTAATATTTTACTTGTTTAATTGTTTTTATTTTTATTTATTTATTTATTTCATTTCTTTAGGGGATATTTTTATCAAGCTAATTATACCAAAATCCAACTAATTTTTATTAAAAAAAAAAAAAAAAATGTTTGAAAAATTATTCACTAATTTTAATTATTTTACGTGTTTTATCATTTGTTTCATGATGATTTTTTTAATGATGCTAACAGCACATTTCCTTTACTTTTTATAAACAAAAAATATTCGTAGTTAAAAAAAAAGAAAGAAAGAAAGAAACATTTTAGGTACTGCCTGATGAACGTTCAAACTCATTTATAGTGTTCTAAAATAATTGTAGCCCTTTTTACTTTCCGAACACTATAGTGAGGAAAGTATTGTAATCATGTCAAAAATCCGAATTCGAGATTTTGATGTTTCTATACGTTTTGAGGTCCCCTGAGTCCGTTTTCACTATTTTTACGATGATGTATGTATGTGTGTGTGTATGTGTGTATGTATGTGTGTATGTCTGTTTGTTCGATTAACCTGAAAGTTGGTACGCTTATTGTAAGTCACCATAGTACGAACCCTATAGATTTTGGTGAATCTAGCACTTATAGTTTTTTTACAGGGACACAAAGAAAAATTCTTTATCATTATGGCCTATGGGAGCAAAATCTTAAAAGTGCGATAGCATCTAAACGCCTTACTCAATTGAGCAAAAAATTTATACACATATTATAGGTCACAAATACTCAATCTGTATAGATTTTGGAGAATCTAGCTCTTATAGTTTTTTTACAGGGGCACAAAGAAAAATTCTTTATCATATATTATGCCTATGGGGCCAAATTTTTAAAAGTGTGATAGCGTCTAAACGCCTTATTAATCTGAGCAAAAAATTTTTACACATGTTATAGATCACAGTTGAACTAACTGTATAGATTTTGGTGAATCTAGCACTGACAGTTTTTTTACAGGGACACAAAGAAAAATTCTTTATCATTATGGCCTATGGGACTAAATTTTTAAAAGTACGATAGCATCTAAACGCCTTATTGAATTGAGCTGAAAATTTATATGAGTATTATAAATCACTGTTGCACTAACGATAAGCATTTTGGTGAATCTAGCATTTATAGGTTTTTACAGGGACACAACGAAAAATTCTTTATCATTATGATCTATGGGCTCAAAGTTCAGTAGCGTTAAATAAAACATCGTGTAATAGATGGAGAAAAATACTCAAACACTCTGTTATGGTTTTCTCTCTTTTTTTTGTTTAACAACTCCTCTTTCTTTACTTTATCTACAAAACTGTTAATTACTCAATGTTCGGAAAGTCGAGTGGAGTCACTCCAGATTTTTTTTTTTTTTTATCATTTAACGTGTTTGTTTACAACACTTATATTAATTACTTTACTCAGAAATAAAAATTTGGCTTAAGATGTTTCTTACAGTAAAAATAGTTCTTCACTATTACTTGTATTTTTGATTGACTTTCATCTTCAATGTCCTCATCAGCAATGTATTTATAATTGTTTGTCGGTAGAATATTCTAAAGTTATATAAGAATTAGTCGAGACATCCATTTTCGGTAAATTGGGAATTTTTAATTTAATTTTACGTTTACATTTTAAAATGCGAAGTCTTTTCTTTGGGCAGTTAGTGGCAAAAATATATATTAAAAATTTAATTAATTAATGTCTTAAATGAAAGACTTTCTTATTTTTTTACCATACTTAGTTGTTGCCACAATTATTAATAGCTCCTTGTAGTTTATAATTAAAAATCGATTTAAGGGTTCAGATGTAGTTTGTCGGTTAAAATGCCGTATTTCAGTGTTGCCAAATTCAGAGATTTTTGTTTTCTCAATATCGACTACTAAAGTTTAATTGCATAGACCTATTATAAGAGTGGAAGGGACAATGGCAACTTTTTTCAGTGGCAAAGATAACTCATAAAAAGGTCATGTGACTGTTGATCTACAGGAAGCCAAACTGGCCAATATTGAAATATACTCGCCATCTAAACTCTGCTTTTTATTAAGCAGATGATATTTTTCCTTTTTCTTTGAAAGTTCTTTTTACAATTTTTATTTCACTTTAAAAGTTCGATTGTTTTGAATTTAAAAATAATTTTATAGAAAGAAATAATAATTAGATGTACTTTAGAAGCCCTAGAAGTTGTGTAAAATAAGAATTTTATATCACAGGTAAGATTATTTTTAATATTTTATTATTTCGTTCTTTTTAAGTAATTCTTTTTATAAAACGTTTATAATTGCTATACTTAATTCCCTAAATTGAATTAGTTTAAATATATTATACCTTATATAATTTCAAACATGTCCATGATTATTTATGAGAGTTAAAACGAGTATAGACAAACCGAAGTGATAAACTTTTTTGAACTTTGTTCGAAAGCGTTAATAACAAGGAAAAAATAAATTTCAGCATCTGTTTCGTTTTACACAAGTTTTGCTTGCTATATCTTTTAATAATAATAATAATAATAATATTTATATTCAGAAAAAAAAATCGCCAATAACGCGATAAATGCCAAAAAAAGTAACCTTTTTCAACAGTAACGTGGTTTCATCTTTGCATCTTTTCTTATATTCCCTTAATAATGGAATGCTCCCTCCACTCTTACAATAGGTCTATGTTTAATTCTTATGGTTGCCTAATTACTTCGAAGATTAATAATCTATTCTGTGTATCAAATATCGCTCCTCAAAATTATTAGTGAATTCTGAATGAAAAAGTCCCTAAATTTGGAAACATTGCCGTATTTTCCTGCATATGAACCGCAGGTTAGACAAATTTGTATCATACCAGAAAATTTTATTTACGGGCATTGTATAAAAATAGCTTTGTCTGTTAATTTAAATTTCAGGTGTGTAATTGATTTAGCAAACCTGCGGATTATACACAATACGTAAGCGAAGTGTGACGTCATTGACCACCCGTGGATGCAAGAAAAAAATTTCATATGCTAATCGCCCATTGGATTTTTTGTAAAAATTTATTAAAAAATCGAGGAAAATCATTTCCAGATTTTAATCCCCGTATTCTGGTATATATATGTATTATGTTATTGTATGCATGTGTTAGATTGAGTTATTTTGGTGTCAAATTGATAAAATGTTAATTTTAAATTTCAAAACTCTGTCATCCTTAGCTTTTTTTGTATTTGACGATCAAAAACGTAATACAAAAATATATATGCCAGATGTATATTTTCATAATATGTATTGTACGAAATCTTGTTTCATATTATTCATTACTCTCTTAATATAAAATGTTAAAATAACCATGACTTTTGAAAGGAAATAAATATGTTCGCCAGCTAATTTGGCGATATTTTTTTCCGCCAAGGATGGTAGATATGAAATCTTTTCCACGGCAACATATGAGTATCTTATGTCAGACACTTTATATAGACATTTAAAAACAAATTTCACTTCAAATTATAAAAGAGTACTTAGCATTTTCCTTTTAAATAGTATATTAGTTGGATATTTATTGTGTAAATAGCATCCTTTGAAATGAAATATTTATGTTTTCAATCGAATATGGAAGTTTGCCATTTTTTTCTAGAGTTTGAAATTTAAAATTCAAATTTTTTCAATTTTACAGTAAAAACAACTTAATCTAACGCCTGCACACGATAACTAATACCTATAGTTAACAGCTTTTACATAAAACACAAATGCATGAGATGACAAACTATTAGCATTTTTCTAAAAATATATTTATAACTATAAGTATTATTACCCTAAACAATTGTGTTAAAATTTGTAATAATAACAATAATAAGTTATTTTTTCCCCCAAAAGAATAAAAAATAATGTGGTGTGTCACTCACACGACTTTCTCTTACCCTGACATTTAATACTATAAATACATGTTGGTGATTAAGAGGTAACATAACGAGTACTGTCATGTAAACTTATGTTAAAACAGTTCAAATTAGGCTTTGGAAGAATTTTATATGGTAAATAGTTCTGTGTGAAGGGGGATACCGCCCCCCTCAACCCCCCGTTTCCTTAATGTACCTACATTTATATAGAATTTAAATCTGTTATTAAAATTAAAATTCACTTAAAATTATTCAGACAACTTTCACACGCAACATTCCTTGAAACTTATCAATCTTGATCAAACTTTTCCAGCAACAAACTTATATTAACTTCAAAATACAAAATTTGGATCTTCTAAAATTATTCGTTTTTAAGTCACGCTAAGAGACACAGACAAACATCAAACGTTAAAAATCTTGACTACGGTAATCAGGAAGCCACAGAACGTGTAAATATACAAAAAACAAGCAATGAATATTTAGGTTAAAAAAATACATTATTTAACATATTTCTATGATGAATTCATTTCAATTCCCAAACAGCTTTCCTGGAAATGGTAAAATATTATTAGTAAAGCACATCCACTAATAACAAAAAAGAATGTTATCGCTTAAATATTTGCAGCCCTGTATATCTTACAAAGATTATATGACCACATTGTGCACCTAAATATAATCTTATAGTAATAATACGTAGCCTAGCCTGAAATACACTTCCGTCAATTTGCAACTATTGTCGCACTTTTATCTACTTATTTTGTGTAGCCCTGTAAACGAACAGTGAATGAATTCCCTACCATATTCTACCTGAGATATGCTTTTACGCATATAAAAAATATATATTCGTTTCATTTGGTTTAGTGCAGTGTATAGATATTAAACTCTACTTATCAGCACTATCCCCCATAGACGTAATGGATTTGAATTCTCTTGGACGTCCCTGTACACGAACCATTTGCTTCATCTCAACGAAAAGCTTAGTGTAGCATCCTTATATCATACAAATTTAGAATACCAAGTTTGGATTTTCTGCTACTATTTGTTCTTGAGTTATGCTGATAACACACACACAGACCATTCGCTAAAAACATGATATTCGATTCAGGGGACCTCAAAACGTGTAAATACAACAAAAACTCACGTTCGAAAATTTGACCCTAAAACAATACTTTCTCTAACTTATGTGTAAGAGAATGTAATTAAATAAATATTTTTCGTGATTTTAATTATGGGATATTTTTCCATGTGTATATATATATTTGGAGATACATAATATTTTCTAATTTGGTAGAATATGGGGAAATTGGAGTTAGGTTTAAAACCCAGGGTACTTTGGACAGTTCATAGAAAGTAGGAAAAAAAAACTATCGTATCATTGTGCTTTGTTCTGGTACTCTAAATTTAGACTAACTGACCAAAGTTAATAATAATAATTTATGATTAGAAAATGGTATCAGTTGATGTTACAACAATAATGTTCCAAATTTCTAAAATTTTATTAGAATAACTTTCGAAATAGCAAAAATATTTACTATTTGTAAAGTTATTTATTGACGAACGAAGAAAAAAAGTAATAGTTGCACCTACAATTATTACTGTCACGTTTAGATGTCTACCAGCAAGTTTTTATTGAAAATGTAAAGCAATGATTTTTATTTTGAATAATTTACATTAAATTAATTTCTCTGTTATATCATGGAACCTTTTTAAAAAAATTATCTATTGCTTTGGTTGAATTTCCTGTTAATATTAACCTATATTTCCCCATCATCCTAAAAATAAGACACCATGCATAAGTGGTATTTATATAAATTCTTTTGAATATTTTAATTCAAATTAAAGGCGATACATTATTTAAAAGTCCAATAAATACATATGTGTCTTTATCGTTAGTTTAAATTAACGTTTAATATATATATATATATATATTAATTTTTAAAATGACGATTCTTGAAGATTTATTCATTACATTTTCAACACATTATTACTTAACCCTTAAATGCCTGATTATTTTTTAAATCAATTTAAAAATATCTCATTCTTACCTCTATTAAACCAATCACGGTAAAAATACTTTTAAAAATCATGCTTTATTTTAATTATGGTTTACAGCTAAAAAGCAATTTATTGTCACTCGACAACCGCGAGACATTGGAGTTTCAATATTATTCTAATAATACTTTAGAAAACAAAATTGGGTATGTTTCCGAAAGGCAACACACGGCATTTATGAGTTAAAAAGATTTTACGTTCAAGAATAATGGACATATAAATTTATTGAGGTAATATTCTACACTTTTGTACTGTTAAAAAAATATGTCTAGATGGTCTGTTTTCCTTATATTTCCGACTGTCCTAAACCATTGTCCTATTTCTAGGACAGCCAGTACTGATTAAGCTAATGAAAGGCTGGTAAGGTTTTTGATTTTGTGTATACATAGGTTTAAAGAAACACATATTTAAGATTTTATAAACAAAAAAGTAATTTTCTCAATGCTTGTTACGATATGGGTTAAATTAAAGTTTTCTTTGTTTTTTATAAAACTTATTAAATTCGACGAAAAGATTTTTCGACGAAAATATTGCTTTCATTTTCCATAGGGTTGGTGAGAAAGTTTTACTATAATGAATTAAACAACTGGACCTGGAAATTTATTCTGAACAACATTTATATAACTTTAAAGAAGGTATTTAAATGTAAATCAATACGGCTGAACAATTCTGCAAACTTAATTTCCACTTTCCGAACATACATATGTAAGGAAAGTATTGTAATTATGTCGAAAATCCGTCTTTAAGATTTTGGTGTTTCTGTACGCCTCTGAGTTTCTTTTTGCTGTTTTTATGATGATGTATGTATGTATGTGTGTGTGTATGTATGTTAATGAACACGATAGCGCCTAAACGCTTTGTTCATATGAGCTAAAAGTTGGTACGAATGGTATAGGTCACCATTGTAGGAACCGTATTGATTTTGGTGATTCAATGACTTACAGTATTTTTTTTTTTACAGGGACACAAAGAAAAATTCTTTATCGTTACGACCTACGGGCTCAAGTTCTTTAAAGTACCATAGAGTCTAAACGCCTTATTCGTCTGAACTGAAAATTTATACACATGTTACAAGTCACTGTCACACATAGTTTGTTTATAGGGACACACACAAAAAAAAATTCTTTATCATTATGGCCTATAGGCCCAAATTATTTTAAGTGCGATAGCGTAAAATAAAACAATCTAGAAAAATACTCAAACACCATCTTACAATTTTCACTTTTATTTATTTAACGACTTGTATTACTTAATTTTATTTATACAACCGTTAATTAATTAATATTTGGAAAGTCGAGTGAAGTCACTCCATATTTTTTTTTTTTTTTAATTATACGTGGATACAATATTTTAAAGAAATTTGACAAAGTTAGTAACGATGTACAAAACAGAAATAAACAGTAAATAAAATTACTATTTTGCCGAGAAAAAACAGATGCTTTAATCTAATATAATTATGTAACGCAGACAACTCGGTGCCGTTTAACAAACTTATTTCCAGAAAGAAGTTACTTTCTTTTCAGAAAATTCTTATTTTATTACCTTTAAACCTTATCTAATCCTATTTTAAATTTTCTCTGTATAACCCATTCAAGCATGCAACGTCTAATAAAAATTGAAAGACTTAAAGGAATTTCTATTCCGAAATTTTTGAACTGTTACGGCAACATCCTCGCATCTGGTATTCTGCCGTATATAAATTGATCACAGATTGTATTTCTTTAGGTGAGATTGTAATATATCACGTCCATAGAAGAGAAATATTTCACTGTAGGCTTTTATTTTTTTTTTTGTATCCACCTAGTATTTGAAAGAAAAAAATGTATGCTGCGTTAAATATCTTTTCACATATCGATATTAGAAATATTTTGTACAAAATATTTCGAGGTTATTAAACGATTTTTATTTCATTAAAATAAAATTAAAATATTTACAATTCATAAATATATATGTTACATTTTTTTTAATTGAATTATCTTTCTGATCACGTCTCCATTTGTTTTGCTTTTCAGAAAAGTATATTCTTATTTGCATCACACATTACTCAACAAATCAATTTTATTTACTTATTATTGTATAATATATATATATATATATATATATATATATATATATATATATAAATATATATATATATTGATTCGATTACCTTGCAAAACTTTTAAAAAAATTACATTACAAAACTTTTAAGCTAACTAAATTGTGAACTATGTATTGGTCAAAATTAAAATGGTTCTTCAGGTATATCTCTGAAATATATAGTCATCCTGCTTTTTTACCAGGAATGTTACTGACTTTAAGTGAAAAAGATTTATGCATTCTTCAGAAAAGTTCTGGGTTAATTAAACGAAGGTTACTGACTTTTAGTTTGAACGTTTCTGAATTTTTCAGAAAGGTACCTGGTTAACTCCAGGAAGGTTACTGATATTTTGTGGGAAAGTTTCTGAATTTTTCAGAAAGGTTCCTTTTTAATTTCAGTAAGGTTACTGACTTTTAGAGGGAATGTTTCTGAAATTTTCAGTAAGGTTCCTGGTTAATTCCAGGAAGGTTACTGACTTTTAGAGGGAATGTTTCTGAATTTTTCAGTAAGGTTCCTCGTTAAATCCAGGAATGTTACTGACTTTTAGAGGAAAGATTTTTTAATTTTTCAGAAAGGTTCCTTGTTAATTCCAGGAAGGTTACTGACTTTTAGAGGGAGTGTTTCCGAATTTTTCAGAAAGGTTCCTGGTTAATTCCAGGAAGGTTACTGGTAAAAATTAGGCACATTAGCTGCCCTAAATTTCCCAGGAACGTTCCTGATTTTTTTTTTACAGTGATGTATTCCTAATAACTGATAGTCTTGTGTTAATTCCCTATAATTTATAAGTACTTGTACCAAATTTCAGGCAAAATGATTACATAGCATATCAGAATTATTTTGTGTAACCCTGTAAATTAATTATCAATTATATGCTCACACTCTTCCACAGAAAAACACGTATTTAAATTTATAATAAAATTTCATTATATTTAATGGGGTGTAAACATGTCAAAATACATTTTTTAGAATTATCGGGTATAAACTGTAATAGTGCAAAATTATTTTATGTATCCCGGGAAAAGAGCCACATTAATTATATACACTAAAAAATAATACACCTATTTAATTAATTATAACTCATTAATATTTCAACCTAATTTGACATCATTTGGATGATTACAGATTGTCATGCGAATTCTTTTTTGTGGTCACGTAAATAAATCATAGTGCATACATATCCCTTCTTTTAGAGTAAACGTGCTTTCATCTTTATGATGTATGATAATCCCAGTATGTTGAATGCAGCATAAATTCGTTAAAATGCGCTGAAATAAAAATTTGTCTATAAGCAATAATGTCATGAAATTCTTCTGCGTGTCCCTGTAAACGAGCCATAAAAGCTATAACTTATTCTACGTTTTTCATGAACAACTGTTCGAAATTGGACATAGTTTGGATGATTACGTGATATTGGCGGAACACATTTGTAAAGTCCTGTATATTAATTAGAAACCTAATAGCACATATTTTCTGCAGAAAACATCAGTTTAAGCATCTCAGTAATATACGCTAATTTCATTTCGTTGATTGCAAAGTAATGACGTTAAAACGCGTTTAAACGAAATTCACCCCATATGCCGTAATGATATGAGTTTTGGTGTGTCCCTGTACACAATCCATGGACAATATAGACATAAAAATATATGCATATATTCTACACACAGCCAGAACGTGTGTGCTAATTTGTAAGTCAATCGGGGGATATTCGCGGTCGCTATTGCGATACATACAAATTCTGCCCATAGGCCGTAATGATAAGGAATTTTTTGGCTTATCCCTATACACGAACTACAAATGAAATACACACCTAAAACTATACAGCTAATTTCGTGGGGCTCATAAACCTGTGTACCAAATTTCAAGTCCGTAGCGGGATTTTTGCGACCGATATCGAGCGACAAACAGACACACATCTGGAACCCAAAATCTTTCTGAGTCTGAACAGGGAGGCCCCCACTGACGTTTCGGCAATAAGCAATTCAATTAAAAAAAAAAAAAAAAAAAAATGAATAGAAGTTTCAAAATGTATCAGGTAGGAGGAAAAATTAAAAAATATGCCGATAATATTTTTGAAGTGAAAACTTCTTTAGGCGCGTTGAGCACTTTTGGGTGAAGAAAAATCATTGAACTCGCGTCATCGTCGGCGAACGCTTTCCACCCTTGTATGATACAAATAATGTATCATACAATTATCTTGCTAATGTGAAGTGTTAATAATTATATACTGTATATTGTTTTACAATCTGGTGCGGCTATACACGACTTCTCTCATCTCTGGGCGTTGTCTTTATTGCAGTTAGACCTCACAAAACCGTGAGAAAGCCCAAAGCCGCCATTTTTCTCACGGTTTTAATATCTGATGCGGCTCTACACGACTTCTCTCATCTCCGGTCACTGTCTCTTACAGATTGTAACCGGAAACGTTGCAGTTAGACCTCACAAAACCGTGAGAAAGGCCAACGCCGCCATTTTTCTCATGTTTTTACAATCTGGTGCGGCACTACACGACTTCTCTCATCTCCGGACACTGTCTCTTAAAGATTGCAGCCGGAAAACGTTGCAGTTAGACCTCACAAAACCATGAGAAAGGCCAAAGCCGCCATTTTTCTCACGTTTTTACAATCTGGTGCGGCTCTACACGACTTCTCTCATCTCCGGACACTGTCTCTATTGAGGTTAGCGCATTAAATAAAATTTTAATATAATTTTTGTAGTAGTAGTTTATATTAATGAATAAAAAAACACTTCATTTGAAAGTATTTCCTGCACAATAAAATATTTCTTGACGATTCAAGAAATACACACGTAATTGTTCAAGTTTTCACTTCTGTCGGCACTCCCGGAATGCAACATTTTTTTTTTTTTTTTTTTTTTTTTAATCAAAAACACATTAAACAAATGAAATGAAACAATTCCAGGTCTAGTTCAGGACGAAAGTCGTCTGAAGGTACTAAAAAAATTAAACAAAAAACAATAAATGAGTCATTACTACTACTACTATTGCTGATGCGTTTCAAAAAAAGTGTAAACTATTAAAAAGCATATAGATTGCAGAAATTTTATATTAGATATAAGATAAAGGATTTCCAGTAGATTTTATGTTGAAATTTTCAACAGTGTAATTTTGTTCAGAAAACATACAGATGGGTAACAAGACAATGTGAACCACAGATTATTATACAGATAGGACACTCTCGTATATTCTTCGGTAACCGGTTGGTTGGTTGTAGGATTTAAGGCCGATTGACTCCTGATGTGTCCTAGGCCAAGAGGGGGAATGCCCTCCGTGGGGGTCTTTCTAAGGGGTCCTAGCCCGTATTTACGCAAGTTTCGGAGGAAACCACGGAAAACTCCGAACGACTAGGTCGATGAGCGCGACCTGGGATCGAACCCGGCACCTCCCATCTACCAGCTTTGAGCACAGAACCGCTCGGCCGCTGGTGGGCCCTTCGGTAACCGGAATTTGACTGCAACGACCCTATTGTCAACGGCTGTAAGTTTCTCGAGCTCTCCAGCTTACGCAATCGCTCGTCTTATTTTTAAGTATCTATGTTCATATCGTAATATTAGTGCAACGTTAAACCCAACATCCAACCGACTAACCATTTATTGATGTTTACGTTTGGACTTTGTTATTGTTTACGAATTTGATTGTCGAAAGCAATTTATTTTAAGAAGCAAATATTAAATATTAAGCAAATAAATTTCGAAAATATACAAAAACCAGAAATATTTTTTTCATTTTAAAGCATTTTGTATTATTTACACCAAGCAATGTTAATTATTTAAGATTTCATACCATACTGCTATTTCAGCATTACAGTTTGTTATATTAATTTGTACTCTTGAACACGAAAGTGTTTGGAAAAATTTATTTTTAAACATTATAAAAATTAGTTTTATTTCTTAGAAAATAGCTGTGAATGTTATGATTTTGTAAATTTAAAAGTAATAGAAAAAGTGAAGGAAAGAAAACTGCACATACGTTTTCGTTGGCAACTTTATTATCTATAAAAGGTAACAAAACCACTTTAAAACACGTATATACAATATTTTTATTAAAAACTACACAAAGCTTTTCGCTGTCATAATAATAGCATCATCAGGTGTAATTACGTTACATAGAAACTAGCAATATATAAATAAAGAAGTTCAAATGGTTTAAAGTTACGGTTACAATAAAAATTTTAATTTACAGTTACAATAAAAATTATTATTTTCAGTATTTTTTTTTTCTCTATGAGCACAACGCGTGCCAAATTTTATGAAGTGATGCAGCGTCCTTGGAGTTAATAACTTTATTGTATTTGATAATATTTACGGCTTCTGTTATTAGCAGGTCTTGAAAGTCTCGAGGGGCTGAAATAACTTCGGACTGGGTCCACATAGGAATAGCATCAGGGTGTTCGTATAGAAAGTCTACTAGAATTGAACTTTTATTCTCTTTAACATTACGAATGTGTTCAGTAATTCTTGCTTTAAGTATGCGACGTGTTTGCCCAATGTAGTAAAACCAGTTCATCATTATATTTGATAGGGATTTTATAAACCCCTCCAGAAGGTCTGTTGATATCTCTGTCATTAACAACTAAGTTTTTAATGGTACAGGGGGAGGAGAAAGGAATGCATAGATTAAATTTACGTAAAATAAAATGCTTAAAATTTTTAAATTCATTACAGAAAGGTAGACTATTGGTATATTTAATTTTAGGATTATGGTTAATACTAGTATTATTATAGATTTTTTTTTTTTGACCCCATTGATTATTTTTAAAACAGTGTTTTTACTATACCCAGCGTTAATACCTAAGTGAATAATTTTATTAATTTCTTTATTTTTGTTAAACTGGAAGGAGGTATAATTGATGGCACGAAAAATATACGAGCGAAAAAAAGCTATTTTAAATTCAATAGGATGAGCGGATGAAACAGGTATGGGGGAAGGGATAAAAGAGTCTTTGTAATAAACGTCAAACCAAATAGTAGAGTTATCTTCATTACGGTGAATAGTTAAGTCCGAAAAGGACGGAGTCCGGTTAACTTCAGATTCAAATGTAAATTTAATAGAGGGGAATTGTTTATTGAGAATATCAATAAACTCAAGGAGAGAATTTTTAGAAAAAATCCAAGAAATAAAAATGTCATCCACATAACGTAAAAATATTGTGGGTTTAAGGGTAATTGAAGCAAACGCATGTCCTTCTAAATCTATTAATAGAATATCTGCAATCAAGGGACTAAGGGCGGATCCCATAGGGCCACCAAAAGTTTGTTTATAAATGATACCATTAAATATGAAAACATTATTGGAATTAATTAAATTAAAGGCTTCTAAAATGAAATTAAGATATGACGCCAGGATAGGATTGTTTTTACATTTATTAGCAATAATATTGTATACCTCATCTAACGGGATATTGGGAAAGAGAGAAATTATATCTAAACTAAAAAATTTATCAGTACGGTTTAATTTTGTGTTTAAAATTGTAGTTTTAACATCGATACCCGAATTCACAATATGTGGATTACCACTAATAATAGGTTTAAGTAGGTTAGATAAAAATTTTTCGAGAAAATATGTAGGGCTATTCCGTTTCGAAACAATTGGGCGAAAAGGAAGGTTATTTTTATGTGTTTTAATTTTAAAGAACAATTTAGGAATATCAGGGTAAAGAGGGGTTTTTATATTGTATGGTGAAATTAACTGTTTATAAGAGTTAATTAATTTTTGAGTTTTACGTGTTAAAATATCGATTGGATTAGAGGTAACAGTAATACAATGTAAGGCATTAATAGCTTCAAGAGCTTTAGCATTAAAATCAGAAGTGTTTAAAGCTACCAATTGTTTAGATTTATCAGCTTGAAGAATACGAACATTTTTGTTAGTTTTAAGTTTTTTGAGTGTTAGTAAGTTGAAGTTCTTTGACCTGGAATTCTGGTTAATATGTCTATTTAATGCAAAAACAGCCTTTGCACGAACAAGTTCATGATTTTCAACAGGTAACAGTTTGATTATATTTTAAAATTTTGGAATCACATGTTCAGGTTTTAATTGAGGCTTCAAAGCAAAACTAGGTCCATGCTTAAGTAGATTAATTTCATGTTTAGAAAACTTATAGTTTGATAAGTTCAAAAAAATTTTTTTACTAGAAAAAGAGGTTTTGTTTGAAACAGTATTTTGCTTAAATTGCATGTCGTAGAGTCTTTTAAGTTTAAAGTCATATTTTTTTGTAGTTTTACGTTGGAAATTCTCAATACTTGCAAAAATATTTTTCAAAAAGGCGTCAAATTCGTCAGGAACAGTCGTAGATGCAAGTTCTAACATACAATAATAAGTCCTTGTTTCACATTTAACAATTGATTTTCTAAGATTCCTAATAGAATTACGTAGCATTTTGAGTTGAGCATTAAGCAGAATATTCTTTCATTCAGTTGGATAAGATTTAGGATTGATTAACAGAGTTTTTGGAAATATATTAAAATTTTTGCAGTCCATCAGGAATTTTAAACGTAGTAGCATATTATTTAGTTTAAACCGAAGTCTTTTAAAGTGTAGAAACGTAGCCATCTTGTAGCTTAATTAAACGTACAGTTCTGTAATGAATTTTTTGTTGAGTCGATACGATGCACCAACCGTAACTTTAAACCATTTGAACTTCTTTATTTATATATTGCTAGTTTCTATGTAACGTAATTACACCTGATGATGCTATTATTATGATAGCGAAAAGCTTTGTGTAGTTTTTAATAAAAATATTGTATATACGGGTTTTAAAGTGGTTTTGTTACCTTTTATATTATTTATACACGTGAAATGTTTTATAATTTTAAACTTTTAATAGTTTTTAATCTTAACTTTATTATTGTTTACAAACTTGATTGTCAAAAACAATTTATTTTAAGAAGCAACTGCTAAATATTAAGACAATAAACTTTGAAGATATACATAAAATAAAAACTTTTTTTTTTCATTTTAAGGCATTTTGTATTATTTAAACCAAGCAACGTTAAATATTTAATGATTTCATACTGCTATTTCAGAATTACAGTTCGTAATTTTAATTTGTACTAGAATATGAATATATTTCACAAAGCATATTTTCAAACATTATAAAAAACAATTTTTATTTCTTAGAAGAATAGCTGTGAATGTTTTGAGGATAATTTTGGGAATTCAAAAACAATAGAAAGTGAAGAAAAAGAAAACTTCCCATACTAACCTGCTACTAACTACTCGCGAAATAGAAAAACAATTTTCGATCAAAGATGCTATTCATGTAGACTTAACATATGTAGTTCCCCTCTGTTGACACTAGTGGTGCTACTATATTTCCGGTTCGCGTTTTAGCTTCACTGTCCTATCTGTATGATAATCTGTGATGTGAACACTTTCGCTTTTCTACGTTTTGTCAAACATCTTGAAAAGTTCTTTAGGAATCATCTTGAAACTATGGTAGTGTAAAGAACATGTTAAACCTCATATTTTATAGTAAAAGTTGTGTCATGGAAAGGAAAAGGGGACCAGTAAAAAAAAAAAAAAAAAAAAAAAAAAAATGTTTTGGATCACCCTGTAAAATAATGCTTTATGCTCCTGTATCAAGTTTTGGCTGTAGCATGTGATTATGAGGAATTTTTACATTATCTGTATGAAATTTTATGAGGTTACCACATATATTCATGGAGATATAACGGTTTCTTTATAAAATTTCTAAAACAATTTCGACTTTTTGACTCGTAGGTTATTAGACCCAGTGCAAAGCCA
Source organism: Salticus scenicus (assembly GCA_963930645.1). Lineage (NCBI taxonomy): Eukaryota > Metazoa > Arthropoda > Arachnida > Araneae > Salticidae > Salticus > Salticus scenicus. Next base: position 335,062,308 of record OZ005652.1, on the reverse strand, counting down.
TTTTCGGAGTATTCTACATTAGGCACAATATGCAGCATGAAGAACGAAAAAATGTTTCGTAAGTAATGTTAAATATCTTACGAAATACGAGCACTTTTACTTAATTTTTAACTACGCATGCGTAAGCTTTATAAAAATTTCATTTGCGTAATTTAATAGCCAAAGGTATTGAGATACTTATATGTAAACCCTAAACAAATGTCATGTAAATTCAGAACATTACGAGAGATAGAATAAACAGAATTTAACTTCTCAAAAAAAAAAAAAAAAAAAAAAAAAAAAGATGCTAGGTTTTTTTTATAAATATTTATTTACAATCCGCGAAGACACTGTAATACCATTGGACATTGATTGAATCAAAATAAAAATGGGAGTAAAACCCCTTATAATTTAGCTTTTATTTTTTATATTAAAAATTATTTGTCTGTATAAGTTTAATTTTTCATAAAGTATTATTTAACTTTCATTATCCACGTGTAACGTGAGAGGAAAAGGAGTAACTACATTATTTAAATGCAGATGAGGGCCACTAGACATTATTATTAAAAACCTTATATTATTAGATCCCTGACTTTCGTTCTATTTGTAAAATTGAGGATTTTAACAATTTTAAATCTTTTCGGATCAATTAAAAAAAAAATCTAGCATGTTGAGGCCATTACAAAACTGTCTTCTGTATCATTCTATATAGCAGTGCCATTTACTGTTTTGTGTGCTCAAAAGTTTAACCATAGCTGATAACAATACGAATTTTACAAATGAAATATGGTGAAATATTAATAAAGAATATGATGAGATATTGCCATGTTGAAAATCCCAATAACAGCGCCCCATTTCGCTCGATATTCACACAAATTAAGCCAGCATTCGTTTTCATAATGGTTATCTGTTACGTGCAATAATATGCCAAAGAAGTTCAGATTTAACTTTCCTATACGCGGGGTACAATTGCAACACAGCAGAGCCACCTATCGGATGACTTGCACCTAAATTGAATCAACATAATATTTCACATTGGCTCTCTCACATATCAAGTTTCGTTCGATTATACATATTTATACATCATTGATCCTGAGATATACCTTCCCTTAAAGGGGAGAAATCGCAGTATAGAAGCTCCACTTGTTGAACGATTTGCACTAAAAGTCAACTAACATTACACTGTCAAAACAAAGTCCTGTTTGCTGAAGTTTGCTGCCTGAAATTCTCTGTAATTCAGAAAAATAAGTTCTATCAACGGAAAATTAAGTTGATAGAACGTATTTTTCTGAATTCCAGAAAATTTCTGGCAGCAAACTGCAGAAAACAGGACTTTTTTTTGACAGTGTACAGTATGCTAAGGCGAATCTATACATAAATTTTTATGCATTTCTGTGCGGTAGTTCCTGAGACACAGTGGGAAAAACATTAAATGTCATATATGTTAAAGCTAGGAGAGTTTGCGCACAATTCAACGAAACGTTATAAAAAAATATAAATTTTAATTTTTTGCCAAACTGTTTGTACATAGCTGTGAAGTGAGCCTTCTTCTACGAACTTCTATTGCTATTTTGTTGTTATACTATGATTTAAAGCAACAGCTGCAATAAAACCAAGAGAGCTATTTTGCACAATCTCTCCTTATAGGGTAGGGTATGCGCTTAAAGGAGAGATTGCACTTAATTTTAGCTACAAATAAACTGTTAACACTGATAATTAGACTTAAATAACATTGGTATAAAGTTTTTGGAAACAAATATTTTTGTATAACATGTAGGTATTTCAGTTTAATAGACTAGATAATACAACTAGATAATAAAAAGTAACATTTAGTTAGTAAGTAACATGTTTAACTTAAAATTAATAAAATTCCTTTTTAGTTTGAACAATTTCTTGTTTGTTGACCTAATCTGTCGTTGTCTATAATCGTTGCACTCATTGTTATAAATGATGCAACTTTCATGCATTCACCTGCAACAAGTAAAATTTATAAACGAGTCCATGGGAGATCGTTCAATTTAAAAATATTTTGTAATACTACCATTCTATAAAAATTCATAGAAAGAGTTTTGAAAATATAAGCAAACAGTTTTGAAAACGAGAAAAAATAACCACGTTTAATCGTAGACTGTTCAAGCAATGAACATGTACATTTAATGTGCACTCCGCTATCGATATTGTAGAACTACCTGGAGTTTCAGAGCGCCCATTGTACTCCTTCCTGCCGATCCCCTATGTGCGCAATCTCTCCTTACACACAGATAGACTGACAGGCATACATTTTCTTAATGTCTAAATCGTGTTCTGAACCTCTTAAAACGTGTAAATTCATCGAAAGCTGGAAATTGAATATTTATACCAATCCAATACTTTCTTCTATTAAATATAGAAGAAAGTAAGAAAAATAAATAAATTAATAAAAAGCGTGTAAATCGGTTCACACTCAGAAAAAATGTATATATACCGCCTCCCCCTTGAACGAATAGTGATCATTTTCTAAATCCCAAAAGTAGAAATGCAGATATCCGAGCTATGCATATAAGGCATGGCAATAAACTAAATAGACGAAATCATCGAGAATTTCTAGTCTATACACTTTAGATGGTGAAACGCTGTATTGAATATTCTGAATCCTATGTATTGCGAGAAATTCCCGCTTGATTTTCTAGAATTGGGTCATAAACCAAGATTATAGTTGCTAAAACTCGCCACTTGCATTCGTATCTATTTGCAGAGATTTTTAATTAAGTTTGACCTCGATAATATGGGCAAGCGCTCTAGAATTCTAATAGAGGTTTCAAGAATTCGACTTCAAAGAAGAGTAGAATTTATAAGGATTACATGGAACTATTTTTCCTAAAGCCACAATTTAGATTCTGTCTGTCAGTTACAGATTTTTTTTTCTCAGTGCAATAGATTTTCAGTCTATCGTAAACACACATACAAATATTTCCTTGATACAGATTCGCAAACGTAGATGAAAAGAAAATATCTTGAATATAAACAAGTAAGTTATGAAGCGACTTTCTAAAACACACTTACATACCTTCAGATTATGCAATAATATAAAAACTTAATCAATAATCTGGTGTGTCACTCACACGACTTTCTCTTACTCTGAAATTTAATACTATAAATACAGGTTGGAGATTAAGAGGTAAGATAAAGATGTTATGTAAACCTATGTTAAACAATTCAAATTATGCTTCGGAAGAGTTTTATATGATAATTAATTCTGTGTGAGGGGGCTACCGCCCCCTCAACCCCCGTTTCATTAATGCACCTATATTTATATAGAATTTAATTCGGTTATTAAAAAATAATTTATTAAAATTATTATTTAAAAAAATTATCTTTTATGATAATGCAGACGATTTCCATATTAGAGAAGTAGTAAAACACTAAATATCCAAAAAAATTCCATTTTATTCACAATATTAAAAAAAAAAAAAAAAAAAAAAAAAAAATCGATAACTTCGTTTTAAATTACTGCAGATCGATGGTTCAACCATTCGTTTTAAAGGTATTGGCGAACTCTTTTAAAAGATACCCATCATGAAAATTTACTCCCTTCGAGTGGGGACTCCCCCCCAGGGGGGCAGGTGAGGCTCCTACATACACAAATATTTTTTTTACAGTTGACTATATCTATTACAAAAAATACATATTAGTTTCATTTGGTTTAGTGCAGTCTACAGACGTTAAACTCTACTTACCTGCAATATCCCCCATAGACGTAATGTATTAGAATTCTCTTGATTGTCCCTGTACACGTACCATTTGCTTGATCTTAACGAAAAGCTTACTGTAGCATCCCTATATGATACACATTTAGAATACCAAGTTTGGAATGTCTGCTACTATTTGTTCTTGAGATATGCTGATAACAGACAGACACACAGACATACACACAGACCTAATACACACAGGCTAAAAACATGATTTTCGTATTCAGGGGACCTTAAAACGTGTAAATATAACAAAATCTCACTTTCATAAATTTGACCCCAAAACAATACTTTCTCTATGTCATGGGTAAGAGAAAGTAAAAATAAGAACTTATGTAATTTCAATTTAATAACCAACCTTTACCAACTTGTTTTTTGAAGTGACGTTTTTCCGAAGTTCAAAATGCCTAAATATGTGTAAAATTGTAAATTTTCTCATTTCATCCGTAACTAATTGGAATAGTTATTATTTTTCATACTAATGTATCATGAATGTTTGTCTTTATATAATTTATTGACGACAATATTTTTAGAGAGTTACTAATATATGGGTAGTTCATTGTAAAAGTGAATTATCTCCTTGAAAATTGATTTTGAAATAACGAGCTTCTTCCAAATTTATACGTAGGGAAAAAAAGTCAAGATTCAGCAAGTGTTATCGATTTTTGTGTTTAATACAGAGTGTCCTAAAAGTTCCAGTACTGACGCATATGTATTTTTTATTTACAAAACAACAAACCTTAAAACGATTATTTTTATGCTAATGATAAAAGGCACATGTAAAATAACGGAGGAAAAAAAACAGAACTTACATTTATAATAAATGTTCAAAATGTCCACCCTTTTCTAGGAGGCAAAGCTGAACTCGTTTGCGCATGTGTTTAGAAACGCGTTTTAACATGCCGGGAGTGATTTCTTATAGAGAAACCTGTACAACACCTCCACAGAACCTGTATTTCGAAATTGTTGAACGAGATGATATAGCATATTTTTAATCGGTATTGCATCATCTGGATATTTATATCGCCAAACATATTTGCATCTTTCATACGATTTACATTCAAAATAAGCTTCAAACAGCGTAATTCTCTGAATGCGCGATAAACTCATTTCACTATGAAGAACATAACAACATAAAACTTTATTCTCACACAACTTGAGCGAGTAAAGAAACAAACGATAGAAATTAACGAATGGATGCAATAATAAGCAGACGATAAAATTTAATATTTAAAAAAAATCATGGACACAATGAGTTCTTTAAGTTGGAGTACTGGAACTTTTAGGACACACTGTACAAATCATAGTTATAATACTTTATAAATTATATTAAAAATAATTTGAAGTAACTTAGAAACTTCATTTTTATAATGAATATTTAGAAGTTTTAGTTTTCTGAGAAAAACATGTTATGCTATTTATGGGATTTTAATGCAATTATTGGAGTTTTTCTTTTTTATAATGAAAGATGTGACAAAATGTGATACAATTAAGTTAAAATATGTATATTTAAAAAATATAGAATTACACCACTTTTACGATGAGACGTCCATATATCAGTAGTTACTCTAAAACACTGTATCACAAACAATGTTTAGTGGTGGAAGTGACAAGCAGTTCTGCAATCTTTGAGAAGACAGAGTAATTACTTAGTTCCAAATTTCTTCCAATGACGTCGTACGCAAGCAGTGTAGGAAAACAATAAGATATAACATTTTAAACTGTGAAAAAATGAATAAGCGTGATTGGGATATCAAATATGTATGGCACTTATGTTTCTGTTTTGTTTCATATCGTAATTGCTATCACAACTAGGAGGAAAACACTTATACATCTCATTTTCATTTGAACCAATGTCAGTGGGTACTGGACACATTAAATGTTTCAAAAGAGTCTTCAAAATCTATTGATGACTACAAAATACGCGAATCTTCCGACAAGTATGGTGTTCCATACAGTGGGTAATAAATTTATTAGATTTTCATCATCATTATTATTATTATTTTGACATTTTCTTCTATTTGTTGAAGAAATGCTGGACAAAAAGGCCTCTGATTTCAAATATGCAACGAGCATTCGTACATTCAAACTTTCCAGTAATTATTTAGTTACAAATAGAGAACCAACTACAAACTGGAGAAAAATAAAAAATACTTTGGATTACTCTGTATCATAAAATGCTGCTAATGACTTGTAACTTTAACACGTAATTTCATTTACTTTTTATTATGTTTATATGCTTGTTAAAAGAACACAAGGACTATTTTGAGAGAAATAATTTTGTTTTATAATTATTAATTTATATTAAAAAGTTTTTTTTTCTGCAATAAGTATGGATTTTAGCCCAAAAAAAACTTGTGGAAAATCTGAGTAAACAGTTAAGAAACATTATTTTGAATCATAAAGTGCCTGCGTTTAATTCTGTACTGATAAGTATAAAGGATTTAAGTCCAATATTGTCGATTTTGAGTTAAGTACATATTCAGACTCAGAAAAAAATTCTCTATCGATTGGTATAAAAGATTTAAGTCCATGTCATTTAGTCTTTGAGAAAATCCATTGGAAAAAAGATTCAAGTCAGAAATTTATTATTCATGTTTGTATATATTATATACGTATAATGTATTATATACGTAAATTTGTTAAAAATAAACAAACTTCAAAATTAAATGTATGTAGTTTATTCCCAAAATTGTATATTATGATAATATCCTGGTTAAAACTGTATTGAACAGAAGTTTTTATACAGAATTTTTTTAATTTTATTTTTCGTTTCTTGAAAAATCAAGAATATGGACTTAAATCCTTTATACTTATCAGTACAGAATAATTTTCGCTTAAATATAAGTATTTTTAGTACATTATTTTTTACTTCGCATGCGCGAAAGGTAGCACATTATTTATCACAGGGATTTATTACATAGCTACATATATGTGGAAATTTTTGTCAAAAATTCACTTGAATTGAATTTAAATTAACAAAGTTTATTTGACGTGATACTTGAGGAAAGGATACTTGACATACAGATAATCCCTTATAAATTTGTAACTCTAGAAATTATTTATTACCTAGCTGGACATTTTGACGATAATTTTCCTAAATTTTAGTGAATTCAAATGAATTTTTGACATATGTTGCTTTATATATATAATTTTAAATCTATATAATATAAAAAGTGCTATCTTTTGCGCATGTTCTGTAACACATTATTTGAAAACAATTTCTCATATTTCATCGAAAATTAAACATATGAATTTCGTGTTTCATGAAAATGTTTCGCTAATAATTTTCAATTTTCTGCAAATTTAGTAAATCTTTCTTTAAATCCACTCTTATTATAAGGAAAAATCTTGCCAAAGAGTTAATAATCTTGGAAAAAATTATATATGCTTCGATATTTCTTGCATTCCGAAAAATAATAGGGGCCGCGATAGCCCAGTCAGTAGAGCGCCGGCCACGCAATTGGAAGATTGCGGGTTCGGTACTCGAGCCGGCCAAAGACTGTCGTGTACACTAATGGTGGCTGGTGCACGTAAAATCTGTCGTGGCCGCAATGTCCTCCATGTCCCCATCAAAAATTATACCTCTGGGGGTCACGGAAGCGGGAGAGCCATCCCTTCCGTAGAGGATCAAAATTGTGATGGAATGTCTCCGGACCACCTCTAGGGGTGTGTCCTATACCGTCGTCAATTGCCCATCTGAGCAGCGCTAGTACTACGTAAAACCCAACCATCCAACCATCCATCCGAAAAATAAAAAAATAAATAATAATAATAATAAAATAAATAAAAAAATAAAATAAAACATTCTGGTATTGTAATTAGTAAATAAAAAGATACGTTATGATAGAACTCATTTGTAGTATTTTATGAAATTGAATAATTCGAAGTATTTTCGTTGTCTCTTACAATTTCTGTTTCGTCCCCTAAGTGAACTCGTAACTAAATTGATATTGTAAAGTATAAAAGTGTAAACTTAAGAACGTTCTTAGCGTGGTTACAGTATAAGTTCATTTAGTCCAGTATTTTTTAAGAAAATAGAGAAAATATCAAACAATTTTTAATATGATCACTCATTGTGGAAAAATTTCACACAGAACTTATGTTTTATTTTCCAAAACTGTTGTTTTATTTTCCACTGTGCTACTGTATTATATTTGAATGGGGTTAGCAATATGAAGCATTTCAGAGAACTCTTGTGCTAGATGAAAATTCCTTATTTTTATCTGCCATAAAAATCAGAAAAGAGTTGATAAATATTCACTGTTATTTTTTATTTACGCTATCTTTCTCTTTAAACGACTGAATAGAGAGACTAACAGGTACGTTATTTCTAGTGCCATTAAAAATTTTGTGTAAGATACTTAATTATTTCTACACTACATTTTAAATTAGAGGTAATAGGATAGGTGACACAAGACTGGCAGATACGATACTTGATTTTAAGTTGATTGATTTTGCCAGTTTACAAAATATTTATACATACGATGAATTTTTTTAGAGTTAATTTAATTTTGCATTTCATGACAATTTTAAAGTATAAAGTGGATTACTTCTGAAATCTAAAATTGTAATTTGAATTTGTAGCATTTCATGAGTAACTGCCAAATGCATATTACGAAAATCGCTAACGCGGATCACGGCATTCGCAGCAGACGAGCAGGCATTAAAAGTACTTCTAATATCTTCGAAAGTATTTTAGGATTACTTTTATGGCATTGTAATTTGTAAAATGCGAGCATTAGTCGCCATTGCAAATAGCAATTTTTAATATTATTTATATTTATACTATCATTGTTCTACCGCCAAATACTTTTTTTTTTTTTTGCTTGTTACTGGAACGACCTATTTATTGTACTATTTTATATTGTATCGGAGTCGAATTAGCGCTATTATGCATGCATCAGGTCAACTCTGATTTTATCAAGATAGGAGTAAAATGGGAGAACGTATTTTCTGCGAATCACTATAGTTAGTGTGTAGTCTCCGTGATCACAAATTTACGGAGTATAATCGTCCTAATTTGTTTATGATACGCATTAGAAAACAAGAGTACGTGTTAGTGCCAAAAATAATACTACAATGAAAAAAAAAGAAACTTTTATGTTACAGAAAATATTCGTATACTATGAAAAAAATATGTTCACAGAAATTGTTATTAACAAAACAATGCAGAAAATATTCGTGCACAACATATTTTTCTTGAAATAAAAATCTGAGAAAAAAAAATCAGTGTAAAAATCAACTGTAAAATACAATTGAACAACTGTAATCCTGTAAAAAACAACTTACATTAAATAATATTATAACAATAATCGCCATTACAACAATTAATAACAAGAGCCCACCGTATAACAGGCGACGTGGTGTTAACGCATCGCCACATAGCCGCATTTCAAGTTGTTACTTTGCGCTTCCCAATTCTGATTTGATACCAAGTTTTCCGTATGTAGTTTTAGAAAACAGAATTTTTCTGTAGGAAAGTTACAGATGTTTTCTATTTTTTTTTTTTTTAACAGAGTTATTTTACACTGTATAACTTGATTATTTTTTAGTATGACAGATACTTCGAAATGATCATGCGTTTTTTGTGTTTTTCTTCTACTAAATGTAGTATGAGACGTAGTGCTTTATTACTAATTTTGTTTCTTCGATTATTCACTATAAAGCCTCTTGTCTTTACAACACATAATTTAGCATCCTTTAAAACTTATGGAATGAAAGCAACGTCTGTAAATTCATATTTTGCCCTCCTTTTCATAAAATTATGATATTACTCTTATTAGAGGCTTAAATAATTATTTTACATTGGGATTTTGAAAAAGGACCTTTTTTCTGTCTTAATTTAGCTTTTGTACCAATTTTATATCTGAAAAAGAAAACTGTTATATCTGAAATTTAAATTAGATTGGAATTTTACATCTGATGTACTCTTCAATGTGTTTAAGTTCGCATTAAAAAATATTTTCTATTATTGGGTGAAACTATGTATGCCTTTTCTGTTTCTCTTCTAGACTGCTTTAAATCTCTCCCGGTTAACCCTTAAATGCGCGAATTTTTCTAGAAATGTCAATATATTTTGAATAATTACATATAAATTCGCAAAAACAAGGAAAAATAATTAACGTATGTGTCGTTTTATCGACAAATAATAAGTGATAACATATCAGTAAATTTACATATTTACAGATATGCTGTATATATTTAGTTCATATTTCAACACGGATAATGGATTTTAAACAAACACACTAAGAATGAATAAACTGTCGAAATTATTATATATTCGAAATTACTATATACAGTAAGACCCCGCTTAACGCTGTTTCATTTAGCGCTGTTTCGGTTTAGCGCTCTTTTATTTCAACCCGGGGATTCGCCGAAATTGTTCGTGCGCAGCGCTAGGTTTCCAAATAACATATCCGAAACAGTGTAGTTGTGTTTCTTGTTTAGTGCGGTGCTGTACAGACGCATTTTTATTTTTATACGGACGCCTCGTTTAGCGCTGTTTCGCATTACGCTCTACTTTGATGGAACGTATCCCCCACGTTAAGCGGGGTCTTACTGTATATATATATATATATATATATATATATAGTAATTTTCAGCTTATTTATATCATCACGATCATCTTCAACACTACTGAAGTCTACAAGCCTGTTCCGGCTTCAACCTATCTTTTACGTGGCCTTCCTTTGTCTCTTCTCCCCCTTGGCACATATTTCAGGGCTGCCTTTGGTATACGGTCAGTACCCTTTCGTTCTGAATGTTCTCTCTACTTCTTTTTGTAGTTCATTGCAGTATGTATTATTGGCTTAATTTTTAGTTCCTTCCTGATGTCATAATTTTTTTTTTATCCATTATAGAACACCCCTTCACACTCCTAAGAAATTTCATCTCTGAAGATCGTATTTCTCTTTCATCACTCTTTTTCATCACTTTCTTTCATCACTCAAGTCGCGCTTCCATATAGAAGAGTTGCTACAGCCATTGTCCTGAAAAAAAAATTTCTGGTATCTTTTCTTGTACTTCTTGACGTACTTCTTATAGTACCGCGTTTATTTATATACATATATATAATATATATGATTGTGTACAGTTTTCCTTATTTTAAAATAAAAATTTATCACCATAAATATGCTTCCTGTTGTATCTACTACTCTATTCAAATAGCTTGGAGATTCTCCGTATTTATAACGTTCTAAAAAATGAAATTTTATCGAAAAAAAATGAAATAATATTAATAAAAACTATAAGTAGAAAAAAACAAGAAATCATTAAACAGACTAAAATGTAGTATTTAAAATAAATTTTATTTTCTACTTATATAAATGTGCCTTGATACAACACTTCATTAAAATGTTTTGAAACATTCGAAAATCATTAATGAAGTTATATCACTACTGTCACATTTGATACAAATTAAGTAAGGAAATTTACATCAAAAATTTAATTATAAAATCCATAATGTAAATAAAATTGTTTTTATCATATATTTATTGTAAAAAATAGAATACAAAGCTTCTTTGAATGTTTTGTGTATGATTTGCATATGATGATTCTGTGTGTTGTAATTCTAATAGTTAAAAATATATAGTAAACATTGATAATTATTCGATATTAAATTTTTTAAATTGAATTTTAGACATTTTTTTTAACTTAGTTATTAATTTTGATCGGCTTTTCTACATGTTTCACTCTAAATTTTATGTTTCTTTATAGAATTTACATATTAATATTTTAAGGCTAATATCATTCATGAAACTGTAAGTTTAAAAATAAAAAATTTCTGTTCAGCATGTAATAAAATCTCTTATAACGTATAATCAATATAATTCGAAAGTTTAAACTTCTAAAAACTTCCAGTGAAGTAATGTTTTGTAATATTAAATTTCACTGCTAATAAAAATAAAAATATTGAAGGAAAATATTCACCAAATTTTATTTTGGTAAATTTTTTAAATGTAAAATAGGAAACATGTTTTAAAATTTCTAGTTCATCAGATAACATTAAAATTGCAGAACACGGTGAAAAGTATTTTTACAAATTGGAGTATGTTACAAACTCTAATCAGTTTAAATACCAATGCTTTTATTATGTAAAATTCTTCAAAGTTTGTGCATATCTGCCTTATTTCTTTTAGATTTCCACCACTTTATGCAAACAATTAACTTTTAAATTTATAGGTTTCATTTAGGAAAAACAAAAATCGTTTATTACTTATAGAAGATTCACTGTAACATATGGCCAGTATAAACCCAGTTTTTACAATTTCTTAAATGTATGTAATAATCTTTCAGAAACAAATATTGATATCATATACATAGAATCACAATTTTCTTTTTTCGCTATTATAGATTCAATTGTGTAAAATTTTTAACAGAATATCCATAATTAACTTTACATACCTTTATAGTTTCTAAATGTTTCGAAAATGTCTAAACTATTTTCTTTTGTGCAGAAAAATCTTTTAAAGAAGTCAAATCTAAGTATAAATAATAGGACAAATAGGACAAATGTTAAAAATACTTACTATTATTTAGAAATAGAGAATATTCTATAAATTTCTTACTGCCATAGGTACTCTTTAATTATATCCTATCTTTTTAACTGTGATATTTAACTAATATTTCTATTGTCAAATGTAGTTTTGAATGCAAAAGTGAGTATTTACTTTCTAACTGTACTGTAAATGAAAACGTTTATAATTACTATATACAACTAGTTTATTTATGCTTGATTAATAAACGTATCTGCAATTTTGCACAAAAACTTATTCAATACATACATAAGTATTTCTTATATATTTAATTATAAGAAGATATTATTATTTTTGTATAAATGACGACTTCTTCTCATAAACGCTTGTCAGTAATTATGCAGCTGTTACCATGCAAAATTGGTTAGCAAGTTTCATAATCTGCTAATAGTATAAGATAAGAAAATAATGGAAGGATATTTTATTTCACAAAAGTTTTTGTTTTGTATATTTATGTAATTTTAAAACTTTTTTATGAAAATTAATTGTTTAGTTTTTTAAAATTTCCTAAAAAATTGTTTGCATACATTTAAAAATTAAATATTTTTAATTCTTTAAAAATTTGTTTGATTGATGCTTCATAACTTGAGTTTAAAGAAACCCTTGAAATATCTGGTCCACAAGAGCTTGACACAGAAGAGCAATACGAATCATTTGTTTTCTTTTTCTTCCAATATGATTTAACTGCAAAAATATAAAAATATATATTGCTATTATTAATTGTGATAGAAAAATAAGTAACACAACAACACTTTGATCTACCTATGAATAAAATAACATATTTATCCTTCTGAACCAAATTTCCTGGACATGATATTATTTGCTATAGCACTTTCATAAATTATATACAATAAAAAGGAATGCAGTTCCTTAATCTTGTGTAGCCCTGTATATGCTCTATAAATTACATGCTTACATCATAGCGTACGTAAATTTAGCTCAGGTTATCCGAACCCAGGCCCCAAGTTTTAATGATTTTCTACATGATTGAAAATCCTCACTAGCCGATATAAATTTATTTTTAAAAATCTATGTTTGTCAGTTGCATCTTTGATTTATATATAAAAATTCATATTTAAAATCAAAATAAATTTATATACATTGAGTAAATAGAAAAGTCAGAAAAATAAACGACTGTACATCAATACATTTTTACGTCTAAAATAGGTGGTGATAATAGGCAAAGGGGAGAAACAAGTTACTCTTTCTGTCAACATTTGTACTAAATATTTCGATTGAACTTAAACAAATTGTAATTTAAGTATTCGCTGATGTTATGGTTTGGTTGGTGTGTACATTGCGCCCAAAATAAATAAAGGAGGCAAAAACCAAATGAAGAAAATTAAAACCGGGTTGATAATATATATCATACACCTAGTTATTCTCGCTAATAGAGGGGATTAATCTTGTATGAATATTATTCAGCTATGAAAACGAACCAGTTTTTAAAATTTTTTAAGGATGTTATTGGACAGCAAAGGGTGTAATGAATGAAATCCCTGTATACTTCATATATACAAAGAAGGGGAAGACGTTTTATCAAGTTTGTACAGGTGAGATAGGAAATGGTCATAGATAGTAATGAAAAAGTAGAAATATCTATTGTCTAGATAGATGTGAGTTGAGACTTTATTAATCAGATTATAAGTGTAACATTATGCACACAAACAGACTCACCAATTAAGAACACTTGCCAGGAAGTCAATAGTCGTTGTTCGGTAGAATATTTAACGTAGAAATATGGGGTATGGGACAAAAGTGAAAAGCGAGTTTGATTTCGAGCAGTTTTATTAGCATACTTGTTGTCTAGTCCATTAATGTGTATACTCGAGTGATCTTCAATTCATGTGACGTAGATTTCTTTGTTATTTATACTAACTATTATTTGTTATTCATGAGCAAATTGCACGATCTCGAAGACTAAGACATTACAGGTAAAATTATTTTTGAGAGCACATATGCTCGAAAGGCTGTCCGTAAGGATAAATACGTTTGTACTTTCATGACTGGAGAACCAGAGAAGGGCTTATTGTATGGTTTGTATTTAGGCTTAGATTACAGAGTTTCCTTCCGGAGAGGGGGCAGGGCCATTGAAATATTAGTGTATAATTATCGACAACAATGAAAGCCGAGTTCACAAAACCGTTGAATTTATAGTCATCTGTGTGTATTAAATGCATATGATATTTTTTATTCTGTTATATTGGGAACATTTTTTGTTAGAGTATTACTTTTAAGTAAAAAAAAAATCTGTGCACAAGGAAAGGAAATTTTATGTAGAGTGACCCAATCGCATCACCGGCAAAATATTAGCGTCTTGCTCTATTTGTGAATCCAATGGTGGAATGGCAGTTAGAATATGGAAATCGATGTTGAAGTATTTCTCTATATGTATTAATAAAAGACCCTGTCTATTAATGGCTAGAAAGTAACGCGTGCCGTGAACCCCTGATTCATCAGAAAACGAAGCAGAGCAGTCATAAACGAGTCTGCGCTGGACAGTTGACCCATACCACATTTTAAAAGGTGAATTTGGTGAACCCCCTTGTTTGAAGCATAATTAAAAAGGTTTTTACAATACCCTTAAAAAATGCAAGACAATTTTAAACATTGGCATTGCATTTCCGTTTCATAAAACACATTAAGCCATATTACACTGGTGCCCAAAGTTCAGCCAATGTAAAGGATTGTTTACTGCCTCTTTGTTATTCTCTTCCATAATAATTCAGAGTAGTTGTTAATTAAGTTAATAAAGACAACTTCTTTAAAACTAAAATTTTCTTTATTTTAATTAGAGGAAGGTGAGCACTAAGACAAATGACAGATATTGACTTAATTAACTTAGATCAATTTTCTATTATTCCTAAAACTATAATTAAATTTGTCTCACCACTTGGAGTTACTTCGCAGCGTTAGGCCAGTTTACTGTAGCCTCATCATAAATATGGTCTTCCAAAATTACAAACAAAAAAACACATATCAAAGCACAAGGCAAAGCACATATCAAAAGCACGTATAAAAAGCACGAACTTTATTAATTCGCAAGTCCCAATTTAAAGTAAATAGCTACAAAGCGATTCATTTTCGTAAAATATTCATCACTTTTTGGAAAATATTCATCTTAAAATTACCTATATTCAACTGAACATCAATCTCCGCAATTTCCCTTAAACACATTCTACATCTGCACTGAAACCGAACGATAAATATCTTCCAAATTAACCTTTTAAAATAACCCTCTTTTACCTCAACTCAACACTTCCATGCTTAACCTGACACATTCACCGAAATTATCGCCATCCAACACTGAATCCAACTGGTGACCGTGACATTTACAACCCAGCATTCATTCTTCCAACCCAAAGAAACAACGTAAGATCTCACATCTTACATGCTGATTCTAAAAAATTGGGTCTCGCCTCAGAGAAATCACAGTTTAATGCTGCTTAAAAAACTTTTTACCTACTTTGAATAAGTTTTACTTCCATTTTTCTCCCATTCAACAACATATGACTTAAAATTTAAAATTTGAATATATTACAGTAGGCAGCAAAATTATTCGAGCGCTAGCAATAATTCCTATCCAAAAAAAGGTACACTTAATACTGTTTTGTTAAATAAATCCTTGTCGAATCATATTCTTAGTCTGACTAAAAACATGATTCGACAAGGATTTGTTTAACAAAACAGAATTAAGTTTTTTTTATATAGAAATTATTGCTAGCGCTCGAATAATTTTGCTGCCGACTGTACATATTTCCATATATTATAACTTAAGCAATTAATAAGTTTTTATTAGTTGCTCTGAAACATAAAAATTGTTTTCAGTACCTGTTCTTTTTTATTTTACTTATTTTTCGTTATATTTTTAAATAATTTCTTAAAAAATATCACGAAATGGAGCAATTATATTTAATGACGAGTAATTTTTTGTCGAATATTTATCTCAAAATATTTAATGTAGGGTATTTTACCTTAGTATTGATTTTTGTTTTCTTCAAGAAAATAGGACAATATATTTTTTTTTCTTCCCTTAAAAATGATATATTTCATCTAAACAATAAATATAGATTTAGATAATTTGCAATGGTAATAAATTATATTTTATTATAAATTCATTTCCAATACAGCTCCCCACTGCTACAAAACGTGTTGATAAGGTTAATGACCAAGGATAAAAAGTTAGTGACTATAGCATTCAAAATTACGATTTTTTGTAAAATTTTAATCCCTTCTTCATTTTTTTTGTGTTAAATAATTTCAAACTCTTGTTTATCATTATAATAAAACAGTTTTTTTTTTCTGTAGTCAGAACATGTAAATTTATTTTCCTGCTTTAAACAGAGTATGTAAGTTTTTTATCATCGAGTAATTAACATCAGCAACATTTGCATATATTCTACTGTTTCTTTTCTAGTGTTTGACTATACAGTTTTCTTATTTATATTTGGATTTTTTTAAAGACTTATTAGCTAATAATTATTAAGAGATTTATACTTTAGTGGAATTAAATATCTGATAGTTTAGATCTTATAAACATTGCAAGCGAAAACTACTTTACATCATACAGAAATTTGAAGGAATTTTTCAAATCAGAGGAATTTTTCATGAATGAGGAATTTTCACTTTAGAATTGCGTGACTTCTTTACACTAGTCCTGTTCTAAACGACGAAATCTCAAATTTAAAACAAAATTTATCAATTGATGCAAATGATTTATAACTATTTTTCATACTATAAGAATTGCAATTGTAGTTTAAGGTTAATAGCACGTGAGTAAAAGGGTTAAATAATCTACTTTAAAATATATTTTAAATAAAATGATTCTCCAATTTGAAGAAAGAAAAAAGCTTCAAAAATCTAAAATTGAGTCTTTATTTCACTTTAAACTCGCTTAGTTTTGGTACACAGGCCAGGAAAAAAATAAATAAAATAAAAAATAAATAAATGCATAATGTCAACCACTTATTTACCGTAAAAACGATACTTCTTCTGTACAAATGTTATCTTTTATAAATAAAACCAACTTAAGTTAAAATATTTTCTCGTTTTTCCAAAAATCCTGATTTTCGACTTGTTCTCTTTTTAAATTTGGTGGTTCAAATGGGTTCCTAATAGAAGCCAAAATTTATTTTTGAATGACAAAAGAATTTATGTGAAACTATTTTGAAATGTGTTTTAAATTAAAAGGATTACTGATGTTTGAATTAATACTTTTTAAGTTATGCATTTTTTAAGTACTTGGCTATAGTTTTACTAAATTTTGAACACTTAAATTTTGAGAGATACTATAACGCTGAAAAGAAAAATAAAATAAACCTTTGAAATACTTATCCTTAGAAAAAAAAAAATATAATAACCGCAGGCCATTTAATATTCAAGTAGTCTGATATTAGATATTTTAACATTATCTACTTATTATGCATAATAATTTGTAAAACTGATTAAATTTTTGAATATTTAATAAAAACCATTGATGCATAAAAGAATAGAAAAAGTGTTTCATTTATTTTAATTCAATTTAAAACTTAACCAGATTTCAGATAACTAATACTCCAAGGATTTTAGCGCTTAAGTGTAATATGAAGAAAATATCTCGGAATTATTTGCTTCAGGAGCTTTTTATGAGGATACTTGTTAATCTGAAGAAGAATCAATATTATTTGCGATTGAATTTTTATTTTTAAAAATATGAACGTGTACATATATTTTACGATTGAAACACTTTAAACGAATGTTTAGTGTAGTGGTTTTAATATATAGTATTTTATATTGGTTAATTTAAATAAAAAGAAAAAAAATGTTGAAATTTATTTGAAAACTCTGAAACACTGTAAAAAATTATCTCTCTAGTATTAAATCTTGAGTCATTATGTAACGATTTTCATTTAAAGGATTTTCATTATTAATTTGTTTTTATTATATATATTTCTAGATTTTTGTTTCAGAAAATAACTGTCATATATATATATATATGTTACTTCTTTTTAGAGATTAGCGTGCTGTAGAGAAAAACTAATTGTTATTGATCTTTTTATTTTTTCGTAATCATGTAAGTTCAATTTACTTTCTTTTTGAGATACCATTTGTTCAACGTTTGCCACTTGTAAACAGCTTTCAATGTGAAGGTATACCAAGTCTTCGATTCCCTTCGGGAAATATACAAAAATGTATTCTTCTCTTAGAAATTTTCATTTATTCATCTTTTGTTAATTTCTCTAATTATATATCAAATATCATTTTTACTTATTTCTAATATTGCACTCTTATATTAATTAACTTTGTAGATGTCAATGGAAAATTTACGAAATACTCGGCAGTCTGCAAATAATTAATACTGTTACAAATTTGAAAATAACATTGAGTACCAAAAATTAAGCCTATCCGAAAGAAATTACCAGAACTTAATTATACTTATTGTATATAAAAGGTAACAAACCACTTTAAAACACTTAGATACAATATTTTTATTAAAAACTACACAAAGCTTTTCGCCATTATAATAATAGCATCATCAGGTGTAATTGCGTTACATAGAACCAGCAATATATAAATAAAGAATTTCAAACGGTTTAAAATTAAACGGTCAAAATTTTTTATTTCAATATCATTTTCAGTCTTATAGTATATAAACTACGGCATTTTTATAATCAGAATGAATGAGTTGTTTTCATCACACGATTTTTAGGACGGTAGACATCAGTAGATAAACAAATGTTCAGGCATTCCGATTTTACCATTTTATAAATAATAGATATTTAAGTAAATAATTGTTGAGTATTAAAACTACATTAAATCGATTTATCTGATTATTTAAGACTAAAGATAAGTAATTATTTAGTTATTGATATTATATATATATATATATATATATATATATATATAATAAAATTAAAAAAAAAAAATCGGAAAAATATTAATTGTAAAAATACTTCCTACTAATACTTACTAAAAATCACCTTGGTATTGACTTTGAGTGCACATCATAATTAGATATTGGATGTACTATACAGTTAGGATCTTGATGTTGATAGTAAAAATTTCCGGAAGGTAATCTTCCTGAATAGGTAGGGCTGTGTTCAAGTTGCCGCAGTTGCATATTCAGAGATTGTGATTGAGAAAGTTCGTTTCTCACTGAATTGTGACGTCTGTATAAACAAAAGCCTATTAAAAAGCTCAATAGAAGGACTCCACCTGCGGCTCCACAGCCGGCAAGCAACGGCAAGTTGCCTAAAAGTGAAAACGGAGAACTATTATTACAATTCTGGTATGAGTTACGCATATATTTAGAATTATAATATTTATAATGGAAATGGTAGATAAAAAAATATGCCTGGTTTCTTAGTATATAATATAAATGATTCTTTCAAAAACTTTTCACAGATAAATGATTTGCCTATGTATATTTTTATACAAAAAATTAATGAAGAAATATCTCTTGATTTATGCTGTACATTGTCTTGCTTTTGTTAGCTGTACTATAATAGTTATGTTTTTTTCATTCTGAATAATTGAAACCAGAAAGTCTCATGGCAAATAATAATGGAATTGCTCCAATAATTGAAATTTTAGATTTCGTAAATTTACAGTATGGTATAAAATTATTAATTATGATTATCCTTATCAATAAATACTTCCCTAGAATTCGTTGATTTTTTATATCAGCAGCAGCAGTAACTTTTATTAATACACTGCAGGATGAAGGTCTCTCCTAAATTTATTATATTTGGAGTAGCTTTACATTTTATGTCTACAGTATCATTACCCTATTAGAACTTAGTGTGTCATGGGGAACTTGATATGTTTTAATCACATCTGCTGACATAAATTTATATTCCTTAAATGTTAAACAAGTTTCATTTGGATGTTTGAACATCTATATATAAATATATTGAGAATTGTACTTATATATGAAAGTTAAATAATAATAATAGTAATAATAATAATAATAATAATAATAATATATAAGGAATATAAATTTGTACCAGCAGTCGTGAACGAATAGTATTAAATATGATTTTCTTCCCAATCAGTTGATTGTGTGATTTTAATATATTGATTTCTTTCTCCCATTGTTTAATAGTGTTTACCTTTACCTGCGGCTTATTTCTGTCGAGCTATCTACAAGATAGACCAGATGTTTCTGCCTAAAAGTTGTCTGAGTGAGTAATATCCACCGGTTGTCGGCCTGGATAGCTCAACTGGTAGAGCTTTGACCTTGTAAGTCAAAGATCTGGGGTTCGACTCCCGGTCCAGGCATTATTTTCACTCAGTCGGAAAAATAAATTTCAATAAATATGAAAAGTATTACGTTCTCCATAACACACTTATTTCAAATACAAGTAGTAAATCTATAGACATAAAATGTTAAACATCTATTCAAAACATATGCATATAAATATTTAAAATAAAATGGTACAAAATATACATTGAAAGTTTTGTTTAATAATTAAAAAGTAGAAATATATATATATATATATATATCTATATATAGTCCTTAAACATTTTTTATATAATTTTATGTAGAACCTTTTATAGTTTTGGGTAAAGAAAAAATAGGAATTTGTTTATAGTAATTTCGTCAAAGAGAAAATTATTTAATAAAATAGTGATGTATGCACATACACCTATCTTCATCTGTGTAGTCTTCATTTCCGCAGTTGGGATATCCATTACAAACTAAGGATTTGTCAATGCAGTACGTCAGCATTTCAGAACAAGAATTCTCTGATTTTGTAATGCAGTAGTGACTGTCTTTGCAAATGAAATCTTGGCAGTGACCTGAAAAATTTAAAGACATGTTTTTGTTCAACCTACACAAAAGAAAAATGATGCTTTTATGTATTCATTAAAACATATAAAAACAACATTTGTACTTAAAATAAAGTTTTAAAAAGAATCATATACTTTTAAACAGACATGCCAACATTTTAACTTATTCTGGAGCACTGTTAGTACCTGCCGTTTTTTTTTTTTCACATACTTTAATTTGTAGAGAAATTTTCTCCAATGTGCAGTTAAATAAGAAGAAAAAGTACCCTTCAAGAAAAAAGATGCGAATATAGATCTAATATTAAAAATGCTTTGGAATCAAAAACATATTTGAATTTTTGTTTAAACTTATATTTTTCTGTAAAATCACGAAAGAATTCTTCTGCACTAATTTGAATGAAGTGTATAGAACTAGATAGGAGAAATACATGGGGGTTTTAAATTCGTAATTATTATTTGGTGGGAAGGTAAGGAATAAGAAAAGAAGACTATTTCACATAGGAAAGCATATAAGCGCAAATGAGCACATGGCAGTATAGGGAGCGCTTTGTTTTCACAACTCACATTCACACACAAAGCTGTTTGATGTTTGCAGCCAGTCGTTATTCGACAAAGTGACTTTGCAGAAATAACATGAACAGGTATACGTGGAATGAAATTAATGATTTGCATATAACTTACTGTGCCGCAGGGATAAAGCTACCTTAGCTGCGCTACCCCAACCAGCGTGTGCCATAGCATCAAATGTTTTCACGTATTCATCGACAACTGTGCAAAACAGGATCATTTTCGGTTACTAATTTTGATTGAGTAAAACGCTGATCGACACGGACAGTTGCATTAGAGGAAGTTGTCCTACAGTCTGTAGAAGAACTGTCAAGTTCTAGCACACGAAGTATTGCTAGGCAGTTTGGAGTATTGCAACAGTGTGGCGCATACACAAAGAAGAACGTTTACACCCTTTTCATTTGCACTTATGAAAACGCTGGTTGGGTAGCGCTCTGCATACATTAGCTTTCACCTGCAGCATCGTAAATTAGAAGAAGACCTCCAACTCCATTCCATGTATACCGATCCATTCCTGTGAAGTCATCTGGTCGAATGACGACTGACTGCACACGTCAAAAAGCTTTGTCCGTGAATGTGGGTTGTGGACATAAAGCGTCCCCTACACCGCCATGCGTTCGTTTGCGTCCATGCTTTCCTATGTGAAATAGTCTTATGTGAATAATCACCCTGTATATTCGAATGTGTACAGCAGTGATTTTCAAACTTTTTGAAGCAAGGGAGCACTTATAGTCCTACAAATAAATGTAGGCGTACTATATTTACATTTCTGAGAAAGGTGTTATAATATTGAAGTAGATTAAATAATATTATGTAAATAATTTTCATCACATTTGCAAGGAGGTTGTGATTTTCTTTTCTTACTGGCACTTAAATGCATTCACTTCTAGACTAGGATTCTTGAATAGAAGCTTCTATTCAGATATCTAGACA
The DNA here is from genome assembly GCA_963930645.1 of Salticus scenicus. Taxonomy (NCBI): domain Eukaryota; kingdom Metazoa; phylum Arthropoda; class Arachnida; order Araneae; family Salticidae; genus Salticus; species Salticus scenicus. Next base: position 335,039,792 of record OZ005652.1, on the reverse strand, counting down.
TTTTATTTCAGTACATATATCTAAAAAGAAGTATTTGCATATATAGCATCCACTCCCAAACTTATAAAAATAAGTAATGTTCGCAACAAGAACACTATAAATAATAATAATAATAAACATCTGCTTAAAAAAAAAAAAAAAAAAGCTGCTGTTTAATAATATTGTAAGGACGATTTGTTTCTTAAGAGATCCGTATATCCAAAATGAAATTTCTTCATAGAGTAAACTATATTTACTTCTACATCTTGACAAATATTTCTTTCTAATATCATAAAGGACACCTGGAAATCTTCAAGGGCACACCAATGTGCTTTGACACATTCTTTGTGAACCACTGATGTACAAGTTGATTATAATTAACTTCTGCTATAAACTTCATTCTCTAGGTAAAACTGACGAGGGGGCTGTCAGTGAACCTAGTATGTGAACGACTAATTAGATTATCTGTAGCTATAGAAAGCTAGTATGTTGTCGCCATTAAAAAAAAAAGCATGCTTTGTTATTTTTTCTATAGAAATTCAAGCAGTACAAATTATTTATTAAAATTAGTTTGCATGTTCAATGTGGCAACTTTCATCTGTCGGGAGATATTTTGTTCCCTACAGACGACACTTAATTTTTTTTTTTTTTTTTTTTTTTGTTTTGTTTTAGTCTTAAATAGAAAAAAAAAATCAATAAATTGTTTTAAATTGACATAGAACAATAGTTTACCAATTTGCTTTAAAGTTGTTGACGATTATTTTAAAAATACCCATAAGAAAAGTTCACATCCCCGTGAATTACTTTCCCTCCAAAGTATGAGACGGAGCGGGACAGACTTGGCAATATACATACGATGTTTTTCTTCTGGATAACTGCTACTAATATATACAGGGTGAATCTGAGGTCATGGGACAAACTGGGAGAGGAGGTAGAGAACATCACAAATATTCAGAATTGTATAGGAATCCATGTCTCCAAACGTCTTTTTAACCTTTTAAGAACAGGATGATTTTGCATGGATATGAGCTGGATCTCCAATGTTGCATTTTTTTTAAAGAGTTTTTACATGCTACTGTTTACATTTAAATATTCTGCTTTTATCGATGTATTTTATCGCAGAGATTGCTATAATACAAAAATTGTGTATGATTTTACGAAATAATGAAGCATGCAAGATTTTAAAATTTACACACTAGGGGGAGTTAGTAGTACACAGCAGTCCAATACATCCAGTTCTAAAAGGACTAAAATGACGTTTAGGGACATAGGTTCCTATACAATTTTGAGTCCTTGTGATGTCCTCCTACCTCCACTCCAAGTTTGTAACATGACCTCGGAATTACCCTGTATTTATATATATATTAGGGGACAGAAAAGTAATGTTGTTGCACATGTGGGTATTCGATTGTCATTTATCAACTCATTGTGTGCTTGAACTAGTGCCAAAGAATTTCATAGTTAAAGTGACTTGTTTATTCGTAAATTATTAAAGCTTATTTTATTTTTATTTATTTATTTATTTATTTTTTGCAATTTATAGGGAAATATCTAAGCAAATAAAGGAGGGGTGCAAATCCGGCATTGTGTGCTTTTTGAGTTTCAAAAGGGCAGTACCGCAACAGTTTCTCTACAAAAAATATTTGCGATGTTTATTCAAATGCATTAAGTCTTTGTAAAAGCTAAAGATGGTTTTTTAAATTGAAATTCGTTAATTCTTATCTTTCTGACTCATGTCGATCAAGAAGACAATCAACTTTAGACAATGACATGTTAAGGAAGGAGGGGGAAGCAAATCCATGTCAAACAATTAAGAAACTGTCAAATACTTTTAATCAACCTTGGTCTATCATAGAGAACATTTACAGTAAGTTGGTAAAGTAATTACAGCAAATGTCTGGGTCTCGCATAATTTGACCGAAGAAAACAAAGCTAAGCGATCGAGCATATGGAATTTATTACTTCAGCGGTACAATACAGAAGCTTTTTTTTATCAGATCATTGGATTTATTAAACATGGGTCCTTCATGATAATTCAAAATGCAAAAGGCAGTGGCTCTCTTCGAATAAATCGCCATAAAGTACAGTCGGTAACAGAAGTATCCGAACACTAGCAAAAATTTCTATATAAAAAAAGTAGAGTTAATACTGATTTGTTAAAAAATCCTTGTCGAATCATGTTCTTAGAGATTCGACAAGGATTCTTTTAACAAAACAGTATTAACTCTACTTTTTTTTACATAGGAATTTTTGCTAGTGTTCGGATACTTTTGTTACCGACTGTACAGATAAGTCAGGTTTACACCCCAAACAGGAGCTTTTGTGTGTTTGATGGAGTATTCACGGGGTAGCTCATTTTGAAGTACTGAAATCTGGACAAAGTGTGAATACAGACCTCTACTGTGAAAAATTGGATCGATCAAACCATTCTTTAATTGAAAAGTGCTCAGCGATTATCAACAAAAAGGGCGTTATTCTGGAAAAAGGTTATGCAAGACCGCACGGCGAACGAACTTAAAAAAAAAAAAAAAAAAAAAAAAAAAAAAAAAGATGAATTGGGATGTGAGGTATTGCCTCCCCTACTATACTCGCTCGATATTTCGCCATTAGATTTACGTTCTTTTTGACCGCTACAATATCTTTTAAGTGGCAAAAATTTTAAATATTTAGAGGATGTACAAAATGTTATCGTCGGAGATTTTGCTCAAAAATCAATTGATTTTTATCGATCCGGTATTGAAAACTTGCACATTAGATGCCTAAATGTTGTTGATAACGAGGATGATTACATAATTGATAAAAAACAAAAGAAAAAAAATTAAAAGTTATCTGTTTGAATTTATTGTAAAAAAATGATATTTCTCTCCGGTACTCCTAATACGTATATTAATTTTAGATTTAAAGGTTAAAAATAATTTTCATTATGCAGAATTATGCAAAATTTTATCCGAAATTGCTATATTGAAAATTATTTAAAAAATGACTTGACAGCACTACTTTTTGAGCAATTAATCCCCAAATATAATAAAAGCCAATTTAAGTCAATGTCCAAGAAAATATCAAGGTTAGTTAAATTTAGTTTATTTGTTCGTGAGATAGATCGTACACAAAATTTTAGATACACACGTAGACAGAAAAGGCAGTTTCTGAAAAACTGTCCAGGACATCTAAAACTGTTAATGAAATCTAAAAACAAACAATCCATGGCAAACCCTTGGTCGAATATTTTTCCGAATCCAAATTTTTCTTTTTATGTATGTAGGGGAAAGTAAAAATAGCTGAAAAAATGCTAACTAGATAACGATAATCATACAGAATTTGAAATATGTTTATTAACTTTTGCTCACTTGTAGATCATACCATTTATTAATTTTGTCATTTTCCCAGAAAAGAGCGCTACCCTGTGGGCATTCAAAAATTATTTCCTGAGCATACTTAATAAGTTCTTTGCATTACTAATTTAGTATCAATCCATTCGCTCATTTTATCTAAAGTTTGTTGGGTAAGACAGAAATATATTATGACCATACTGTATATCTTACAGTGTCTTTTCTTCAATGTATTGTTGTAAATACAATCAATTTAAAAAACTCATTTCAAGGTTATATACAAAGGGCATTCCATAAAAACTGAGAGTAAAATCATAAAAAATCAAGAAATATATTTACAGCAAAACATACATCATTCTTTTTCAAAATACCTTCCGTCAGATGATATGCAACGGTCCCATCGTTCAACCCACTTTTCAAAACAAGTAGAGAAGCCCTTTTCTGGAAGCTGCTTCAAAGAACCCTCCACTGCTGAAATAACTTCAGAATCTGTATTAAATTTTCTGCCACGGAGCAGCTTCTCCTTCAACGTCGGAAACAGCCAGAAATCGCATGGTGCGAGTTCTGGACTGTAAGGGGGATGTGGCATGATTTTAATATTGCATTTACTAAGATATTGCTGAACAGAAGTAGCGAAATGCGGGCGAGCATTATCGTGATGTAGTGTCCAATTCCCTACCAGTTCATGACGCTTTCTTGATATGTGTTGTCGCAAAATTTTCAAAACTGAAACATAATATTCACCATTCACAGTAGTTTTTGGAGGCACAGCATGCTGATAGATTACACATTTATGATCAAAGAAAATAATCATCATGACCTTTCCAGCAGATTTGGTTTGCCGGATTTTTTTCGGAGGCGGAGAGTCAGTATGTTTCCATACACTTGTTGTGGACTTGGTAAGGGGATCATAATGATGCACCCAAGTTTCATCACCTGTTATTACAGTCTTTATGAGATTTGGATCATTTTGAAGCATCTGTTTCCATTCACAACATTGGTGAATTCTTGTTTTCATTTGTTCTTTATTAGTAAGGTGATGAGGGACCCATCTGGAACAAACATAGCGAAGCTGTAAATTGTTGCGTAGAATGCGAAATATCGACGTTTTCGAAATGTTTGTTGATGCCGCTGTCTTCTCACATACCATTCGCCGATTTTCTTGAAGGATTACCCACACAGTGTTAACATTTCGATCATTCACAACACTTTTTGGTCGTCCAGGCCTAGGAGCCAGTTCTGCAGACAAACGGCCTTTCTTGAAATCACCATGCCATCTAAAAATCGTAGACTCACTAAAACATTTGTCTTTGTAAGCTTCTTTCATTAACTTAACTGTTTCTGGAACTGTTTTGCCCAAACGGTAGCAAAATTTTATGGCACAACGCATTTCGTTTTTTAACTCTGAATCACTCATCTCCATTTCTGCAGGGCAAATAAAACAGTTCTTTAAACAAGCACGGAAATAGGAAAGTAAAATCGTCTGCTTCGTTTAGAATTTTGTATAAACGTACAGTTAACAGTTTGAAAAAATCGCCTGCACTTCTATTTTTTAGTTTCGCGGTGTTGCCACTACGTAAAAAAATAACTCTCAGTTTTTATGGAATGCCCTTTGTATATATAGTATTATGCTGTAGATGTTAATAAAAAATATCTCACAAAAACGCAAAGGAAAATAATCAAAAATGTGTGTGTATATATATATTCATATATATATATATATAACGCACACCTAATAGAAATAAGACTTTATTTGATTTTTTATTTTCAGTTTATCCAGATATGAAACAATGTAAATAAAATGAATCTAAATATATCAATTTGTTACCATGTGTTTTGAATTCCACGGCTGTCCACACTATCTTAAACCCAACAGCATTCATTTCCAAATCATCGCCTTTCATTATTTGTGATACTGATGTTTTAAATCTGTTAAAGACAAAAACACACACTGCATTTATTATGCAATTATAAATATTTTATTAAAAATGGCATGATAAAATACTTTTGTTAAAACTCATATATTCATTTTTTAATTATAAATAATGGGAAATTTTTTTCTGTAAATGTTAGTAACTTTTTGCCCTTCTTCAGAAAATTTTCTATTTTCTGATTAATTACAAGAACCATTAAAAAAATATTTCAGAGTATTGTATTTACAAGAAAAATTCTATAAGCATATACATTTTGGAGTTATCATCTTTATTATTATTACATATTTTAAAGATCATATTCTATTCTATTTTAGTAAAAGCTACGAAAATTGTGTGATATTGTTTCATCCAATTTGCATTGAGTATCATCAGATATCATGTTGTTTATAGCTACAATATCACAATAATATGATATTTTTTTCTATTTCAATTAATAACCTAAAATCTAGATAATATTACAATGTTAAAACTATATGAAGGTTAAGAATCAAGAAAGGTTTTCAAAAGCCAATACATAAAAGAATTTGTAAAAAAAAAAAAAAAAAAAAAAAAAAAAAAAAAAAATGAAAAATGAAAAATAAATAAATAAAAAATATACATTTTTTTTTTTTTATGAATAAATGTTAATTATAAAAAGATAAATAATCCACGCAAGTTCTACATGTATCACTTGCAAAAAAAATAATAACGTTATTTCCTTGGCATCACAAGGCCATTTCAAGCAAAGCTTTATTATTATTATTATTAATAATATTATCATTATTATTATTATTATTATTATTATTATTAATCTTTAAGGAAAAGCTATTTTTATATTCATCATAATAAATAAGCAAATGTATTTTAAATACACTTTTAGAAGTATATTTATGCTACATGTAAATACCAGTTTACATTATTATGTAGAGATTCGATACTCAATCAGTAAGAAGAAACAAACTGAAGATAAGAAATGTGAACTGGTACTTGTAACATTGTTATTTTGTTACCTTTCTCAATATAAATTTGTATATTGAAACCTAACGATTATACTATACAACCCCTATATTAACGCGTAGCAATTAAACTAAGCTTACATTTTACACGCGATTTCCGTGCTATAGATTAAAATAAAATAGTATACGTATTTTTATATTGCACATTATACAGAAAAGAATGTATACATTATTCATAGAACAGTTTACCTGTGTTACAATAGCAAAATCGGTTAGTGAAACACTTTTCATATGTTCTTGGAACATCAGTTAAGAACCACTATTTAAGAATAATATAAATTATTAAAACTCTTAGACTTAACGACAAAGAATATTGTTTGCTAGATATCTTTATGTCTTCCTCATTTTGCATGAAATTCTCTCTCTCTCTTTTTTTTTTTTTTTTTTTTTTTTTTTTTTTTTGACAGGTTTTCTACTGTGTTTCATCTGGTAATTTCCACTGATCTTATATTGCCTACACATTTAGTGCCATTAAAGTTTTTCTGAATGTTCTATTTATGCGCTTTAACACTATGTTCCTCATAAATTGAGTACTGTAACAAAATAACAAAGGTTCTACCTTCCTTTCTAAGAGATGGCGATATTCGTCAGTCTGGTAATGCAACTCAAAAGCTATTTTGTCGGTTTCAAAATTGTGGTAAAATATCAAAGTGATATTTAGCCAGTTGTTAGAATGCGATTCGTTTTGACTTGCTGTTAAGTCAGTTTTCTTTGAAATGTTCTACCGCAATGTAGCTGTGCGAGAAAGTGTCATAAGTTTTAAATTGTACATATGTAAATAATGTTTTATGTTTTATGTTAATTAATAAATATGTTTGGAAAACGAAGACCTGTGGATTACAATACTAGAATATATATTTGAATATATATAATATTTTAATAATTAAAGTATTAAAATAATTATATATATATATATATATATATATATATATAAAATTGAATATTTAAATAAAATTTATATATATATATATACACATATGTAAATGCGTGTGAATATTAAACATTAATCTCTACTTCGCCTTCAAGTACTCGACTTTGCGGTAAATTGGTCGATCTGCCAAAGCAATGAACAGCCCACTCCGAAAAGGTATACATATGTATGTATGTACATTTCGACAGCTTTAACACCTTTAGTTACAATGACATTTGTCTAGAATGATCAGTGTTTGATATATCCATAATAATAATGCACAATTTCTTATATCACATATAAGGATACCATAAACATCCCTGACTATTTATCTCCATGTAGGATTATATACTAATATCATGTGAGTCCCTTAGCTGCCAAGAGGTGTAAGTCTCAAATTTACGAAATTAAGCGAGAGGTATAATACTGTTCCTCGAGGGGTCCTCTATTCATTTGCCAAGTGGTGTAAATCCTAGTTTATATTTATGCCACTGAGAGCAATTAGAATTAATTGTGATACATTAGAATTAATTGTGATCATGAACACAAAAGCCCTTTTTCTCAAAATGGCATTTTTGGACTTACAACACTTGGCACCTAAAGGGCTCATATATCCGGACTGTCCATATGGATGAGTCCAAGACCTTTGCCAATTTCCATAACGTTACACTAGAGCAACGTAAAACTCTACTCACCATGCCTGAATAGGGAATCAAAACTCTGACCTGTAAATTCCGTAGGGGAGCTGACCGCCTCGAAGCGCCTATTGTTCAGCTCTCTTCCCAGATTATCTTATCAAATAATCGGCAACTACTAGTCTTTAAAAAAATAATTTTTCATATCTGGTGTACAAAATAAATTGTACTTACCTTAAAAGTAATCTGTTTCTCCTAGATAGTTGTGTCTGTTCTTCAACATTTTTGAAGTATCTCAGGTCACCGCAGTATTTCTGGAGCACCTTTGGGTTGAACGATATACTGGAATATCCATCGTAGAGAGTAAGTTCCGCTTCTGCGCAGTTGGCTTGAAATCAAAGTTTCTCAGCCTCAGCACTTCAAAAAATATAAATGAACAAAAGCCTCGCAACAGCATTCTTATCGCCCACAGCACCCATGCATTCACACAAGCATTCATTAACTGAATTAATTTTTTTTTATTTAAAATTATAAATAATTTAATATTTATAAAAAATATATTCTTGCTGATTACACGATAAACAAATAAAAATAATAAATCAGCGAAAATCATTATGTTTTGTTATTTATTTTACTTAAAAATGAATAAATAAATAAATAATATAAAAAAATATATATACATATACAAACATACAAATATAAATTTTAAACTTGCATAGCTGAATTTACATTTTATGTAGTTAGGAATGTTAAAAGAACTCTACATATAAAGGCGGTAAACCTAGTAAGTTGATTTACTTTTTGTATAATTTTGTTACTTTTTGTACTATTGTTTGTTAAATTACAGTGTTAAATCTTCCCTTTAAAGTTACAAACAGGTAGAATACATGTGTATAGAAAAAAAAAGGTTTATTTTGTTTTCAGATAATAAAGACCAAAGAAGAAAATTTTTTTTAGAAAAATATTTTAACAGGATTTATTCAGAATGTAAAGAGAATTATCTACTTTATTATAAAGAATTTTTCTTTATTAACTACACTTTAAATCTATTTAAATAGGCCTTTTTCTTTTGTATTATTTGTAAACGTATATTAAAATATTATTGAAGCACAAATTAAAATAATTAAAAAAATTTCATATATACTGGGCGTTGCCAAATTCGATCGATACATTCAGAGGGGTGATAGAAGATATCGATAGGAGGAAAAATTGCCGAACATAGGATCTCAAACGTTATGTATTAGGGAAAGAATCGCAAAGACATCTATAAAAAGTATGATGCCACGTTGAACAAAAAAGGCCAATCATAAGTAAAGAAATATTTAACGTAAACCAGGGTTTACGTAACAGGAAAATACATCACAGTTCAGTGTCAGAAAACAGAAGACGAAAAATTTATATAAGAATCGTTCAAATTACAGCAGTGAAAGTAATTGCACCGCCGACAATGATTTTAGGATTCACGGACATATTCAAACAAACCCGCTGTGCTGGCGATGTCTGCTCAAGCGATGATGAATTGCGCTGCGATATTATCTATTGTATCCATAGACGTCTGATAATCAAGCAATTTCAGGGAACCCAAGATCAAAGAATCCAAAGGATTCAGATACAGGGAACGTGGAGGACAAGAAAGAAGTCCGCCATGTGTAAATCCGCTCTCGTGATATGTAACATCGGTGTTTTGATGCAATAGAAAAGTTTGCTGGGGCCCATCATGCGTGAAGCACATATTTAGGCGAAGAGAGGCCGGTATTCTTAGTAGCAAATATGGGATGACGTGCTATAAAAAAACAAGGTACTTTGTGTCATTGAGAGTTCGGACAGAACTCATGGGCTCAACAGCTGATGACCGAGAATCACTATTGAATAACTGAAATATGTGAATATGTGTATGTTTATGTTAATACTGAATATGTGTTTTCTTTTCTGTGTGTTGTGAACTTTCAACTAGATAGTTATATTGGGGGGAGGGGTCTAATGACCACATATGCGCATTTTACGTGTTGACCATGCCTTCTGTCGTAAAGAACGCTTCATCTGTAATAAAATACTGGAAAAAAACTCTGAATCATACTGCGTGTAATCAGGCATCCAGCGTACGAATTGCACCTGATAGGGAGTTATCGGCTACGGTTAGGAGTTGGACAATCTGCTGGTAGTAGAAGTGCATCTTTCAGAACACAGAGACGTATTCGTTAAGAAAATCCAGTTTAAAAGTCGTGTACTTATAAACAAGGAATTTACAGAAAGTTGTAATACTGGATTTTCTGTTTTCGCACGCTCTTTCTTGCACGGCATTAGAGTCCTGCATCGGGTCGTGTTGACTGTATTTTCTTTTTTACTGAGTGTCGGGTTCGGATTCGGATCGGGTTTTGTTTTCAATGAATCGGGTCGACTTCAGAACATATTAAAAAAAATATTTTAATAAAAAGGAAATTTGTTTACTTTATATACTCTATTTATATCTTTATTTGTTTGCTCTATATGATGAACATATGCTTACCAAAAATATTATAGTAAAAAAAACATTCACATCCGATTAAAACAATTAACAACAAATTAAAAAAAAGAAAAAAAAAACTATTATTATTATTATTATTATTTAGAATATAAGTTATTGAAAACAGGTTACTTCTCCCACAGTAACTAGATGTGCGATTCATCTATTTTGATACTCACATCCTTTGGAAACAGACTGCGAACCTTTTCTCCTGCAGATGTTTTTAAGAAGTTATTTGAATGTAGATTTATATGAGTTTAGTAGATATTTAGTTGGCGTCTGTGACATTGTATCATTTTAATATTTTTGTGTATGCGATAAGCATTCAACTAGAAACTAGAAACACTAAGCTTGAATCCCATATTTGTATACTTGAAGTACACAATACATATAAATAGTTCAAAATTATTATTAATCCATTTTTAAAATTTTAAAATTTTTAACTTAGTAATTATACTTTTAATTCTTTTTAGAATGATTTACCAACTATATGACAATGAAAATGAACCTTGTTTTATAAATTAAAAATATTTTGCCTGACATTTAGATGAATTATTAATTTTCATTTAAATTCGGGTTTCGGGTCGGGCTCGAATATAAAGAAATCGAATTCTGGTGGGGTGCGAGTCGTCAAAATTCTCTATTGCGTGTTCGGGTCGGTTTTCGGGTCGAATTTTTTTTTTTTTTTTCTTGTCGGGTTCGGGTTGATTTAAAATGAACTTGTCGGGTTCGATCGAATAAAATCCGACACGTTCAGGACTCTACCCGGCATTGCCGTTATTTGAAAGTATTCTGTCTCCCGCAGCCATTGACTGCTGTTCGTGAATTGGTATGGTGCGGACAACGCCATCTCGGATATTTCTTTTGGTACAACCACTGTTCTAGGAATCCATTGTCATCTACTTGGTTATAAATCAAATGCACATCTGCATATTCCTCTTCGTGTAATCTGACACATCGTTTCCGAATTAAGTTTAATGCCCCTGATTTCTGCTTTTTAACGAAATAACTAATGTTCGCTTATTGTATTTTTCCCATACGAATAAGAAATTCATATGAGAGAAGATTTTTCCTTCTCAAACGCTGTGCTCCTAATCCGTGTATTTATATGGTTTCTCTACTATTGCGTTTTTCTCCCACTAATAAGGTTTTTCTCCCTATGTTTTATGGTAATTCTTCACCTACTTAATGTCTACTATCACCCGTAGAAAAGTTTCGGTCAAATTTGGTAACTCCCTGAATATTCTGAAAGTCATAACTTTTTAACATATCAAAAGGGAATTATTGTATGTTGCAGTTTCTTATCTTTAAATACACTTACCGTGAAGATTTTAGATTGATTTTCAAGTACTCTTAACTAATTAAAAATTATCGAAATGTTGCATTTCAATTTAATACAAAACGAGACTCTATGAATTGAAAAATATATATTTTACGACTGAAAATAATCATTTTGTTTATGGTGAAATTCAATTACAGAAATACAAAGTGAACCATTATAATAATGCACAGAGATTAATTCGTTTAGCATATTACAGCTTCTCAAAAATTACTTTGACTTAACAAAAACTATTGTAAAAATATCAGGCAAAACATCAATGGTCTGTTTTCCTATAAAACACGCCTTTGAATAACGATTTATTTTCCTAGATTTAATATTCCAATAGACAAAATGTCAGCTACAATCCTTACATAGCCTCGTATTAGTAATGAAGTCGTCTATTTTTTGCTAGTCAAATACAAGAAAATATTTACCTGAGAGAAAATTTCCTAAACTTTATTTTCCCCCTAGAAATTTTTCATCACCATTCATAAAAGTAAAAAGAAGAATATTGCAATATTTTGTAATTTTAGTATCACTATTATTTTATTAATTTTTATTTTATGGAATTGAATCACCGTTCTTTCAATCATAAATTGGAAGTCTACAGAATAATCGTCATTGTACTGTTCAGTTATCAAAAGCCACCTACATTAATAACACGCAATATTATTTGAAAAACAAGCTAATGTTTCTATAAGCTTTTATTTTTCTGGTTACCCAACTATATATTTAGGCAACTTTTTTTTATTCCTGGGTATTCGATACCCTTTCAACAATTATTTTGTTTAAGCTCTTCTCAATATTCTTTTTTTTTTTATATTATTAAAGGATATTATGTAGGAATATAATTTCACCGAGAATAAAAGCAATTCCACTAATATAAATTGAATATATGTGTGTGTGTGTGTAAAATTCTATGATTTATAATTAATAATAATATATAATTGAATGATTTTTAAAACTTTTATTCTCTTCAGAATGCTTTTGACAGTTCAAATTTAATTTTTTTTTAGTTGATCTTTGAAGTGCTTTCAAAAATTTTATAGATTGTATTTAGTTAGTTTTGGAAAAATAAAATAAAATATTGATATATATGTAAGTAAAAGGTACAAAAGTTGTAGTGTTTAGTACATATTTAATTATTTCGTCTAATGATTTCAATGGTTTCATTGTAAATCCATTCCTTAGTTTCATAAACTGCATTGTAATAAATATTCAGAAAGAAATCAAGATAATTCACCAATATTTAACTTTTAGTATTTTGTTTATATTCACATAACTGAGAAACACAAACTGACAAAAACCTTTTACGTGTAAACATTTTAACCTTTTATTTATTGACGGGACTTTGAATTCGATTAGATTAACAGCTTACGAAATAAAATGTGTGTGGAAGAAAGGTCGAAGACATTCGACTATATGCATGTTGCTTTAATGTTATTTTATGGCATTAGACGCTAGAGGAAGCCGCTTTTGTTAATGAAAGGCTTTTATTGCGTTCTGTGTCTGTTTTTCATTTTAACATTCCATCATTATCACATGTGTTAAAAGTTATTTATAAATTGCCTCAAGAATCTAGCAACGATTTTTTTAAAAATATAAAGATAATAAAAAAAATATACTTTTTTTTTTTTTTTTTTTTTTCCCAAGGTTCTGATCTTTTTTTAACACGCTTTTATTAGCTTCACCTGTTTGTATGCTTGTAACCGCTCTGGGAGCAAACAAAAAATCTATATTGTAAAAAAAGACTTTCCTTACGTGAACGCTGTGGCTGTGAGGTAAAGCTATGCGCTACGAATCTAAAGGTCTAGCTTTCGAGCCCAGTCAGGGGAGATTTTTTTTAAAATGGTTTTTGTTTAATTCTAAATTATTTTAATTAAAGATTTAAATGTATGTAAATGTTATGATGCGTCACTCACACGATTTTCTTTCACCCTGCGTTTTAATACTAAGATAGATATTTCGTGCTTTTTAGTTCACATTTCTATAAAAGCGTGTTCTTTAATTTTCTAAAACTATAATATTATTCTACGTCTCTTAGTATGCGTAATTTTTATTGTCTATATCTTCAAAAATTCATCTTGCTAAAATAATTTATTTGAAAAAAAAAAAAAAAAAATGTTTTCTTTTGTGATGTTTTTATAAATGGCTAAAATAAAGAAACACGATTACAGTCAAAACCGTTTTTAATTTATATAAATGTGTATATATATATATATATGTATTATTCTCGGAACTTCATGAAGTTTTTTAAAGGTATATTAGGAATGTCAAGATGCATTTTAAGAGAATAATTTGGGAATCAGTATTTTCAAAATTTTTCGACGAGTTCCTTAAAAATATTCCTGACTGTGCTGTATAAGCAACTTAAAATTGTTCTATAAAATGTAAAATACGCATTAAGATTAAAGTATTCAAGATTAAAGAAAATCCATTACATAAAAGAAGAAACATGTAATTGCTGTTTTAAGTTACTAAAAGTGTTTTACAATTGGTAACTATAAGGTTGAATTGAAAATATTAAACAAACTGGAATACACAAAGATATTCTTGCATAGAATCGTCTTTAACCATTCATTTTTTATTAAAGTTTTGATTGATTTTTATCTATTTAAGAAATTTTTAATGTGTGTTTTTATTTCGAGTAATAATCACATTTCTTTTATATAAAAACTGTTCATATAAAAATGTTTTATCACTACCCAGATTCGCGTAAAAGAATATAAAAAAATATATGAAAGGAATCTTTTACTTTTAATTAAAAGTAATAATAAAAAAAAAAAATAAATAAATAAATAAATAAAGAGAGAGAAAGACAGAACTATTTAGTTTTTAAGGGTAAATCTAGATTATGTAGATTGAGGAAATAAGTAAATTAAACGTTGTAATTATTAAATCATATCTACCTTCGTGATAATTAAACAAATAAAAGTTGCAATACACAAATAAGTAATATTTCTTCTTACCTATGCTTCCATATAATTGCATTTTTAAAATTCGTACATAAATCTTCATATGATAATCTACTCTTAACAACCAAATACATTCAACATCTTTTGGAAAGTAGTAGGGGTAACCAGGAGAGACGATAACGCCACCCACTCCGGACATAGTACCTCCACAATTACTAACGTTTGCCGTAGATTTGGGTGGTGGGATCATTTCTACAGAAAAGAAAAGAAAATAGAAATATCGCAGATTCATATTTTAGAATATTTAAGAAAATTCCAGATGATTTTGAATAAAAATGCACTTGTAGATCTTTGTATATGTATATATACCTATATCTGTGTGTATATATACCTATATACACATATACCTATATACCACATATACACATATACCTATATACACACGTATGTTTATATACCTATATCTGTGTGCAGACACACACACATACACACACACATACACACGCACACACACACACACACATATATATATATATATATATATATATATATATGACTTATTCAAGTATATGAATTTAATTTTTTAAATAAACAAATTCGCTTATTACTCACAGTTCAAACAGAATAATCACACTACTTGTGTTGAATAATAACAAGATAAGCAAGACTATACATTTACATAAGTAGATTTGGGTGGTGGGATCATTTCTACAGAAAAGAAAAGAAAATAGAAATATCGCAGATTCATATTTTAGAATATTTAAGAAAATTCCAGATGATTTTGAATAAAAATGCACTTGTAGATCTTTGTATATGTATATATACCTATATCTGTGTGTATATATACCTATATACACATATACCTATATACCACATATACACATATACCTATATACACACGTATGTTTATATACCTATATCTGTGTGCAGACACACACACATACACACACACATACACACGCACACACACACACACACACATATATATATATATATATATATATATATGACTTATTCAAGTATATGAATTTAATTTTTTAAATAAACAAATTCGCTTATTACTCACAGTTCAAACAGAATAATCACACTACTTGTGTTGAATAATAACAAGATAAGCAAGACTATACATTTACATAAGTTTTCTACTACATTAATATTAACATTATTAAAATTGTTTTAAACTATGGTCTTACAAAATAAAATTTACCATAGTGTTACAAATAGAATAATTTGAGATTGCATCTTCTTTTTAAGATATTTGAATTTTATTTATTTATTTATTTACTTTTACAAGTAATCGAAAAAATATATTACAATAAGTTTATACATGTGCTGATTTATGTTTATCTAATTTAAATTGTATTGACTTGCATAACTAAGTTCATGAAATATATATATATTTCCAACTATATGTGATAAAAAAATGGTGATATTTAAAAAAATACCGTTTTATTAGTTACAAATTCCACTGCTTGTTTTATTTTTGAATATGAATTTTTATAAAATTACTTCTTATTTCATTACATAATTTATCTTTCATATTTTTGTTCTTAACAGTTTTTATTAGTATTTTAAAATTTATTCATTTTAAATGCTTCACTTGATTCTTGAGAATATATAATAACTTTTTCCTTTTTTTCTCTGTGTATTTTTATTTATTTATTTATTTTTAAAGCTAATTTGTTTCCATTATATGGCTTAGGATTTTCATTCCTTTTAGTCACAATTCTGTACTGGACGTATACAGGATCTGTCTCCAGATGTTCTGGGTAGTTTCTTCTAGTATTCTTTAAAAAGTTACAAAAAATGCTTTTGTATGTATTATTTCTAACTAATGCACTTCGTTGGAGAAAATCTTCACAAAATCCATGATGCAAAGAATCGATTTTAGAACGACGAAATAAAGCACCGAATACAAAATGAAGGAAGCAATACAGGATATTCAAATATTGGACCGCAAATGCATTTTATAAAAGGAACTTACAATAAATATGTAATTTAAATGGTTAAAAGAAATATTCAAAACAGAATTAAATGATATGTTGAGAGGTGAACGAACTAATTAATTCTGTGCATAATTTTTTTTCAACTTTTACTAAATCGCGAAAGAAGCAACTTTAGTATTAGAAACACTCTGAAAAGTATTAATTGCTCTTGAAATTCACTTGACGCTGGAGAGGTAATAATTTAACTTTTTGGTAAATGTATAAACAATTGTTTTCCTGTGGGCTTAGAAACATAATAAAGAGGCAATAACAGTTTTTCCTATCTTCTTCTTCTTTTTTATTTTATTTATTTCATTTTTTCTTCTTTTTTTTATATAGTTTGATAAAAATTTAGAGACTTAGATTAACGAATCAATTATAAGTAATCGTATTTAAGGTAGATATTTTATGTAATACCGTGTCTTACATATACCTAGAATTAAAAGGATTAATTAATCTTTTAATAAAAATTATTGTTTATTTCTGTTTTTACTCACTATTTAAATATCTATGGTGAAATTAACTGTATATGTATGCACTAATCACAATAACCTTTCTACTAATGGTTATTATTATAATTACAAATGCATTAACTGTTTGCAATGCGAATTGTACAAAGAGTCATTATGGGGGAAAAAAGTCTCCTTTAAGTTTAACAGTTATATTTGCGAAAAAGAAAGTGTTAATTTTTATTAAAGACACCCCAAACGACTCAAAGATTCTTTATGGTGATGTTTACCTTTAAATGATTATTGTTTTGACAATTACGATTGGGTCTATTTTTGTTAAAGAGATTATTTTAATTAATTAATTAATTAATTAATTTATTTTTTATATTGAATGCCGTATTAAAGAGACTTTAGCTATATTAATAAAGGGATTAATTGCATTGACACACTATTTTCATAACTTTTATTTTTATGTTATTTATTTTATATCTACGTCCCTAAGATTATCAATGATTGTTCATTTTCTCTTTTTAAGATTACGAGTATAAGTCATTATTGTATATATGGTAGTTTATTATATATATAAGAGTATTGTGAAAGATTTATTCTTTTATTTTGGAAAATTGATGATATTTCTGATTTAACAGTTCACACACTCAGTTACGTTAACCCGAGTCAATTGTTTACTGCGCGATATTCTCGAACAGTGAGAGGCGGGCGGTTTGTAGTATTGAAAAGAACTAGTATGTTGTGGCCACCACAAGACTTTCTTCTATATTTACCTATACATATTCAATCAGTAACAATATTTAAAAAAAAAAAAAAAAGTACGATTTTTTTTCTAAGTTTTTTTTTTTTTTTTTTTTTTTTTTTTTTTTTGTTAAAAGTAAACAAAATCGATAACTTTGTTTTAAATTATCACAGATTTATAGTTCAACCATTCGTTTTAAAGGTATTGACGAGACCTTTCGAAAGATACCCATCTTGAAAATTTATCCCCCCCGGGGGGGTACTTCCACCCCAGGGGGGAAGCGATGCCCCCCATGCAGAAAAATTTTTTCCTAGTTACATACTACTATTATCAATAATTCATATTAATTTTACAATCACAAGTTTAAAACAACTCTTATTATGCACATTTATACGAATTTTTGTCCTATGCTGCCATGTTAAAAATTTAGATAAAATGCTATCACAGCGCCACCTGTTGAGCTATTGATCCCCAAACATAATCAGCACCAGTTTATGTCGGGGACCAACTAAATACCAAGTTTGGTTAAATTTCGTTAAAAAAAAAAAAAAAAAAAAAATTGCGATTTTTTTCTGTTTTGTTTTGTTAAAAGTAAAAAAAATCGATAACTTTGGTTTAAATTATCACAGATTTATGGTTCAACCATTCGTTTTAAAGGTATTGACGAGACCTTTCGAAAGATACCCATCTTGAAAATTTGTCCCCCCCCGGGGGGGGGGGGGAAGCGATGCCCCCCCATGCACAAATTTTTTTTCCTAGTTAACTACTACTATTATCAATAATTCATATTAATTTTACAATCACAAGTTTAAAATAACTCTCATTATGCCCATTTATACGGAATTTTGTCCTATGCTGCCATGTTAAAAATTTGCATAAAATGCGATCACAGCACCACCTGTTGAGCTATTGATCCCCAAATCTAATGGGCACCAGTTCATGTCAGGGTGCAACTAAATACCAAGTTTGGTTAAATTTCATTCATGGGTTCGTGAGATACAGCGTCCACAAAAAAAATGATACAGACAGACACACAGACAGACAGACAGACAGACACACAGACAGACATACATTTTCTAAAAACTATCAATTCGTGTTCAGGACATCCCAAAACGTGTAGATCCGTCAAAAAACGGAGGTCGAAAATTTTCGCGAATCCAATACTTTCTCTATATTACATATAGAAGAAAGTAAAAAACTTTTTACTTTCCTCTATAAACCTATGATTCATACTGCTTCAGTCCATGTAAAGTATACAGACTACACGCGTCGGAACTTCACCTACGGGTTACGCTCACCCAGTATGGTAAAATTGTTAAAAAGAAAAAAAAAAAAAAAGAAAAAAGGAAGTAAAAAGTTTGATTTCAGTATAAAAATAAGCAACAAATAATGTATGTTGTACAATAATAATTCAAATGCAGTAATTACCATAATTCGTTGCAAAAATTGCTTAAACATGTTCAAAGCAATTTGTATAAAAATTAACAAATCAATTTATTTTCATTTCCATTATGTATTTTAACGTTTTTTGGTCAATCTCAGTCCATTTGCAACATTCCTGGGATTGAAAATATTCAAGTAGGTATAGTAATACTAAAAAAATATCTAAAGTTAATTATATATACATATATGAACCCTTTAAAGTTCACTACATATTTCCTTATGAAAATTGTGAAATTAATTTAAAAAATGACGATCATAAGTATACAAATGAAAAAAAAAATAGGCTTTTTTATTTTCCAGAAATTTATGGTTTTACTGTGAAACCAATGAACGGTAACGGGCTATTTTTTCTCTTTAAACAAACTAATATAAAACTTGCAGAGAATAAATCAGATACTTTAGAAATCTAAAACATTTATATTTTGACTTACTTATTAAGAAATTCAAATAATGATTTATTCAGAAAATAAGCAAGTGTCGTGTAAGCAGTGTCACAGCACCACTCGCCTAGCCAAACATTGTTGCTACAGCTCTGGCTTTATTATTTAATTTTTTACTTTATTTACAAATTTACGAATTTATGCATAAAATTAACTATACTTACTAATTGTTTTACTAGAAAAAAAACTTTATATTAATAATTGCAGAATGTTTAGTGCATATGAATTATTTAAAATGATAAATATATATATATAAAGATATATACCCAAATACATACTTTTAAATATATGTATATATATATTCATATAATTCCAGAAAATGATATTTTAAGAAATTGCAGAAAATCCAGGAAATCTTCATTTTCTACTCTTATCTTATGTCTTGCGAAATTCTACCTTTATTGGAGTTTGGTCTCGCTCAGAAACCAAACATTTTACATAACTTTTCGGACAGTTCTGTTTATTTATATAAAAAATTGAAAGTTGCAATTTATGACTGAGAAGGATTATAGTAAGTTCATGTGCTGTTATTTAAAACAAATATTTTTTCTTTATTTTTAAAATTGATACATTTTTAGAAAATTAAAGAGACTTCTATATCTGGCTTTATCTAAAATAGCCTTTTTTGGATTTTGTTGTACTGCTGCCATGAAGTGCAAAGAGAATAAGAATTTAATATTCTATTAACACTTTGTAAAAATACTGAAAAATTGCTGCCCAAAAAAACAAAATGTGCAATGTTTACTTTCTGGGCGAAACCAATGAACGTTAAATAATTAAATCGTCAAATGAGTCATAAAACTTTTCAACACATGTATTGAAGTATTTAGCGATCAAAGGGTTTGATTTTATTCTGATTTTTTTCATATGAAAATATCAACTTGAGAAATAAAACATATTTTCACGATTTAGAAAACAACAGTGTCGGTTACGGTTGATATAGATTGGTGCAAAAGTTTTCAATTTTTTTCTATATCATGTTTATATTTCTGAATTCCTGACATATAGCTAAAATAACAATAATAATAATAATAAATGTTGGAATCGGATACTTAGAACGGAATATATTAGCCATCAAAGTTTCTGGGGTTACGCTCACACAGTGTGGTAACTACACGATCTTTTTAAAGTGTGGCAACTGAGGGTTAATATAAATCATAAATTAATGTGCAACCTTCAGTTTACTCTTTAAATTTGAATTATTGTTTTTACGTTGATTTTTTTTTTTTTTTATTAGAAGAATTTAAATTAGTTTTTAAGTTTTCTCAAATATTAATTATGCACAACTGAAAGGTATGATGAAAATGTTTGGCCTGGCAGTATCTGACTCAGAAGCTGTGAAAATATGATAATTAACTCTTCTGAAAGTTTTCTACATCAGTCATTTATAACTATAAATACAATTTTCATCTTTTATTATTTCTGATAAATTTTGTTCAAAATGTGTGGTATAAGAAATTAAATTGAACCTGACCATTATGCTGTGTCTAACAATATATTTTTATTTAATATGCTTTGAAATAGTGATTATCATGTTAACGGTAATACACTTAAAATGACACTTCTTCAAAAACGTTTTTCTCTATTTTCCACACAAATTGATTATTTAAATATAGAGATCTGTCGGTTCTTGAGTAATTTTGAAAGAATATCCTTATAGACACACTGGAATTTTATAAATACTGTTCGGACTAAAAATATGCCTTTTGCATAGTAAAAAGAAAAAAAATGGAATACTTGGAATACATCACAAAGTGGGAAAAAAAATCACCGGCTTTATGCAATATATATCAAGCGTGTTTTAAATAATATGCAATTGAAAATTTAAGGACCACTTTGAAATGCCTTAGCAATTTTATACCATAAAGCGTCGTACAATTGATTAAAAAAATATATTCATATTAAATAAAATAGCCGCGTTTGATTTATAAGGTATCGAACCAGAATCATCTGCCTAATAGGTAAGAACATTTTCAACAGACCAGTGATCCATACCATGCGGTTACAATAGTAATAGTCATGATATAATAATTAACCTTGATCAAAGATTCGTATCAATTACTAAGTAAGAATTTTATGCGTGAATCAATTGATAACGTTCTTGCCCTCTAGGCGGATGGTCCTGGTTTTTCACCCGGTTGATCAAACATGACCGTTTTTTTTCTATGGTTATATCTTTTCAGAAAAGTCACAGCGTTTTATGCTATAAAATTGCAGTAGTTTCTTTTTTTTTAAAGCTCTTTTAATATTTAATCGAACGAATAATATGCATGAAATTTACCGCACAAAGAGTTGGTAAATTTTACCCCAACGTTGTGGTGTATTCAAGCAAATTTTATAATAGTGAAAAATCTGTATATAATAAAATAATCATAGAAAAGTTCTAAATGAAATCGCGTATCCAATAACGGAAGTGAATCTCATTTATAAAATGCTATTCTTTAAACTAAATTTACTATTCAACTTTTTGACAGAATTAGAAAAAGCCGAATTGCAATATTGTTTCCATTGTACGGTTTTTCTATGTACAGAATTTTTTTACCTCAGTATGTGATAAAATTACAACTATGCATTTGAAGATAGAATGTATGTCTATCATATGCAGCCTTCCCACTAAAAACTAAGGTAATGATTCATAATTTCGAACTATTATTGCTCTACGAAAAAAAAAAAAAAAAAAAAAAAAAAAAAAAATCTTTAAACAGATATATCTTATCTAAGTGGTCAAAAGGATAGAAGTAAAGCGTGGGTTAACACAAAATATAAGTCCAGAGCGGAAATGTAAATTTGAATATACTAAAACATTCAAATACTTTCGGGCCCCACCGATAGATGAAAGGTTCTGCTGTGTCATCTGGTTCAAGGCAGATATTAGGTACGATTCCAGGTCGGACCTATCGGCTAGCCTTTCGGATTTTTCCACGTTTTTTTTTTTTTTTTTTTTTTTTTTTTTTCAATATGCTTATTTTGAATATGAATATTTTGAATATGATTCAAATATTTAATATGTTTTTGATATGATAATATTTTGTTATGGTAATAAATGATCAGCACAATTTAGATAATGTTATTTTATGAAAAATTTAAAAAAAAAACCTTTGTTCCTATCTTTTTGTCGCGGAGTGTAGTCTTAAATAAAAAAAAAAAATTAGTCTTAAAACTTTTCTAAATTAGTCTTAAACCAAAAATTAGTCCGAGAATAGTGTTATTTTATGATAATAATAAATGATAAGCCCGATTTAGATAATGTTATTTTATGAAAAATCAAAGAAAAAACCCTTTGTAACTATCTTTTTGTCGCAGGGTGTATGTTATACTTCAGCAAAAGTTTTGTCCTAAAGAGGAAAAGCAGACCAATAAAAAATTAAACAAAAATCAAAATATTTCGGGTCCCCCTGTAAAAAGTAATGCTTGCAATGCATTTTTGCAGTAGCATGTAATTATGAGGATTCTTTTAATTATCTGTATAATGTTTTATCAGGCTAGTACATATATTCATTGAGATATAACGTTTTTCCTTTAAAAAAAAAAAAAAAAAAAAAAAAAAAAAAAGACAAAAAGACAAAAATAAATAAATAAATGAATAAATAAAAATAAGTAAATAAAATAAAAAATCCACTTCTTTAATTATAACACGTAAGGTTTTAGACCCAGTGTAAAGCCATTTTTAGGTAACTATGCGTACTATATTAGACACTGTATACTGCAATCAGAATACAAAAAATATTAAATATCTTACGAAGTATGAGCATTTTTACTAAATAATTTTTAATTACGCATGCATAAGCTATTATAAAATTTCATTTACATAATTTAATAGCCAATAGCATTGAGCTATTTATATGAAAAGCCCAGACAAATACCGTGTAAATTCAAAAATTTATGAGAGATAGAATGAACAGAATTCCAATTCCTCTCAAAATGAAAGATAAGCTATAAACGGTTTTACTCACTTATTTTTTTATTCAGTCAATGTCTTATGGTTATATAGTGCTCACTGATTTTAAATAAATATTGATAAAAACTCCTATTATTTTCCTTTTTTTTTTTTTTTTTTTTTTTTGAGAGTGAGAGAAGAATTGAAATTTTGTTTATTCTATAACTCATAACTTTTTGAATTTACACGATATTTGTTTAGGGTTTTCATATACGTAGCTCAATATTTTCGGCTATTAAATAATGCATTTTTTTTTTCAGTTTGCGCATGCATAGCTAGAAATTATATTTAACACTTTTGCATATTTATTGCAGTATGCTGTATCCAATGTAGTATGCCAATTTACTAAAAAGAACTTTGTACTGGGTCTAATAACCCACGTGTTATAATTAAACAGGTAGTACTAATTTTTGCGATTTTTTTTAAGAAACCGTTATATCTCCATGAATATATGTGGTCACCTCATACAAATTTATATAGATAATTAGAATAATCTTCATAATTACATGCTACTGCAAAAATGCATTTAAAGCATTATTATTTACAGTGTGATTCAAATCAATTTGTTTTTAATTTTTTACTGAAATACATAACTGAAATACATAATTTTTGCTGGAATACATTACATGTTCTTTATACTCCCAGATTTTCAAGATAATTCCTGCAGAATTTTTATAGATATTCGAGAAAACGCCTGCATTCGAAAAATCTAAATACTTATTGCTAGATATTGTATGTTATATTGTTTGTTGATCTGTTTAAATAGTTAGTTTAGATGAAGCAATATTATTCTTTCAGGAATTCAGTTTGATGATGAAGAGTGCTATCGAAATGTGGTACATAACACTTACATTTCTTTCCAGTAAATGGCCGTAGTTTGCTCTGAGATGACAATAAACCCAGAGAGTTTATGCTAACTTGAAATATTTTATTTGATTTAAATTATGGCAAAATATTCTAATATTATTATTACAACTTGAGAAAAGAAATCATTATTTACAAAATATTCATGATAAAAAGTTATTCTTTAACGAGGATGGGGACACGGGGAGTACAGCGAAAAATGCAAAGAGTGTTTACATCATAGAAGCTAAAGTAAAAGTCGACAAAGTTTGGCTCAGTTACTTCTCATCAAAAAACAAATATGATCTCCAAACCTAAATATCAAAGAAACCAAAAGCAACACCTAATTTTTCAGTTACACTGTAATCAGAATATATATTTTTAAATATATTGGCGACCTTAATTTTAGCCAGAAATATCGTCGAAAGATCTTGGGAAAATGAAAGGTGTACGTTAAAAATCTAACCTCAAGAATTTTATTCACAATAGATGTTTCGAATTGTTATGGTTTCATAAACCTTTGAGCTGATACGAACTACATAAATTTCATTTCAATGAGCACATCTGTTCTTTGCTGCAAAGGACAACGCCAGCAAACTCATTCTATTTTATTTTATTTAGAAAGGAGAGCTATCTCAACTAAAGATTTGCTTCTGGTTTTTTTTTTTTTTTTTTTTTTTTTTTTTTATTCGCAACTGACTTGATTTTAAATGCTATAAGGTTTTCAGAATTGTTCTTCATAAAGATGTGAAATTAATTAAATTTTAAGAGATAATACGTAATTTTGAATATCTGATTTTCGAAATCACAGTGTACACCTTAAACCACCAACTAAACAAAAACTATTAAAAATAAAACGCAATTCTTAAAATTTATCTACGATATATATATATATATATATATATATATATATATATATATATATATATATTTATGAGTATAATTCACTTTGTCACTCTCTGCCAAGCATGTACACAAAACTTCTTTAATTTTTATCCATACTATTTTCTTATGATGCTTTGCATAAACACAAAATGTTAAAATTTTGATTTTGAGAAAACTCTAGAAAAATTAACTGTCTGTAAAATGCAGATATGTTGTAATATTCGAAAGGTTAGAAATTTATTTCTGAATCAGATAGACAACAAACTTCCGACAGATTTGGAAAAATAATGATTCGAGTTTTGATACTATTATATTAAAATTGAAAAATCGATATTTTGACCAAAAATTGGTTATGTATATTATTCTGAAGGAATTGGGATACCTTAAGCATTAAAAAATTTTAAATCCATTAAATTAAATAATAGAGCTTACTTTCATCTTGAAATAAATATGATCCATGGAAGCCTTGTCCGTGCAAAACTTGATTGGTCCGAAATATAATTTCTGCATGAGGGTTCATAAAGAGCATTGATTCAGGAATTTTGCTCCCACAGTATCTGCCTACTAGAAATTTGTTACCAGTAATTGTTATTGTTGAAATGTCGACATAATCTGTGCGACACCTTGAAAAATCAAAAGTATAATTAGTAAATAGAAACATGATAGGATAAGATTGTATCGCATATCAGTATTAGAAAGAAGTCCGATAACATTTTGCAGGGTTACCCAACCACGACTTTGAATTTCTATATCAGTAATTTTACATAATATACTTTATTATAACAAAATAATGTACATTTAAGAAGATATTCCTATTTAGATAATTTTAATGGGGGAAAAAAAAAGCCATGGGAACCTTGTAGAGAAACTAATTTAAAGGAATTGAGTAATACTTAACCTAAGTCAAAAATAATTAATATTAGTGAATTAAAAACTGGTAAGGACTAAATTAAATACCCAGATAATAAAAATGAGAATGGTTTAATTTCATAGGTAATATATAATTATAACATAAAAATAATTGTGAAATAAAACTGGATTATTGTTGGTGATACGCTTACAGTAAATGAAGAAAACAGTTAAAAGTAAAATTACTTTAAAAATTGAAAAAAAAAAAAAGAACATTTATATATTTTTAAGCATATTCATGCACATATATATATACAAGCTACAGCATAATTAATGTATAGTGTGCTAATGTGAAGTATAAATTTATCACTTAAATCCATAAAATCATAAAAAATAATTGAACAATAATTCAAACAAATTACAATTATTTAAGTACATGGAATATAATATAAATTAATTACTTTGAATTAAAATAAAATATATATTGTAAAGCCATATTGAATATAATTTTAAGATAGCTTAAAAAAAAAAAAAATGAAATCGATGGATTCACTTTTCTTTTCTTTTCTTTATTTTCCTTTTAAAAACATATTTTATTCGTTTGCGTACCATTAACTTTAAATTTGCTATTAAAAATAGCTTTTATAACGGTTTGCAACAAAATACAAATCTGTTTCAAAACATTAAAAAAGTGTTCGATAATGACAGTAATTCGATAACTTATCGCACTTTTTTTTTTTTTTTTTTTTTTTTTTTTTTTTTTTTCCTTTTAAATTTTGAAACTCATAAATCTTATACCGACATCTCCATTCAATTTAAACTATAATTCATCAGAAGCCAAAATAACATTATATTAATGATTCTGCTTTTATTTAGATAAAACATGTAAAAAAAGTAGAATTACTGGATTATTTTTATTAGCATATTATGATATTATGATTCAGACTTATTTAAGAATCTTAACCACAGTTATTGAAAACTTTTACTGCACAATTAAAATTTTGCATTCATTTTTTTAAAACTGTAATATCGAATTGTTTCCATTCCGACTCTTTCTGTGTCATCTGATGTCTTTTTCATAAAACAGTTCTGAATTTTTTTTTTTTTTAATCTACTATTTTTTTCTAATTTTTCTGCAAATCGTAAATACATTTCATTCGTTTAGTCAGCTATTTTCTGCAATTTGATTATATTCAATTCTTAAGTGAGCGTTACCTGAACTCCATGACCAAGTGGCATCAAATCGCATCGTTTATATATTTTTTTATTTTTTCTAAGACTTTTGGATCACCCGGTAATTATGAAGTGAATATTTTCAAAAAATTAATTCTTCTTCATCTTATAATATATATATATATATATATATATATATATATATACACACATATATATAATATTTAAAATTAAAATAATATTTCACCAATAAACATAATCATAATGTCTTAATCATCACTTGGTGGCCTTTTGATGAGTTTGCTTAAAAAAACAAATTAAACTAACGTAAAAATTGGAAGTCAAATCGTACATTTTTTACAATTACTTAATAGTAACTAACTTTTTTCAAGTAAGATGGCGCTAGCTCACGTTACGTTGAACGTTTAATCTAAAATAAGATTAACGTTAAATTTAAATAACCCTGTTAAATATCATCTTTTTAATAGTGTTTTTAGCTTTTAAAATTTTAAAGATTAATAACTATCACTTAATGCTTTCATTTCTTTCATTTCCGTAGTAACTATTTAGATTAATCGTTTCTTGACTTTTAATCGTTTCTTTTCAGTTTGTTCGTTTTGGCAATTTGTTTTATTTCTACTATTCCTCTTTGGATTCGGTTACATGTGGACTTATAAAAAATACTTATTCCAATTTTAAATTGTGGTTGTGTTACTGTTTAATCTTACTGTTTAATCTTAATTTCCATTTTTACTTTGTTTTGTTGCAAGATAGAAACTTGTGTTGTATATTGCTTGAATATACAGCGATCTGAAATCTTGCATACGTTGACAGAAATGCAAGTTTTCTGATGATGATCTTTTCTGGTTTTCAGCATTTAAAATTCTATTTTTCATTTCATGAATTCTCTTTTCTTTTAACAGATCCTTTTGGTTAATTTATCTCTTTCCATTTCTTTTATTTGATGAATGTTTATATTGGATTAATGGATTATGCAAATGTTCTCATCGTTAGGCTTATGAGTTATGCGTGTCATTTTTCTTCTGCGTAAGTACTTTTACATGTTTCTACTACTCAGTGTAATTAAATTAAATTATAATCGAGACAATAATTTTATTCGAAATACACCTCATTTAAAATTTCATATGTTGGTATTTTCATCTATCTTTCAATTACTGAGTGTTGTAAAGGAATTAAATTATTCAACTTATATATATATATATATATATATAAATTATAAAAAATCTGTGAAAACATTTAAAAGGAACTACAATCTCAAGGAACATTTATCTTTTGATTGCTGAGTATTCTAATGGTATTAAAATATTCAATTCATATATATGTTTATATATATATATATAAACATATATGAATTACCAAAATGGGAAAATATATAAGCAGACGTCAAAGAATCAAATTATATGAAATTAATGAGCAGATTGAAAACATTCAAAATTCGACGAAATCAAATGAACGAAGACATAGAGATTTCCTAACATGATCAAGGCTGTACACACACACACACACATATATATAATACTTTATTGCTAGTTATATATTATATATATATATATATATATATATATATATATATATTAATAGTAATAAATGCCTGATATTTTTTAAAGTTAAAAAAATATCAGGTGAATATTTTTTAAATAGTAAAAAATGCTATTTCTTAAAAATACCATTATTTCTTCAAAGATTTGAAATGCATAATATGTTTTAGAGTTGTAAATTACCTGAAGTACTTACCCCTTTTCTGAAGCCGCTTCTAAATCAAAGACGTAAAATGTGAGCCTTAGGGTTTCGTGATCTTTCCCGTGGAAATTGTAAATGCAACGCAATTCTTCAGAATACTTTTTGGGGAACTGAGGGGATGAGAAGTTTCCATTTTCATTTAGTAGACTATTAAATTGAAAGATACATTTGGCTGAAAAAGAAACATTAAAACATTTTTTTTTAATAATAATTTAAGCAAAAAAAAAAAAAAAATGTTACATTCAAACACAAAGTTATAAAATTACATTTTAATTTAAATTACTAGTATTTTGCAGCAATTACAACACTTTCGTCTGTATATTCCAAGATAAATTCAAGAAGTAGTTTTATATTTTCAACATATGTTTAAACAATTACTGTCATAAGCTTATTAACCAAATATGTTGATTCTAGAAATTGAAATTCGTTCTTAACATAATTTAATAATAATAATAATAATAATAATAATAATAATAATAATAATATTCATTCCTTTCGGAAGAAAAATCTTCCAAACAAATTAGAAATTTATGTAGCTCTGTAAGGTTGGAGTCCCGTCAGTATAGCGCTGTAGCGAAGAAAACAAGTTGCAAAGCGCGGGTGAATACGAAGAGGTCTTAGAGTTGTTAAATGAAGTGAGTGGAGTTGATGAAGATTAATTATAAATATGAATGAGTATGGTGGAGTGTGTAGTGGAGTGTTGGTAAGCGTGAGTTCTGGTCTAGTGGAGATAAGTCTGACGGCTAGATTTGCTATATTTTAGGGCATAGCTCTTGCATTAAGTTATTGTCGGATAGCTAAGCTCTAGTGCTGTTGGAGCTAATTTGTCTGATGAGTGTAGAAGTGCGGTTTTGTAAGATATTTTGAATAGAAAAGCATCCGGCTGGGAAGCCACTGGGTAGCTTGGAGTTTACACCAGTTAGAGAAAAGAGTGCATCCGTCCCAAATCTTCTGCTATCTTCTGTGGTGAGATGTTTAAAATTATCTAAAGTATTTCTTATGTCTGCTTTCTAAAGTATTTATTTTACGTTGATTGAGTTTTATCATGCCAGTTCAACCCTCCCTTATTCTAGCCGAATAAACTCTTAGTTTCGTTTTAATATTTCAGTCTTATGCTTCTTATACTTAATACTTAAGTTAACTAATTAAGATGGGGTCTGCGTCAACGCAAACCTCACAGCTCTATCTTTTTTTTTTTTTTTTTTTTGTGTGTGTGTGTGTGTGTGTGTAAAAATTGTTAAACTACCAATTAGTCTGTTTGAGTAAGCGATACTTATACTTTAAATCCAATATATACGTGCATAATCATATCATATACGACTTTTAATTTCAGAGAATTATTTACCACATGCTTTGTAAAATGTATCTCTATCTCTCTACTTAATATTTTTTGGGTTATATAATTTAATTTTATTATATAAACAATCTATATAATATTTCTCTAACGTGGACCAGTTCAAATTATTTTTTGTCGAAACGATACGATAGTGGTGAAGTTAATAAAATACGCCAGGATAAAAAATAATATTTATAAATGGACAATACTGAAGTACGCAGACTCAGCTCAATAATTTAATAAGAAAACATGACGACATTTGCATGATTACAGTAGTTTCTGGAAAATGTATTTTTAAAAGTTATTTCTTCAGAATCTTTTTAATCGTCATTTTAAACCTAGCAATATTTTAAAGATATAAACAGAATATGAATTATTATCATAAATTCACAAAAAAACGCAATCATAAAAAGTATATTTAAAACAGATTTTTTTTTTTTTTTTTTTAATACGCCACAATAAATAAAATGTCATTGCATTTTTGGCTATAAAAATTTAAAAGGCGTCATGGGGATCCTTTGCTAAAACTATACTGCCAGCAGAAATATGAAATCTGAGTTGTCAACCATGAATTTTATTTCGAAACTTTTCTTTGGATGATTCTGATTTCACTAATGCACAATATTTATTTGGTTCTAATAATAATTTGGCTTCTGGTAAATTTTAATTTTAAGTAGGTGGTGAAATTAGTATAATATTTATAAGTTTCAAATTTTAAAGATAAATAAGAAAAGAAATAAAGTGCGAAAATTTCGCACGGGTTTGCTAGTAAATAACATATTTGTTTTACATTTTCCTTTCCCTCTTCCATACTTAGTCAGAAGTTAAAACAGAAAAGTAAAGTAAAGTAAAGAAAAAATTTGAGATTCCTATCATACAATAAAAAAAAAATTTAAACATAATATCATAGGAGGAGTAAAAAAAATTTACAACTCAAAATTAAATATTTGTACAATATCTGTAATTTTTAAACAAAATTCAAGATTAAATTAGTTGAAAATTACACTTTAAAAACACGTATACATTTTCTTTAAAAAAGATATATTTTAATTAAAAATCATTTTAAAATTTCACAAAGATATTTGGTCAAAGCTTTTCGCCCATCTTATCTGGGCATCATCAGCACAGATTAAAACAAAGCTTGATAACAAGTGCAGCGTGACACATTCACTTTATATCATAATAAAGCTACATTACAGTTACAGTCAAGCTTCGACCAGTCAGTCCATAATTCATAAGTTGTAAAAAAATTTAGTTGAAGCTTTTTAGGGTTACCATGGAACAACTTGAAGCTTCGAAAAGCTTGCGTTTTGTTGAGGCTTTACAGGGATATCATGGAGTTATCAACTAAACGCTAGCTTTTCCAAACTTCAAGTTGTTTCATGGTAACCCTGAAAAGCTTCAGCTAAAAGTTTTTACAACTTATGATTTATGGACTGACTTATCGAAGCTTGACTGTAACTGTAATATAGCTTTATTATGATACATAGTGAATGTGTCACGCTGCACTTATTATCAAACTTTGTTTTTAATCTGTCCTGATGATGCCCAGATACGCTGGGGGAAAAGTTTTGACGAAATATCTTTGTAAAATTTTAAATCGATTTTAAATTAAAATATATCTTTTTTAAAAGAAAATGTATACGTGTTTTTAAAGTGTAATTTTTAACTAATTTATACAATGACACGTGTTTTTAAATGTCTCTTTATGAGATGAGATTGCCAATAAAAATTCAAGATTTTTGGATCGTGAACTCATAATTGAAATTTATAGTCAATGCTTATTTTTTGTTAAGTTAAATTTAAAATGTTCAACATTAAGTTAAATTTCAAATGTTCAAAAAAAAAAAAAAAAGATCTTTTGTACTACAGGCTGGAAATTACGTCGTATATTATTTAAGATCAGCTGAAAATTAGAAGATTTTAAATTTTTCAGCTCATAAATTTTAACCTAACTATGCAACATGGCCTGAAAAATCTATCACACAGACTTTATTCAAACACAGGTAAAAGTAATCCCAACTTAACCAGCGTTTTAAAAAATGTAGAATAAATAAATAAAGTACAAACAACATCTAAATCGGTTTATTTATGTAAGAGCAATAATGCTACAGAGAGTCAAACAACTACACACAGAGAGCAAAAGCTTCATAAATCATAACACCCCTATTTTTTGGACGAGAGTTAAAATTGAACCCGTCCTTATTAAAAAGACAGGATTTTCTGATAGATAATCCTAATTAATATCCTTTTTAGAAAAATCATGTCTTATGAAATTCCCTTGTCAAAAGCCGTAAGAAATTATAATACTTCAAAAAATCAATAACAGTTAACTTTGAGTGTTACACTAAAATGCATTAAAAATCAGATTTACTGTTAATTTTAAGACACAATTATCAGAAAACTATATTGTTGTTATAATTTAAACATATAATATTTTATGTAATGATTTTTATTTTATTTTATTTTATTTATTTATTTTTGCAAAGATTAACTTTAATATAATGCAGTCTAAATTTCTAAACAACTCTTTAAGGGAGGGGAGGGGGGGGATAAATTACTTTGCGTCATAGTTTGATTCTCGTTAAATAAGTATTTAAAATAATAATAATATTTTGAAAGAATTTCTCTACTCTAAATTTCTAATAATTAATTTGAAATGTCAAAAAAATTATTTTAAATCTCAGTTCTATTTCAATAATACATATAATCAAAAAAAAAAAAAAAGTATTTTTTTTTTTTTTTTAAATAATTTTTTGTTACAATTAACGCCATTTATACAAATATGTATATATATATACATACATATATCAATAATAATAATAATAATAAAGAAAAAAAATACAAATATTTCATGATAAACAAAAATTTACTTCAGTTTTTAAATAGAAACAAAAGAAGTAACAAAGAGGAAAAAGAAACTAAAGAAAATATAACTAAAACCTGGAACAAGAAAAATTAAAAAAATATTCATGAACACATTTTTCTACTAAACTTATTTCTTTTAGAAAAAGTACTTCTTTTACTTCTTTTATTTCTTTAACAAAAATATTTCTTTTTAAATTTAGAATCATTAAAATTATTTCTGCATTCATTTTCTTTTAATAAAACAAATGGTTTTTGTTCAAAACCAATTTAAACAAAGATGCATAAGTGTAATTTATATAAAAAGTTTATTTTTAAATTTCGTGATTAAGTTTTCAAAAAAATTCAGCGTACATATTAAATTTCAACCAAATAACTCTATTAAAATAGTTTTGCTAACACACGTAATATTTTAGGAAAAATATTGCTCAAGTATTTCTACTTATTATCTTGGTATAAAATTTAAGAAAGGATACAATTTTTATTTTACTTTTATTTTTTATTTATTTTAATAGAAAAGATAATTTATCATTTTTATTTTTTATTAAATCTTGAAAAAATTGTTAAATAAAATATTATAATTAGTGGAAGGTAATAAGTTATTGTATTAAGTTTTAATTTATAGAATTGCAGATAATGCGTCTCGTTAAATTTTAAAAATATACAATTTATTTTCAGTAAATTAACACTGAATATTTTATTACGTTTTGAATAATGGGATCTAATTACTATTTTGCAATTTTTAAATGTACTTTATAATTCTTTAAATAAAATATATAAATAAAAAAAATTAAAATCAAATTTCATGTTTATATTGATTTATAATTATGTCGATAAAAATGTATTTTTATAATTTTCTTTCCTTTCTTTTTTTTTTTTTTTTTTTTTAGAAAATTGTTTTTGGTGTTTTCTTATTTTTGTTGTTTTTACTCATCTTCTAAAAAAAACAAATGTTAAATAAATCCAATCTATAGAGAAAAGAGGTATTGTGCTGTTAACCGGATCATACTTAACAGTAATTTGACGCAGTTAAAGTTTCATTAACAATTTCTAATTCTATATCAAAATTGATTTTTAATAATAATAACAAATTACGCCAGATTATATTATAGAAAATTTAATAAATCTTATTAGGAATAGATGGCAAGCATTTAAATGGCATCTATAAGATAAGGTGACTTTTTTTTTTTTTTTTAGGTGATGTATATTAGAATAAATTAATTTCAGCTTAAAAACTATATTTATTTTTGTTAAAATATCTGAAAAAAAAAAGAATGATTGTTTATATGGCAACAATTCTTTAAACAATTTGTTTAATCGTAATGCCAAACTGTAGATGATAAATTCTGTTCTAGCGTGAACTTTGTATCCTACAACAATGAATCCTACTGCAAACGCAAAAGAAATTTATACAAATAATAAGTAGTTTAAGCTACAATTTTTCAAGGGCTGACTGTGTAACGGCAATTGCGTAGATTTTTTTTTTTTTTTTTTTTTTTTAATTGCTTTGTTTTCGCTCTAATGTGGTTAACCATTTCAACGTTATTGGTATTTTACAGCTTGAGATTGAGTATGTTTTACGTCCCACTACAACTACGCGATGAATAACTGCCGAAAGTCTGGGGTTCACCCCTAGGAATGGTAAAAAGACATGGCATCACTTTGATCCTCCGCAGAGGTAATAATTCACCCGCTTCAGTAGCCCCTTGAGATACTATTTTATGGAGCATAGAGAACACTGTAGTACGGCCGGAGATTAAGTGTACAAGCCAACTTTAATGTACACGACTATAGAGTACATTAAATGATATTCGCCATTCATGTACTTTGGATTTCTCGACTGTAGAAATAATAAATATGTAAGAGTTAGAATATTTCCTAATATGGAATTGATAATCAAAAGAACTTACATTGCTCTCTTCCTTTTTAATGCTTAAAATTTATAATACACATAGAAGACACACACACACACACATATATATATATATATTATATACACATATATATACATATATATATATATATATATATATAGTTATTAAAGAATGTGTACGTATCGTGATAACAATTGTTAAATAAGGAAAAATTTGTTAATTGTATAAATTGCAAATTTTAGATTTATTTTTGATTAACGATTTTTAGCAAAAAAAAAAAAAAAAAAAAAAAAACAAGCACTGCGTTTATTTATAGACAAAAGAATAAATATTACAAATCAACTAATTGAGGGAGATTATTTAAAACTGAATATATGTGTTTTTATCTGTATTAAAATTATTATTATTATTTATTATAATTATTTTTTATGAGTACAATTTCATTTAATAGTGATAGCTATACTTATCTGAACAGAAAACAATAATAAAATAGTTATTTTATTACTTTGTTTTATTTTATCTTATACTTTGGTTTTTTCGCAACTTTATTATTATTATTATTATTACTATTATTATTATTTATTTTATTTATTTATTTATTTATTTATTTATTTTTTTGGATTGGGGGAGAGTTTTATATGTTTTTATTCTATATCATATTGAATTCTGGTAGCATTACAGCATAAAAATAAAGTAGTATTTAAAAATTTTGTCCAGAAATGTAATATATATACTATATAAAAAAAGAAATCTGACTTATATAAATATATATGTATATGTATATAAATATATATATATATATTTTTTTTTTCACGTTATATGTTTGCATTTCAAACTTTAGTATTCCTCATTTCACCATCACATATCATGTGTTTTAATAAGCTTCCAAATGAGGTGAATTTCCCGTTTAACTCAATTTTCAAAAATACGATCATGAAATCTAAAATAATAAAGAAATATTTGCGTAATTCATGTGGCACAAATTAAAAGTTTAAATTTGCGGCATAAATATCTGAAAATAAATTTAAAAGTACTTTAACTTTAAGAATTTAAATTTAAATTTAAATATGCTTTAATGAAGAAGTAATTTCTGTAATCAAACATTTAGAATATTTTTAATGTATATATGAGAAGGAAATAATACCACTTTCATTAATTTTAAGTTAAGAATAGCATTTAATATGGTTGGTTTCAGCTTTTAATTAGCCATAAGTATAAATTAGTTTTTGGAAACTAATGTAATGTATCTAATGTGATGTACGTTATGTATTCTTCGCTTTACAAATTTATTTTTCAGAATATCAAATGAAATGACGATTATTGTGTATTATTGTTATTTTTGACACTCTCGAATAAAATTGAAAAGTTTCTATGGCTTTGGTTTGTCGGTCTGCCACTCCTTTATCCTGCGGTCTAACTTTAGTAAATTTTCTTAGAATGTGTTAAAAATTATATCTGTTACATTTATTAAATAAAACAAGTTCCTGTTTGAAATAGCTTGAAATAAGGCATCTGGTTTATGCATAGGGACATGCACAAATTTCCAGGTACATTATGGTCTTTGGCATGCTATAATACTTTTATGCTGCACATGAGTAAATGAAATTCACATACTTCATTCAGATGCACAAAAATACTGTTTTCTATAGAATATAGTATGATTTATATCGTCAATTGGTTTACAGGACCACAAAAAATATTCGGGTTCATTTCGAGAAATTGTTGTTTGTTACATTTTACTTGAGTTATGCCCTTTTAACACTTTTAAAAAATGTTTAAAAGTGTTTATGACTTTTAGTTCGTGCGTTTGTCTTCTATCCATATGCTTGCCTCAATTTTGTATTCTTTAAAAAATATTCTTTGAAAATTAATATATTATTCTAATTAATTATGGCTTGTTTCCTGTTGAATATAGTATACATAGCACTATTGAATTGTATACAAAGACTCACAGAATTTAAAGTCTTTACGGTCTATCAGAAGTGTTTCTTTCAAGTATGTTTTAAAATATTTATACTGAACAAAGCATAATGATGTTAACATTCGTTATTTAAATTCTGAAAAGCATGCTTCGCAATGAATGCAGCATAATTAGAAGCGATAATGTATTTATAGGGTAACAGAGAAATTTGTAGAAACATTATGTGCACTGAATCAAAACGGGAAATGCACTGAATCAAAATGCAGTTTCCGTTGTATTATGGGAATTTTTGATGACTGTACTAAAGTTATTATCTCAGTATATTGTGCGCAAGCAGTTTTTTGGCAGTGTACAGACCTACGAAAATAATTTGTTTTATATTTGCTTGAAAAATGTAAAGTTACTGATACATTTTTTTTTTTTAATATCTTTTTTCATAATTTAAAACAACATCTAATTTAAAGCAGCATAACAAAAATAAAATACGTTGAAGGTTAATTAGTGAAAGGGGGTACAGTTGGAAAGTATTATATAATATACAATTCGAATAATTTTCCTTTCTTGATTTATTTTACAGGGGATTTTAATGATAAATAGGGGAGCCTGGGGGCTAATGGTAAAAGTGAATTATATAATAAAATAAATGAATTAAATTTTCAGAATTTATAGAATGAATGCACTTTCAGAAATGCATACTCAAATTTAACGAAATTTTCTTTAATTTTGACGAAACCGTTTCCAGGGAAATACTCCGAGCGAATATTTCGTCAAATTGAGAAAATTACTTTCGTCACTTGTTTGAACATACGAATTTCGTCAAAAGTAAAGAAAGATTCTTTCATCCTGGTTTCGTTATACAAAATAAAATACAAATTATAGAATTATAAAATTACCTTTAAGTTCGCTACTTTGGACTTGTAAATCCTATTTATATTTGATGAAAATATAAACAAAACAGATCAAACAAATAAAATCATTATAACATAACGTCAAAACAACACAGGATAAAAAAAAATATGGTGGTAAGGAAAGCTAGTACGTGCTATTGTGAGTAAACAGTTTCGTCGAATATTTAAGAGTTTGCGTTTCCTCAAAACTCACGTGATCGCTTGACGAAATGGTTGTCAAAAACAATGAAATTAAGCCCGAGGATGGAAAGAACAAAGCATTTCTTTGGATGAAGGTGAATTTTTGTTTTTTCAACATAATTAGCACTTGTTTAAATAAATACTTGAGTCTGTATTTCATAGTACTGCATGTGATTATAAACCTTTTATTCAATGTTGTTCTTCTACTATCATTAGTTTGAGTCAGTTATAAATAAAGTTAATTCACATTAAGCCTAAATGTAATTCAAAATGGTATGGGGATTAATAGTACATTTCAGTTGGACAGACACATTTCATTGTGGGTTAGCTGTCTATTTTTGGGTTATTGGCCATTTATGGATAATTGCGACATCTTCCATCAGTCCATAAATAGCCAATTTGAAGTATCATACTTGAAATGAGTTAATAAATGTGACATTCACACTTAAAAATATAATTTTTGAGTATTCTGATACTGAAATTTAATCTTAAAATGCGATACATTTGTTGGTGAGGATTTTCTGCATTTATTTGTAACAGATTGTCCATATCCTGAATCTGAAGTAAATGTGTCTTCTAAATCATTGCAAACAATTCACAAAAGCAACTTGAATCAGAAGTGACCAAGACTTTTACATTATTGTTAAAACAATTTACACTTGAAGCAGGTTGGCCGTATCTAAAAGCCCCAGTAAGAAAAATATCCACATTTGGAAAAAAAAAAGTAAAGAAAATACAGAAAAAAAAAAAAAAAAAAAGTTTGTTAAACAGAAAGAAGAAACTAGTTCGAAAACCACATCAAAAGAAAAAAGTCTGTGAGTCAGAAGATAGTGACGGTATTATATTTCCGTATGGCTTTAAAGAAGAAGAGAAAGCCTATTTGAAAACAATATAATATTCGTCTTAAAAAGTATAGAAGTGCATTATGATGTATTTTGTAAAATGGGGACAAAAAATGTGCACTAAAAAAAAAAAAAAAAAAAAGTTAAAATTACGTGTCCCAATAGACCCCATGGCTAGTCCTATTACAACCCAGACCCGGGGTCTAACAGGACAAATTTTATATTATAAATTAGGATTTTTTTTCTCTTAATACTATTTAATTAATCTACCACTAACATTTTTAATACATTAACCTTCAGACAGTGGCTGTGACAACAGCTTTTCCACTTTAATTCAGGATTTTATACGGGTCTCTTTGTAAAGCTTAAAAGAAAACTATTTAAAGGTATTGTGCATTTAACAAAAACTCTAGGAATTTAAAAAAATATATTTTTTACACTGTAAAAATAAAACGTATCCCATTAGCCCTCAGCGTCTCTTATTTCTTTTTGTTTTATGTTGCAGAAAAAAAAAATTGCTCATTATTAAGGGCTTTTATCTGGACGAAAATAACTTCAATTTCGTTGAGTAAATAAAAGATATTTGAAAATGCCCCAAAATACGATACTGACAAAATTTTGGAAGGAAATGTAAATCATTCTGGAGCGTATACAAAGTTCTTCGGTTTTTCAAGCAACTAACAACAAATTATTCAGAACATAAAAATAAAACTCTAAGTACCATTTTAAGGTATTTCTTCCTAGAATGAAATATGAGCATTGAAGGAATAAATTTTAACAAAGATGAATAAAGGTAATATAAATAAAAAGCAATTTTTTAAATGTATAATGAAATGTTAGCAATTACGCTAGTCATACGTATTATATTTCATCCAAATAAGCTCATTAAATATCTTTTTTTTTATTATAATAAATTTAATACTGTGTATTTCATTTTAAATTTTCTCATTATTAATATAATCTATAAAAAATAATAAGAAAAGAATTTTTTTTAGATTTCTTTAGTTAAGGAAATATGTTCTACGTTTCTTCTTATCAAACTTTAAATAACAATTTTAAAGCATACAGAGGAAGTAAGATTAGTTCTAACGGTTAATAAAAAATAATTATACAAGATACAAATTCGTTGTGCTAAAAATAGAAAAAAATAATTGTATTTTACATTACTTAATTAAACTAACTAATAATCATCCACTTAAGGAATGTAAATTCGATATTATTTAGAAACAAATAAGGCAATAACATGTTTTTCATCAATGATATTCAAATTAGTTTTTCATTCAAAATTTGATTTAAAAAAATTATTCTTTTTATCATTAATGGAGTTTTTTTAGGACCAAATGCAAAAGAAACCATCATTTTTTTTTTTTTTCATGATACTTAACGAAATTTCGTTAAAGCTTGTACATAAAAGTTATTTAGTAAAATGTTCATATTTCATTAGATATTTATTATTGTTACATTTATATTACCTTATTTAATATTTTGCAATTTGCTGTGTCTAATGTAGTGTGTCAGATTCCTTAAAAAGGGCTTTACACTGGGTTTAATACCCTAAGTGTTATAATTTAAAAAATGGCTATTATTATTATTTTTTTTTTTTCAATTTTTTTGAAAAAACTGTTACAGCTCCATGAATATACGTGGTAGCCTCATAAATTTTTTTACAGATAATTAGAAGAAATCTTATAATCACATGCTACAGTCAAAAGGCATTTAAAGCATTTCTTTTTAGAGGGTGATGCAAAATATTTTGATTTTTTAAAAAATTTTTGCTGGTCCCGTTTTTCTCTTCAGGACAAAACTTTTGCTGAAATACATAACTTGTAATATACTCTTTACTCGAAACTTTCAAGATAATTCCTAAAATGTTTTTTTTTTTAAGAAACCGTTATTTCTCCCTTAATATACGTGGTAGCTTCATAAAATGTATACAGTTAATAATAAGAAGCCTCATAATCACAGGCTTCCTCGCTTCTTCCAGAATGCATTTGAAACATTACTTTTTACTGGGCCATCCCAAATATTTTCACATTTTTCTTGCATTTTTTACTGGCTTCCTTTTTGTTTTCGGGACAAAACTTTCATTGAAATATTTAATATTTAGCACATTACTTACACTCTTGAAGTTTCAAGATGATTCGTCAAGTACTTTTTGAGAAAATTGAAACGTATGAAATCCAAAGTGTCGAGTCATTTATGAAAAGACAGTGTATTTTAAAATAATCACGAAACTGGTATACTGAACAAAACTTTAAACTCAAAACTGAATGAGGCAAATCTAAAAATAACCAAGATTTTACTTTAATTGTACTCAATAAAAATGTAGAAAATACTTATCCATTTTCTAAAATGCAGAATTTATGATAAAAATAAAAGTTATGATTTTATTGTTTAGAAATTTGTTTAGTTCTTTCTATGATAGATAAGAATGAAACAAAAGAAAATATACTTAAAAGGGTTAAAGTTAAAAAATAAATATGCGACAGTTTCTTATTTCTGAAGGAATAAATATTAGTGAATTATGTTTTTGAAATAAAATATATTTATTACGATTTATTCTACATCCGCCACAAAATCTGTAAGTAAAATTTTGCAACGCCTTTTCTGAATTCTTGTGATAGCAAGTTTGCATATTTTTTTGTTTTCCCTTAAGAATTTTTTATTTTTTATTTATTTTTATTTATTTTTATTTTTACTTAAACAAAATAAATATATATATATATATAAATATCTGGCTATGGAATAAAAGCCGATGCTAGAATCGAAATTTAAAAAAGCAAATTTTTTTCTTAAATGAACAACAAGATTAATGAACTCTGAAACGCTTTTGCATATGGATTTAAGTTTATAATGTTCAATTAATTTCAGTTTCTTGTTTGAGTCCTGCTGCGTAAATGACTTCTTTATTTGTGAAAAAATCGATTTAAAAAAAAAAAAAAATCTGCTAAAGACAGAATTTAATTTAATACGGAGGACTATTAATTTCAATCTGTAAATTTTTTATATTTGTATTTATATTTATTTTTTAATTTATTTTTTATCTCATTTTTTTGACTGTAAAACTGGGCCACGCACTTTTTTAAATGACTCAAATGAATTAAAATGAAGTATTTCCACCTAAATTTCATACTTTAGTTAATTTTAAAAAATCTGATTATCGTGTTGAAAAACTGTTTGCACCCCTGGATTCAGACAAATCCCCCCTTTCATTTGGTGCCGAATTTGTAACGATAGGACTGATATTTCTAATTTATTTTGGTGTTACACAAAACTGGTCTACAAAAACTCTAGAATGAAACTAATAGTCCTCCGTTCTAAAAGAAAAAAAAAAAGGAGGGGGGGGGGTGTAATGTAACTTGTCAGTTTAACTACTAAAGAAATATAAAAGACCTTGCTTCAGTTTTGACACATTTTTGATTGATATTTTTATTATAATAAGTTAGTATTTTTAAAAGTAGGACGGGTAAATATTAAAATAATGATAATAATAATAATATTTTAAAAATACATGGGAAAATCGCTTTTAACTTAACATGTATTTCTGGCTCAAAAATTCAGGTTA
This sequence comes from Salticus scenicus, assembly GCA_963930645.1. Classification (NCBI taxonomy): domain Eukaryota; kingdom Metazoa; phylum Arthropoda; class Arachnida; order Araneae; family Salticidae; genus Salticus; species Salticus scenicus. Next base: position 334,997,264 of record OZ005652.1, on the reverse strand, counting down.
TACCAATTTAATAACAGTAAATATCAAATAGAGGGAAGTGTTAAATGTTTTTAATATATTGGGTCAATTCATGAAGGCAATGATAAAAATTAATGAAAAGTACGTAGAATATAATTATAAAAACAAAACATTGACATAAAAGTTCTTTAAAATGAACTTCATTTATAAAATAAACTAACTTACCAAAAATAGCTGTGGGTAAAACTGCGAAGATAGGAATATTAACCAAAGCAGTAGAAAATAACACCATCTGAAATGAAAAATCATCTCATTTATAAAAACGTATGCGTGTTTAGTTAATATTTAAAACGTGTGATTTCAGCTTATTACATTTTTTTTATATTGAGAATTCATAGACAAGAGCCTTTAAGGCTTATTTTCTAAATGATACTATAGTTCTTAGTTATAGTTTTTTCCTCTATAATTTTCTAATCACATAAAGAATTGCAATACCATTTTTGTATGTTTCTATATGCTCAAATAAGTTACCTATATGACGGTTCATACAGGTAACTTATTTTTTGACAGATTGACGCTTATGATGATTTTTAAGAATTTCATATTAGAACGTACAACGGGATGCAAAATAATAAAAATGATGAGTTTTTTTTTTTTTTTTTTTTTTTACTGAATAAAACATTTATTTCAGTTAATTCGTCTTTAATCAAAACATAAATATTATTTTAAACTAAATATACAGTATAAACATGTAAAAAGGAGTGATAAGCAATTTATACATTTTCTATAAATCACTAGACATACTAAATGAGCAAATTGATAAGAACAATACAGATATTTCTAAATTTTAGTAGAACTATTTAAAATATTAGATCTTTCTTGTATTTGAAGGCTGTAGCAGGGGGCTGTAAAATGGAGTTCAAAATATTTCGAACTCCATGAAAAGAGATTCCAATCTAAAATACAATCGCGAATGGAAATTTTCAATGCTATATTGAACAATTTTAATATTTTTTAGGGGGGGAGGACAAATATTGCTCGCTATGATAGCCGAAACGCTCTCCATCAAAATCAGGTCGCGGCTATCAATCGGCCAATCTAGTATAGGAATATTATTATGGTTTTTCCCTCAAAAAATTAAGATGCGATTACAAATAAAATAAAAAATAAATAAATATAGGAATATTGCCATTCGACATTGTCACAACATTTCGGGAATGCTTGACATTTAAAGTCTAAAGAAAATTAAACGAAATGTAAGTGAAATTTAACGCACAAATATGTCCAAAAATGTAATAACATTAAAATTAAAACTCACCATTATAATATGCTGATATACTCAATAGTTAAGCTATTAGGTTAAAATATTTTAATAGAATAATATAAAAAAAAATACAACTAAGCATACAAATTAATAAGAAGAAAATAATCTTACAAATCATTGAAATTCTATAACTAAAATTCATTAATGACAAGCCTTTTTCTTGGGGGGGAGGGGGGGGGGAGTATCAATAATACATATGTCTGAAATTCAACGTGTAGGGTTAATAAAAATTATTATTATTATCTGAAAATAGCACTTTAAGGAACAACTATAAGATAAATGTTTATTCAGGCATTTAACCCTACTCTCCTGTAAAAAAAATTTTAAGAGATATTTCCAAATGTTTATTAACTTTTGATTTCCTAACATAGTAACGTAAAACTTATCAAAAGTTATTCCTTTTATTTTAACAATCACAAATTCATTAGTAAGAGGCTTTTCAAGAGCTAGAAATATTGTGACACTTTTAACCACATTTAAATAACGACAATTAAATTTTTTTAGGTTAATTGCATATTTAAAAAAATATTTATATATAAGTCATGTTTCTATGGAATAATAATATAGTAAAAGCAGTTGAGGAGTCTAAGATATAAAAATTATTATTTACGTTATCGTATTGAAGAGTAGGAACGTAGTAAACAAACACTGTAATATGCAAAACATCCTCCTAATGTTCCCATTTCTACAATTAACAAATGCGGTATTTCTTTCATGTCTTGCAGAATTTCCCGTAGTTTTCTCCAAAAATTGCGTAAATACTAAGACCCCTTAAAAAACCCCGATGAGGACACTTATTCTCTGGCCGAGGATCCAAGGACTGTCATGTCATTGGCCTTAATCATAACACCAATATTCAGAAAATCCCCAAAATGGGCATTCACCTATAGGCCTAGGACCCTAGTGTAGTCAATCGGCCTCAATTGACACAACCTCACACCAATACACCCTGTTCTTTTTTCAGTCTAAATAGTCTAAATAGTCCCTCGAATTAACAATATTAAAATATGTTACGATATATTCTATATATATCTCGCTATTACTTTGTGAGTTTATTGATAAGTTATACTTTGAAAAATAATTTTAGGTTTGAATGCTGGAATTCAATACAAATGTTTAGCTATCGAATGTAAATTGACTAATGAATGAATACATAAACTAGAAATCAAATAAGTTTAGAATATCTTTAATAATAAAATGACTTTTGTCGGTAAATTTGTCAGAATAAAAAAAAAAAAAATCGCGATGTCTTCACGTTTCACACCCCATGAAAGCCGAAAATGACTTCAGAAAATTTTTCGTGGGTGTGTGGGCGTCGTTATGTCTGTACGTCTGTAACGCTATTTTGGTCCAGGTATCACGCGAGAACCATTGCATGAAAAAATCTTGGCGACATTTTAAAATTTTGTATTTTTTTAATTAAAATAGTTTTCGAAAAATGTTAATATACTTATTATTGTTGTATGTCGATGCATATGTATGGAAGTTCACTAAACGCTAAGACAGTAATTTACAAATAAGATTTATAACTTCCCCACTCGGCACTTAAACAATCATTAATACTTACTTGTATTAGATACCTCAAACCTCATCTCATAAGATTAGAACCAATTAGTGACCTAGAGTTCATTCAATTTTACAACTCTAAATTAAAAATTCTTTCCGAAACCCTTTATTGTTGTTAAATTTATATACAAATAAAAATAAATAAATAAATGAACTCTCCTATTTCTAATATCTATGCAAAAAAAACTCTCTCTCCAACGTAAATTCGCCAAAAATATGTAGTATTAAAACTGTTTTTCGTTGGTATAAAAATATTTTCAAAAATATAAATAGAAAAGCAATAAAAAACAGCAACTCATAAAATCTAAATTCCAAATCCTATTGCAGAAAATCTAAAATGTCAACAAAATATGAAAACTGGTGAAAAATTGTGACATATTCAAATGAGTCAGAATCACTATAGCACGTCCATAAAAGAAAAAAAAAATGCGTGGTATGAAATATCTCTAAAAGTTTGATGTTACATATGAAACAAGAATAGACTATGTGGTGTAGCGGCCCACTGTTCCGATTTTTGGATACCGGTATTTTTTACAAAAATATTTTATGAACATTTGTAGATATTTTATATGATTAATTAAAGTAAATTTTTTATCAAAAAATTGCAACGGTTGCCAGTTGTGATACGGTATCAAAACACTTATTTGTTCTTAGTATACTTTTTTCCTGGTGAAAGTTTAAAATAAATTGAAAACTCCTTAACCATACGGAATTTTAAAAAGTAATTATAAAGAAATTATTAAACTGTTGTATAAAACATACAGAAAATCAAATAAAGTATTAATTCCTGTTTAATGTAAATATCTATATATATAAAAATAAATGTTTGTCTGTATGTCCTTTAAAAAATCGTAAACGGCTTGACCGATTTCGATCATTCTTTTTTTGTTTTTTTCCTTATAGGTCAGGGATGGTTTAGGAAAAAAAAAAATTAAAAAATTCGCCCCCCAAGGGGGGGGGGGAGGAGGGGCAAAACGTGAATTCAAAAAATCCTTCATATCTCAAACAAAAAAAAAACAGATATCCGCAAAAATTTTGCTTTAAAATATAGCTAATATAAATGTCTAAAAACCAATTTCTGGTATTTTCGAAATTTGGTCCCCAAGGGGGGGCGGGGGCAAAACGGGATTTCACATGCGTAAAACGCGATTTCGCATAATCCTATATATCTCAAACAAAAAAAAAACAGATATACGTGAAATTTTTGCTATAAAATATAGCTAATACAAATATCTAAAAACCAATTTCAGGAATTTTAAAAATTCAGCCCCCAGGGAGGGAGGGGCAGTAGGGGCAAAAACAATTATAAATACAGCTAGGCCTTTCAAAATTGGTACAGATAGGTTTCAATAGCCTGCAAGTCGAATGGGGATATTTTCGAAAGTGTAAAGTTATTAGGAGGAGAGAGAGAGGGGGGGGCAAAAAAAAATAAAAGTACAGTTAGATCGTTCAAATTTGGTATATAGAGGTTTTCGATACTTACAAATCGATTGCGGATATTTTCGAATCTGTAAAATTATTAGGAGGTGCGGGAAGGGGGTGGTTCGGTAAGGGGGGGGGGCTATGGGCAAAAACAGATAGAAATACAGTTAGGGCATTCAAAATTGGTACAGATAGGTTTAAAGGCCTGTGAGTCGAATGGGGATATTTTCGAAAGTGTAAAGTTGTTAGGAGGGGCGAGAAAGGGGGAGGGGATGGGGGGGGGCAAAAAAATAAAAATAGAGTTAGATCGTTCAAAATTGGTACACAAATGGTTTTCGATACTTAAAATCGAATGCGGATATTTTTGAATTTGTAAAATTATTAGGAGGGGCGGTAAGGGGGGGCTATGGGCAAAAACAAATAGAAATGCAGTTAGGCCATTCAAAATTGATACAGATTGGTTTTAGAGGCCTGCAAGTCGAATGGGGATATTTTCGAAAGTGTAACGTTATTAGGAGGGACGAGAGGGGAAGCGGAGGGGCAAAAAAAATAAAATAGAGTTAGATCATTCAAAATTGGTACATAGAGGTTTTCGATACTTACAAATCGATTGCGGATATTTTCGAATTTTTAAAATTATTGGGAAGGGGCGGGAGAGTGGTGGGGCAAAAAAATAAAAGTAGAGATAGATTGTTCAAAACTGGTGCATAGAGGTTTTTGATATTTACAAATCGATTGCGGATATTTTCGAATTTGTAAAATTATTAGGATAGACGGGAGGGGGGGGGGCGAAGAGGGAAAATAACAGAAATAAGAGTTAGAGCATTTTGGGAATTTTTTCCGAAGGCAGTGAGAACCCGGTGCGACATTTTCCCTACTCAGATTTTGTTTCGCTTTTTTTTTTTTCCCGTGATAAAAATTAATGCAATTTTGAGAATTCAGTAATTATAGTGGTTCAATTAAAAATAGGGTCCAACGAAGCGGGCGAAGCCTGCTAGTTATATATATAAACACACTGACCAATGAATTAGAAACTTATAAGAGTTTCTACAAATGATCGTTGGCGGTGAAGGTTTACGAAACCTGCAACAAACCTTTGGGGAATGTTCTGCTTGCATGTAAGTGGTCCCCTGGTATTACTTGAGGATAATAAAAAGCAATGCAGCACTTGAACATATTGGCAGATTTAGTGCATCCCTCAATGTTACATTTTTACTCCGAAGTTAACGGATACTTTATGCTCAATAATATAACCATACATCGTGGCAGAATCGCTGTAGAATGGTTCAGTGAACATCAATCTGACTTCTAACAGTTTCCCTAGATGCCGCAAAGCCCGGATCTTAATCCAATGGAAAATTTTTGGGACATTCTGGAAAGCAGTATGCGTCAGCAACCTCCTCTTCCATCCAATTTATAGGATCTTAAAGTCTTTGTAGCCAATGCATGGTAAACTCTGGACACAAATGCACCCCAGTAGCTTGTAGAACCGCTGCCCACACTAATACTGGACGTTATTCATGCAAAAGGAGGTCCAACATGCAAAAGAAGGTCCAATAAAATATTAATTTAAAGGTTTCTAAATCATTGGCCAATGTGTGTATTTCTTTTGTTTTGTTTTTACTTTCTTTTAAACAGTAAAAGAAAAATTTACCGTATGCACGAAAATTTTCAATCTGTAGTTTGTGACAAATTTACACTTTTTGAGATGTCATTAAACAGATTTGATTATTTTTAGTCTTAATATGCCATATGTGAGTGTCTATCTATATTTCAATTTGTGTGTGGTTCGTCACAATTTTAAAGACGCGCAAATTTATAAAACAATTTCCGGATTTCTACAGAACTTTTTATTTGGATGCACCTTGACATAAATTAGTGGATTAGAATATATCAAATATCACTCTGCAAGTACTGCTCCTATGCTGCAACATTACTTATTTAAAGAAAAGCTGTGTCCTATCTTCTGTCACGTATAACCTTTCCGACTCAGGCCGCACGATCGTGCGGGTTAGATACCCACATACATTTTTGCATCTCGAACATCATATGTAGTAAAAACCAGACATGAACACTCATGTTAGTTCGTAGAAAGTGTAAAGTACCTTTTTCAGTCAACAGATGGTGATTGTAGTCCATGTTTTTCTTTCAACCGGCAAGTTTAGCTTTGTTTATATGTACAAGGAGTACAGTTCGCCTTTTTATCAATATCGTAAAAAGGTAATTATCAATATATTTCTAATTGCTTTGATACAAATTTTTAGTTCAATGTGTAAATAACTGTAAAATAATAAAATATATTAATTATACACAATATATGTTGTTCGTAGGACTTAAATTTTCCTCACCCGCATCGTGCGATATGGGCGTTACGTTATAGCAAACAGTTCCCCAAAAAAATAAAATGGATCTTTTAAAACTCAGATTAGAGGTAGCAGAATCTTTAGTAGCATCTCCACATTCTAACAGAAACATTATAAATGATGGTAAAGTTGGTGATGCTGTAATTCCTCTGGTAAAAGTATCCAGATATTATAATTCACCTGCGAAAACACGTCATGTCAGGACAAAAGGTACGATATGTATGGGCATTTCCCACGTGTTGATGATATTTCGAGACCTTCAAAATCCAGATTTGAAAACGTTCAAAAACATGGTGGGAAAAATTCAATGTGTACTTACGTTTATCAAAAACGATAACAAGTTTTAAAGATTTTCATTGTAAGTAAATATCAGTCAACATACGAATAATACGTCAATGAATTTACTTATTTGTAACACTTTGAGTTCAATATAGTTTGCTTCTTCTATCAACTTAGAGCCAGAAAATGTATAACTCTTTAAATTTTACAGGTGAGGATTTCACAGAAAACGCCCAACCCGCACGATCGTACGTGTACCCTCTACGTTCCAGAGAGGAAACAAAAATATTTTTTTTCAGTCTCATAGGGACCAGTATATAGTAAAAATACAGGAGATTGCAATATTTTGAGGTAAAAATATTTCGGGTGGGAAAGGGATAAAACCACAAGACTTAGTAGCACATCACTCAAAAAATCCCGGGTCTAACTGATAAAAATACTTTTAGGCAAAATTCAACTTAATCCATCACAATATTCTCCTTCAAGAGTGATACATTCAGTCCAGCTCTCCTCTAATTTTTTTAATACCTTTTTCATAGAACATTTTCGTCTTTGCTTTCAAAATAGGCTTCAACTTCGGCAATCACTTCTTCATTCGAGCTTTTTTTCCTGGAGCATTCTTTTGAGGTCAGCAAACAGTCAGTAGTAACTGGAAGACATATCTGGACTATACAGAGGTTGGCAAAGCAAGTCGAAGCGTAGTTCGTTCAATTTGACCATCGTTTTCATCGGCTTGTGACACGGTACATTGTCTTGGTGAACAGCAAACGCGGCACCCACTTTGAACACAGCTTTCTTGTTGACAAATATTCATGCAAAATAGTGAATACACTGTCTTCCGATATTTTCAACTCCTCTGCTATATCATGCAACTCTGTCTAGAAATCAGCTTAAGAAATAGTTTTACTATATTTAAAATTATATCAAACATATACCATTTTCATTAAAAGACCTATTGCTATAATAACAGCTGAGCAAGGAATAAATATAAAAATATAACAGTATTCCTTTTAAAATATTTATGAAAATTTACTTTAAAAAAACTTATATTCATAAAAAACTCACATGATTGAATGAATTTGTAATTTTATATTTAAAAATTTTCATAAAAAATACTTATAAAATTTTATTACGATCTTCTCTACAGAGTTTACTTTTAGCAATTAGCAATTTTTACAATATTTTTCATGCGTAGAAGACACGAGAACAATATTACATGAAAATAATTAAATTCTGTTCTTTCATTCAAACAATAAGAACGTATGGATGTAAGAACTTTCTATATTTGCCAGATAAGTTTTTGAAAAGAATTTTCTTGAAATATTCAAAACAAATTACTTTTGGTGGATGTTTATGAAAATTTACTTTAACACGTTCGCTGCCGATCCCGCGCTAGCGCGGGATGTGACGTATTACTTTACAGGTGAAAGTTTACTTTAGGCTGCCGCTTGGCGAAATTTTGAAAATCGCCAAGATGGCGCCATTTCTTATTGTGTTCCGAATAGCATCCCTCCACCGGCGGCGTACGATCGAACACCGGCGAACTAACCTAACAAAAAAATACATCAGGAGAAAAAATATAAAAAAAAAACCGCAGAAAAAAAGAAAATTTTTCATAAAATAGAATAAAAGATAAACATGAAATAACTACGAATTCATAACTAATCACAAATAAAAGAATAAAACTTAGATCATACAATTACACCAAATGTTAAAGTACCACCAAGCTAACACGAAGTTGTACACCAAAATTCGGTTAATAGATGTGATCGAAGCGACACTACAGTTTCTGGGGGACGTGGGGACAACCTTTATTTAAAGGCATTTTTCTACGTTTTCAAAAATTGTATAAAGTAAATGATTTATCATTAATATTTTATTTATAGTCCTCATTTGTTAGAAATGAAAAAATACATCCGCAACTGAATAATTATAGCAAATTTTAACGGTTCTCTATAATAATAGTACTCTGATCTGTTTACCCTCTAATCTATTCCCCTATCTCAAAATGCATGAGATTACAAAATATGCAAAATTTTGTACTGTAGCCATCAGTATTGGCATGAAATTAAAAAATATGCATCTAAAATTTAAAAGTACCTTTTAAATTCCAATTTCCCTTCCGTGAAGGATCAAAATTTTGATGGTATGTTTCCAGACCATATCGAGGGGTAGCTCAGACCGTTGCCAATTGTAAACAGTGCAGCATTAGTGCGACGCAAAACTCAACCAACCTTAAATTCCACCATTTTTCAACCAGCCAAACAACACTAACGCAAACGTCAGAAATATTCATATGTCCAAATAGATGGTTGGTTGGATTTTACATCACACCAGTGCTGCGCAATAGGCATTTGGTGACTATCTGAAGCTCACCCCTAGAGGTGTGTCCGGAAGCATGTCGTCGAAATTTTCATCCTCCCGGAAGAATATTTCAAAATAGAATGCTTTCTCTCTAATAAAACACGTATCGTCGCTAAATACGCGACCGAAGTGATGACGTCAGTGATTTAATATTTTATCTGCTTAGTACAAACGAAACTATTTACAATGTAAATTTAACTTATTACTCATGAACTCCAGAGTTTGCCTTTACCGAGCAGACGAATTTTCATACGTTTGACATCATACAGCGTATTGGCGTAACACATTACGCAAACAAGCAAAGGTAAACACAAAGCCCATAACATCTGGCGATGTAGCGCTCTTGTGAAATACGCCAAACATAATCGGCAGGTTAAAGGAAACAAACGCACTTTCAAATATTAGTCACGTGAGATCGGCAGCGAACGTGTTAAAAAAGTTACATTCATAAAAGACTCACGTGATTGTGTAAATTTGTAATTTTATATTTAAAAATTTTCATAAAAAATACTTATAAAGTATTATTATAATCTTCTCTACAGAGTTTACTTTCTGCAATTAGCAATTTGTACAATATTTTCCATGCGTAGAAGACACGAGAACAATATTACATGAAAATAATTAAATTAAGTTCTTTCATTAAAACAATAAGAATGAATGAATGTAAGAACTTTCTATAATTGCGAGATAAGTTTCTGAAAAGAATTTTCTTGAAATATTCAAAACAAATTACTTTTGGTGGAAGAAAGAAATTCCATTCTCGTGAGAAGAAAAAAAAAATTGCAGATTATTATTGTTCTCCAAAAATAAAGAATGAAAGAAAGAAATATAAGTGTTATCGCATTTAATCAATTGAAAATGTAAACTAAAGATGCTTTCTAGTTAAATAAATGAGAGAAAACATTCTTAAACTGAATTTATTGTTCGCGTAATAAATGTAGTGGTTCTTGCAAGGCAAACTGTTTCTTAATTAATATTTCATAAGTCATGAGGAAATATGTTTTCTTTGAAATTTTAAAGGTATGATCATTTCATTAATTTACTATAGGGTTTAAATTATATTATAATAAGCTTATTCAGCCTTCATTTATTTGTTGCAATTAATAACTATGAATTACAGATTATGCGAACGTATGACATCTTTCATGTCTTATTCTGTGTAAAAAAAAAAAATAAAATAAAAAAAATAGTTAATTTACATTTTCCATTATTTCTTTAAAAAATTAAAAATATATTTTTATAAGAATTGTTATTCACAGATCATTTATACTATTAAAACGAATTAGAAAAAATTATTACAAATGCCGTAAAAAGTATCTTTTAATCGTGATATAGAAAAAAATATATATTACATATATAAATTTATTAGTATAATTCTGCTTCTTTTCAAACGATTCTTTGTAATAAAATCGATAAAATTTTTACAATGAACGTGATTAACAGTAATTTTAGACTCTTTAAAGATTTCAAAGTTTTGAAGTGAGATAACTAGAGATAATATTAAACAGTTTGATGCGATGAGTGCTTTAACTAGGCATAATATTAGCCAGTTTGAAGTAAGATAATTTGGATAACATTAACTAGTTTTTATATTACATGTGTTTCTATATCACTACAGAAGCAGAATTTCTTCACAATTTATTGAAACAACAGCGTATATGAGTCTTTCCCTTTTACTTTTCGTATTTATAGAAAAGTGGAATAAAATAATTTTTAACCAGCATAATTTTTTTTTTATTTATATATAAAAAAAAATCATAAAATGATATTTTTTCTAAAGAAAAATCCCACATATAGTTTGGCTAAATAAAGTGCTATTGGTAATATAACAGGTAAACAAAAGCCATATCTGAAAATATAATTATATTATTTTTTAATGTTTAGGTAAGTTTACCTTTTTAATGAATGTTAAAAGCAATTAAAGGATGAACATGATTGTGGAAACTTAAAAATTATGCTTTTTAATGAAAATTAGTCGTAAATTTACAACAGTTACTGAACAACTTACTTTAACAACTAACCTTTTTTTTTTTTTAATGTATAAAAGAGTAGAGGGAAATAAATACTATTACATGAAAATAATTAAACACAGTTCTTTGATTAAAAACAAACTCAAGGTGTGCATGAAAGACCTTCTTATAATTGCCTAATGAATTTTCGAAAAGAATTTCTTCAAATATTCAAAATGAATTCTTTCTGATGGAAGAATGAATTTCCTTTTCTCATGAAAAGGAAAAATTCGCATTAACATTCTCCTTTTAAAAGAGAAAAGGGAACTAGTGTTATCGCTTTTAATCAGTTGAGGATGTAAACTAAAATTGTTTTCTAACAAAATAAATGAGAAAAAGTATTTTCAAACTAAATATATATTATCGTAAAATATTTTACGGTTCATGCCAGAAAATTATTTTTATTAATATTTTATAAAACAGGATAATATATATTTTCATGTGTATATATATATATATATATATATATATATATCCAAACACTGCTTTCTTTTTTTTTTTTTTTTTTTTTCAGTTGAGAATTGTGCAATATAGATTGTGTGAACGCGTGAGGAATTTTGTTTTCCTTTTTCATGTTTCATTTTGTGCAAAAGGTATTTAGCTTATTTATGCTTTTTCTATAATTTCCTAAAATGTTTCTGTACATGTGTATATATATACACACACACTGACCAATGAATTAGAAATCTTTAAATTAATATTTTATTGGACTTTCTTTTGCACGTTGAACCTCCTTTTGCATAAATAACGTATTCGTGTGGGCAGCGATTGTAAGAGCTTCTGGGGTGCATTTATATCCAGAGTTTACCATACGACATACATTGACTTTAAGATCCTGTAAACTAGATGGAAGAGGAGGATACAACTTTCCAACATGTCCTAAACATTTTTTATTGGATTAAGATCCGTACTTTGCGTCATCTATCGAAACTGCTAGAAGTCAGATTGGCTTTCACTGAACCAATCTCGAACGAATCTGCCACGATGTATGGTTACATTATCGAGCATAAAGTATCCGTTAACTTCGGAGTAAAAATGTAACATTGAGGGATGCACTTAATCTATCAATATGTTCAGGTGCTGCATGGCTTTTTGATTATCCTCAAGTAACACCAGGGGACCCCTTCTACACAAGAAGAACATTCCCCAAAGGTTTGTAACAGGTTTTGCATATCTTCGCCCGCCGCCAGCGAGAATTTGTAGAAACTCTTACAGGTTTCTTATTCATTGGCCAGTGTATATATATATATGTTTTTTAAACATTATTGTTCATAGAATATTCCTCATTCAAAAATGAATTAAAAGAAAATATTTCAAATATTGTAAACAATTATTATTATTATTATTAGTAGTAGTAGTAGTAGTAGTAGTAGTGGTAGTATTTTGAGAAATATCATATACAATAAAATGAATAAACTTATACAATGTGCGTGACTGACAATTATGATATTAGTCCAGCGCATTCGTAATTATTGTCACGCTCGTCATACAAATCATTAATTGCAATGTTTTCTTTCCAACTAATGGTGTTAATTATAGAAGTATTTTCTAAAGCATACATCCTGTATAAATAAAATAAAAATACTATAATTGCTATTTATTGATACTAAAATCAATAATGCATTTTTAGTACTTGCTTATAAACATAAAAGAAAAATAATAATGACAATTATACTTAAAAATTTGACCTTCAAAAATATGAAATAAATCATTAAAAAAAGTGTTTCCAAATAATATTTTTAACATATTATTATTTTGTTAATAAAAAAATAAATAAATAAATAAAAAAAGTTTCCGAGTGTGAAATTATATTTGAATATATATATATATATATATATATATATATATATATATACTTCGATTACGAGGTACAGTTTATATTCATGATGCAAATGCATGTTAAAGTATTGATAAAAAGTGCCAAGGATTTAAAATAATAAAAATATTTTGGGGTTTTGGGTTAATAGGCTATACAATTTAATATGATACCTATACATATAGAGAGAAGAGGAGAAAGAGATATAGAGAGAGACGGGTCATTTTAAGAATTAATAACAAGCACAGGGCCAAAAAACTCTAAACAAGTTTAGAAAAATGGATTTGCGAAAATATTCCGTTAAATTTGAGAACTTTTAGCTTGTAAATTTTAATCCTATAATTTTGTAGAAGATACAATTCATCCAATTTGGAAAATCATCCAAATTTGTCTGTTACTGATATCTGCATAAAAGTTTTCTTACTTGCATCTACTTTTCTTCTATCCTTTAAACCTTTTTTCATTGTGAGAAACAATATTTATTTTACACTTTTACCGTTTCATACGATTCGAATAATGATATTTCTGAAAAATCAAGGTTTATGTGCAGTCATATGTATTTTTTTTAAAGAGAATCATATATTAATCTGACCTCTATTTATCTTTAAAATAAAAAGTAGTCATAAAGTATATTTGAAAAATTTTTCGCATATATATATAAATATATATATATATGTGTGTGTGTGTGTGTGAGGTAAAAACAAATTTTTCTTTACATTAATAGTGAATTCGATACATTAGAACAGAAATTTAATAAAAAGTTGAATTCATTTTCTGTCAAGAAACGTTTTTAATAATATAATATATCACCTATACCTATTTTGCTCTTGATTGTAAAAATAAATTAACAACTAAATTATTTTTTTCTTATTTACGTAAATACGTTCCTGCGGTAAAAATCAATATTTATTTTGCATTATTAGTGCCTCCTGCACTTCAGAATGAATATTTGTTAAAATATTAAGCTTATTTCCTGCCAGGGAAGTATTTCAACAATATCACACATAATCTATTTTACCTTTAAATGTGAAAAGAAAAAGAGAGAGAGAGAAAAAAGAAAAGAAAATATGCGCATTTATCTTACTGAGTCTTTTATAGTAAAATTCAATAGTATTTATTTTACAATTTAAGTGCTTTCTACACTGTAGAACAGAGATTTCATAAAATTTTTAGCTGATTTTCCCGCTAGGAAACACTTTTACCAATATCTCGCATCACTTATAATCATTTTTCCTATTCAAAATGTTTGCACATATTGTGATTTATCTTATGTGGCAAGAAACAATATTTACTTTGTATTATCAGTGAATTCTACACTTCAGGATAGGGATTTCGTAAAATATCAAGCTCATTTACTGATGGAGAACCATTTTAACAATATCACAAAATATCTATATTTCTTTATATTCTTAAATAATATATGTATATTAAAATTTAAAACTTTTGCATATCTATCCTTTTATTTGGTAAACTAGTATGTTGTGGCCACCACGAGACTTTCTTCTATATTTTCCTATACAAATTCACTCAGTAACAATAATTAAAAAAAAAAAAAAAAAAAAAAAAAAGTGGGACTTTGACAAAATTTTGGGTAAAATGTGAAAATTATTCTAAGTTTGTCAAAACACGGAAACCGTGGGACTTTGACAAAATTGGGGAAGAAATGCAAAAATTTGTTTAAGTTTGTCAGAACACGGAAACCGTGGAAGTTTGATAGAATTAAGGGGAGAGAGAAAAAAAAAAAAAAAAAAAAAAAAAAAGTGGACTTTGACAAAATTTTGGGTAAAATGTGAAAATTTGTTAAATTTTGTCAAAACACGGAAACCGTGGGACTTTGACAAAATTAGGGGAAAAAAGCAAAAATTAGTTTAAGTTTGTCAGAAAACGGAAACCGTGGGAGTTTGATAAAATTAAGGGGAGAGAAAAAAAAAAAAAAAAAAAAAAGGATTTTTTTTTCTAAGTTTTTTTTCGTAAAAAGTAAAAAAAATCGATAACTTTGTTTTAAATTATCACAGATTTATAGTTCAACCATTCGTTTTAAAGGTACTGACGAGACCTTTCGAAAGATACCCATCTTGAAAATTTTTGCCCTATATCACCCTGTTAAAAATTTAGAAAAAGCGGGATGGCAACGCAACCTCTAAGACGATTTTTTCCAAAAGTTGATAGGCACTAATTTACGTCAAGGTGCAACTACAAACCAATTTGTATGAAATTCTGGGCAGTAGATCCAGAGATACAGTTGCCACAAAATTTTGTCACACACACACACACACACACACACACACACACAGACAGACAGACATTTTCTAAAAATGGTCAAATCGTGTTCTACAGCTCTCAAAACGTGTAAATCCATCAAAAACCCGAAATCGAAAATTTTTACGAATCCAATAATTTCTTCTATTGAAGATAGAAGAAAGTACAAATAATACTTACTCTCTAATGTTTCTTTTTTTTTTTTTTTTTTTTAACGTGTCAAATAATAAAATACCGTTACTCGCAGCTGATTATTTGCAGTCAAGGAATCTTTTTAATAATATCATGCATCACCTATACTATTTTATTCTTAACAATAAAATAAAAAAAAAAAAAAATAGAACAGAAAAGAAAAGAAAAGAAAAACATTTGCGTATATCTATATGACTTTATTTTATTTTATTTTATTTTTGTAAGAAGTAATAATTATTTTATATTGTTAGCACTTTTTTACACATCAGATAATGAGGTTTTGTAAAGTGTTAAGCTGATCGTCAAGCAGGAGATCTTTTTAACGCTATCATGTATCACCTATATATATATATATATATATCTATATATATATATTAACTTTTAAAAGTATAAAGAAAAAAAAGAAGCTTACTATTTATATGGATCTTTTATAGTTAGAAACGATAATTATTTCATACCTTTAGAGTTTTTTTACGCTTTCGTTAATTACTTTTTCTGAAAGTTTAAGGACTTTTCCAGTGAGGAGATTTTAACAATATCATTACATCTTAAATAAAAAGGAAAATATATTTTTTAAAATTGCGCATTTATATGAATGCAAAAGATGTCGTAAATATAACAATAAAAATAATAAAAGTAATATTAAAAATAATAATACAATTTAATTTTCTAAAAGTTTATCTGTCTTCATTTACCTAAGAAATATCACAAAATAATAATAATAATAATAATAATAATAATAATAATAATACGATCCGATTTTTGTGGCAGAATACAGCAATTCATGTAAGACATTGCAGTACCTCATAGCAAGAAAGGTACTTTGTAGAAATTCAGTATCCGTTTTGTTCCATTTATTTTCAGGGAAGAAATAAAAATACATGGCTCCATTACTCAAACAGACTGTACAGTTGGTAACAAAAGTGTGCGGTCACTAGCAAAAATTCCTATGTAAAAAATGTACACTTCATACGGTTCTGTTAAATAAATCCTTATCGAATCATGTTCTTAGACTGACTAAAAAGAAGATTCGACAAGGATTTATTTAACAAAACCGTACGAAACACTAGCAAAAATTCCTATGTAAAAAAAGTACACTTTATACGGTTCTGTTAAATAAATCTTTATCTAATCATGTTCTTATACAGACTAAGAAGAGGATTCGACAAGGATTTATTTAACAAAACCGTATGAAGTGTAGTTTTTTTACATAGCAATTTTTGCTAGTGTTCGGACACTTTTGTTACCGACTCTAGCTGATTATTTAAGAAGTCATGTGTTAAAATTTGTCTGTATTACAGCATTTTTTTCCTCAAAATGAATCCGTAAAGACCTATGTACTTATATACATAGAGGTATGTAGTAGCTACTACATACCTCTCTCTCTCTCTCTCTCTCTCTCTCTCTCTCTCTATATATATATATATATATATATATATATATATATATATATATATATATATATATATATAAAGAAAAATGAAATGTTTTTTCTGACATAAATTTTCATTTGTGAATGACTCCCTATCTTAAAGACCTTTTTGGAAAATAGCTGAAAAACGTCTAATTTAATCACCGATATGTCTATAAATTTTTTTATAGTCAACTGGATTATTTTTATAAGGTGCTATATACAGATGAGTATTAAAGCATATCAAAGTTTTTTTTTCCTACAATTTGCGCATCCGTAGCAATCATTTATTTACTACAACTGACCATATCTCTTTAAATATTAAATATATTTGTTTTTAACTGTAGTAGCTGAATAATGATTTAGGCATATGTTAAATCATGTGTTCTGAAAGCTTCCGGAAATTTGGAGAAAAATCTTTAGAGTTATAGAGTTATAAAGTTATAAAGTACGGAAAAGTTAGAGTTTTAGAGTTATAAAGTGAAAACTTGCGAAAAGGTTTTTTAATTTTTTAATAAAATATTAATAATTCTTTAAATATTCGAGCTATCTTCACAAAACTCTACATACGTGTGAAGTATAACATTTGTAACCCTACCTAAAATTTGCAAATGAATAGATGCTTTTTCAGATACAGGATAATCATAAATACTTTCTATGTTATTGGATTTGTTGTTCGTCCCTAAAGGGCCTTCGTGTCAAAATCTTTGCTGAAAAATATGAGGAAAGACCTGTTCTTCTTATTACCAAAATTCAAGAACAAAACATTAAGTAATTTTCAAGATATTCGACAAAACGTAAAAAAGCGAAAGTGTTTCCATTATTTTGTCCAACACTTGTATATTATATGTATATAAATTTCATGACCCACATATCTTAATAAATCACATGCACGTGCATACCATTTTAGTCTCTAAACATATTCGAAAATAGGTTTGAATCTGATACAATTATTGTTGATTAAATTATTTGTAGGAAGTCTATAATGAACTGAGAATATGGTAATCTAGTTATGTAAAATCTGTTTTAAGCATAATATTATAATCCTACTTGAATTTTCTGTGTAAGAAATAATAGCCTTAAAACATCAAGGAAATGAAACTTTAACATTGTTTTAAAATATGTTAAGTTTTTCAATTCTTCAAAATTTATACACCACGGGCAATTCCGAAAATTGCACAGCTGTCTCTTATTTTCATATAAATAAAAAAAAAAAAAAAGCGTGAAACTTTTAGAAACTATCAGTATGAAAATAATGCACTTGGTTTTAACTATAAAATTTAAAAAACAAACTGAATACAAAATTAACACAAAAATGCTTTTAATATTATATGCATAAATAACCTCACAAACTATACAAACCTGGTTATTTAAAAGCAAATCATTTTCGCAACAGCAAGAAAACAAGTCGGTGTTTATAATGCAATATAGCAAAACAAATTTTTTGTCGGCTTTTGTGAAGCATGCAAAATATGTGTTAGCTGTTTTAAAGATAGGGAAAGTTTTTCCAAAAGAAGATTATGCTTAAAGGAAATACCATTTTCAGAAAGGAGATAAATCTTTATTCCAACTCACGCACTATTTCCTTAAAAGTATTTTCCATCAAAAGTTTATAAAAAAAACAAAAAAAGATTTGAAATTTATATGGCTTTTAAGCAATGATACGCTTTTATTTTGTCATATATCATTTAGTTTTCAAGAAAGACTTTCAAAAAATTATGGATTAGATTTAATTTGATGATATGTATTTTTTCAGTATAACCACACAACAAAAATTAACATAACAGTATTAATTACACAGCATATTGAAAAAAGAAAATTTAATATGAATGTTATCCTATTAAATAAATGATAACATTCATTTAAGTAGTTAACATATTTTGGTGCAATATTCATATTAAAGCTAAAATCAATTCTTTAATTATTTATTTTTTTAAACACAACTTGAAAACTTAATGTAGCAAAACAGAGTAGCACATTTAATTATCTCAATTAACCCTTTCGTGGACCATTTATTTCTCTTTCGAATTTCTCCCAGATTTTTATATTTTATTAACAATTAAACAATAGCATTTAAGGAAATATATTTTATTTTGCCGATTTTGTATTATTGATTATTCGGATATTATCATTTTTTAATCATTATTCATTATTCAAATTAGATAGTTACTGGCAGAAATACACGAAATAAGAAAATGTTATTACAATAAAAACAGAGTTTTAATCATATTTGCAGTAGAGTCCTTGAGCAGTACAAATGTCATATCAAAACAGGTGTCATAGCAGAACAAATCTCACACAAGGCTTTCAAACTTTCAAAACAAATGTGTTAATTCTATTCAGTCGATTGAACAATAAATGGCAGCACAACACTGAAGCGGGTATTAATGTTCCCATCGTTATAATAGCAAGGCCAATAAATTATAATGGGAACTGCACTTCCCATAGATGTATTTTATAAGATCTTGTAGGTCAGAAGTGATCTTCCCACGGTCCAAGAAAGGGTTAATATATTTTTGAGTACTCTGGGTTTATGAATTGTCTTTGAATGAAAGGTGAATCTTGCAGAGTCTTGAAAGTTTATCTACAGAAAATTCTAGAAGATTGCAATTCTGTGAACCAAGTATTAACTTCATTTTCCCCAGAAGACATAGCTTAATTGACAGCTGACACCATCAAATTCACAGCATAAACTGTACCATAGCACTAACACATAGCAATAGGCTGTAATCATACTGCAGCAAGAGACTAGTCAGGGAGTTCTTCACAGTAGCCGCTTGGCGAGCCAAAATACAATTCCTTTATATAGCCTCAAAGAAAACGAGAAATTCCCAGTGACTTCTCAACCAATCATGTTTAGAATTTATGTATTCAAGGTATCCATAATAAGGATTTTTTCGCCAAGGTCGCCAAAAAAAAAAAAAAAAAAAAAAAAACATTAAGGAGCGAAAAAGTTGCCAAATTTGTCGTGAGGGCCATTACCTGCCTTGAAGCTTTTTAACCCTTTAACATTCACTACTTAATTTATTTTAAAAATTACTAAACTAATTTTAAAAAGGTCTTTTAGACACGTAGCTGATCACAAATATTTAAAAATAAAAAATTAGCATTGTTCCTTTTCGAGAAACTTTTGGTTTGAAACATCTATAAGTTAACCTTATTAAATTTAAATAAAATTTAATTTAATAAATTAAACACTTTGTAAGTAAACCTTATCAACTACAAAAACTCGTAAAAGTTGTTTCAGGTGAAAATAATAGTCCAGCTCTTTATTAAATGATAATAACTTGACATGAGCGCATCATCAAACCAGCAATTCGCATCCGCGAACACAAAGAAACGTCAAGTGACATATGCATTTAGCTTCTTTTGTAGCACTATTTGTTAAATTTTGGAATAGTGCTGTTATCTACGGAACAGAAAAGGAACAAAAGTTTAAAACCTGATTAAAACAAGGAAGAAATAATAAAAAATATGCTGCATAAAAATTGTTAAATTATGTCAAATGTTTGGTTTCGCTGCGAAACCAATGATCGTTAAAGGGTTAAAGGGTTTTAAAAGTAAATGGGCTATTTTAACGACATAGAAAACTGATATTATCATTCTTTTTTCTTTAAGCTTCCCTCGTAAAAATGCCTAGTTTACTATTGCATATGGTTATATTTATTTTAAACAGAAAAATAACAACAACAAAAAAGTTGTAAGGTTTTTTTTTTTTTTTTTTTTTTTAAATATTTAGCAGCTAACGCAATGAATTTTAAAAAGTCTCCGAGCAACAGAAGAAAATTAAATCCAATACATACATTTAGGAAATATCATTTCAAATTGAGTAACTTAGTGAAAAAATGAAAATTGTACAAAAATATTTTTTCAAAACTAATACAGTGAAACCTCGATGTATCGTTCTCGTATCCGTCGTTTTCCCACATTCATCGTTTTATTTCTATGATCCCTGCACTAATTGTATTTAAATAATAATAACGAAACTCGCATGTATCGTGCTACAAAAAGTCGTTTTCCCACATTCATCGTTGTACAATTTTTCTCCTGACCTTGTAAAAAAATTTTCTTGAAGGTAAAGTTGTTCCATATGGCATGCAAACTGGAATTATTTTTTTCATCCTAAAATTGATATTGATATTTTTGATCCTGTATATTTCCATGGAGGATCAAAATTGTGATGTCATATCTCCGGACCGTCTATTTATTTTGTAATTTCAGCATGGTTGGATGTAACCTCTTCAGTAATCGAGAAAACTGTTTCGTGAAATGCGGTTACGTTCAAAAAATGTTGAAGAATATCGATCAGAAGGAAAAGAAAATGATGATGGTGATGATGATAATGCAGATAAAAGTTGTTGCGTGTAGCAGAGGATGTGTCTCAAAATTTATTGATAATATTTGCATTCATCAAGACTTTTCGACATATGATCCTAAAGCATAGAAGAAATGTGTGATTTCAAAAAATAAAAATAATGGCGAAGAAACAGAGGATAATTTTCACGCCGATGAAACTGAGCCAACGTCTGTGCCAAATGTGTTTGACGTAATTATGGGGTTTGAAAATGGACTAACTTTTATATAAGCACATGACATTACAGAAAAGAACCAGAAAAAAGTTGTAAAACTGGAAAATTTCCTGTTTAATTTACAAAATTAACGAAATACATAACATAAAATTACTGATTTTTGAAAATAAATTTTACTAAATGTTCTACAACATTAATTTATTTCTTTGACAGTTTGTAAAGTAATAAATTATTTTTATTAGTAGTATCCTGTAAACATTTGTATATATTAATTCATAAACATTGTTTTCTTCGTGTTTTGGCTTTAACCCGCATTCGTCGTTTTCCCGCTGTCATCGTTTTTCTTCCCGCTCCCCGTGAAAAACGATGGATAGAGGTTCTACTCTGATTGCAATAAAATCAATAAAGTTAAGTCATGCCATAACCATTACTGTTGTAGATACAGCAATCAAAATTCCATTTAAAGGTACTGTGAAATCTTGCTCGGTTTGCTTAGTTTATTTGCATTAATATAATGTTTACAGATTAGGTAGTTTCTTCTCTGCAACTCTAGTTTCAAACATAAGTTACGAAAACAATCACTTATTTTAATAGTTACTTTCTACTTGTCAAATAAATAACACGACTTTGTTATTTAAGTAATGGTGAATTTTTGTTTCTTTTAATGAAAGTCATTATCTAGAATATATTTTTACTCTCTTCTACCTATATACGAAGAAAGTATTGGATACGTGAAAACTTTCGAACTGCAGTTTTCGATGAATTTACACGTTTTGAGATATCCTGAACACGATTTTACTATTTTTAGAAAATAATCTCTGTATGTGCGTCTCTGTGTGTGTATCGCAAAATTTGTGCACACGAACCAATAAACGATTTTTTTTTTTTTAAATATAGCAGTATAGGACAAAATTTCGTATAAATGCAAATAATGAAATTTAATTTTATCGCATGAACACGAACACATGAATATGAATTATTGATAGCAGTAATAATAAACTAGGAAAAAAGTGTGTGCATGGCGTGTGCATATAGGAGCATTGCTCTCCTATATCAGTCAAACTTTCTTTTACCTTTCAGGCTGTAAAGATTATATTTGAACTTTATTCGAATCGTTTGCGAACTTTTAGTTTTTCTGAAGTGTCATCAAGAGGATGCTGAGAGATTAGAATGGGAATAGCAGAGAAAAAAGAAGTGGCGAAAAGAATGTTAGAAGGACCTGGCTTCAAAAGCTAATTTTGAAATGTTAATCTTATAATGTACATATTTTTTATGTGTGTTAATGTGCGCGTTTGTAAATATATTTGTGCAGTGTCGTAATTAAATTAATAAATTAAAAGTTTCTCCAGAGTCCAGAGTCATCATTTGGAATGTGTTCAATCTTTTCTTCAATTCCAGTCCGCATATATATATATCTTCGGTCACGACGACAAATCGTTACTCACACCCTAAGAGAAGTACCCTCCCCCCTCCTTCGAGTGTGTAAAGTTTCAATATGGGTATCATTCGAAAGAATACGCCAATATTTTTAAAACGAATAGTTGAACCATAGACCTGGAATAATTTAAAGCAAAGTTATAGATTTTTTTTTTTTCCTTTTTAACGAAAAAAATATCGCTTTTCTTCTGATGGCAAAAAAATTGACTTTCTCAGGCATTTAGTGTTTATACTTCTGTGAGATAAAAATCATCTGCTTTTATCATGGAAAATAGTTTCAATAAGTAATAATTTAATAAATAATTTGTAGAGTTGATTTGTATAAGATTATATAGAAGAAAGTCTTGTGATAGCCACAGTGAACTAATTTTATTATAGTAGAGAACGAGAAATGAAAATGCGTTATCATCTGCAGTGTGCATGAACAGAATATTTTTTTTTCTTAATTAGAATAGGTCTAAAAAAGTAAAATCAAAGCACTCTTTGTAATATTATTCTTTTATTCTGTTATCTGCATGTTATTCTTTTGCAAGTATCATTTTTTATATATTTTATTAGCTTACACTAGCGATCAGAACAGAAAAAAAAAGAACAAATAAAAATATTTAAACAGAGTAATCACAAAACTGTAATTTATATGCAATGCAAAATATTGTAAATTATGTAAATGTAAATTATGTAAATATGACTTCTCCTTACTGTACAATTTGCAACAAAACTATTGAACCACACGTCTATTGAACCACACATTTTTTTTTTCTTTTTTTTTAGTTTGATCGCCAATTTTTATCATCAACTTACTTTTTTATAAACAGCATAAAGACTATGGTCATGACTCGACAAATATTTACTCAACAAAACAGTATTAGGTGCACATCTTTTTAATAAAAAATTGCTAGCGCTTCAGTAATTTTGCTGCCGACTGTACAGTGCATTCTATCTATTTCTATCCCACAGATAGGGCTCGTGAAATACAATCTCCTGGTGGCCAATATAATTTAAATGGCAACTAAGTTTTGAATTTTAAGGAAATTTATTTTTATAACTATTTTGGTGAAAAAATTGGTCCTAGAATCGGGCTCCTGTTGACCTCTCGCCTAACTCTCGCCCTTTTGACTCTCCCTTATTACACTACGTTTTCAGACACCGTGTACTGTGTTGAATCAGTACAGCATTAGATGATTTACACAACTTTTCTATGTGCATGTTTCACAACTCAGTATTAAATTAGTGCCCAGTTTTAGGTAATTGGTTTGCCCTGCTCCTTTTTGTGTATGTTTAGCGTCCTGATGCTGAATCATTGTGCCAGTGTAATGAAGTATCAAAGCCAGTGGTGTTTCTGCTTAGTGAAAAAATATGGTTTCATAATGTTAAACTTAAAAAGGTGTTTCCTGATGTATATTTCTAACCTAGTAAATGTATGGGTTTTGAGCATAAAATTTTAATTTCTGTATTCAATTAAATTTTGAAATTTGAAAAAAATATCACAGCGAAAGGCGTGTGGATAAATATTACTGGCTACTAGAAATTTTTGCTGGCGACTACTTTTTCACAAAATCCTGCAGCCCTGCCCTCAGGTGATGTAATATTTAGTGCATACATTCAAATATTTCAATACCAAACAAACCATAAACCTAAGAAAGGTATTTGATTTTCTTATTCTGACAAAAAATAAACAAAAGCAAGAAAGTAAATAAATAAAGATAAATAAGTAAATACGTAAACTGGAAATTACTGAAAGTTGTGAATCTAAGAAGCTCAAATCCACCGAATTTACTCTATGGCTTTGTAAAGTAACAAAAGTGAATTGTTTATTTCAATGCAAACCCCGTTTAAATAAACAACAATAACAAAAATTCTTTAAGGGAGAAAGAAACGTCTCTGCATTGCTATTATCCGTTCAAAGAAGTAAAGCTTTTTGTCTTTTTTACTTGACAGGCACACAAAGTCCAAAATAGCTTTCGCAAAAACTGAGAAGAATTACTTCAGAAGAAAATTTTTGTCTAAAGGCTAAAAGTTATTGTTTGAAGCGTAATGTCTTTTTTTTAAGATTTCAAAATACATGTACTTATTTTCATTAAATTTTTTTTTTTAACATTTTAGGTACATTTAGATAAAGGTACATTATGAAAGAAATTATTCGGTTAGGTAAACAACAGAAAAAAAAAAAAAAAAAAAAAAACTTTTTTGAAATGTGTTTTGTTAGTTGTACAGATAAAGAATAATTTGTTCTTTATACAGGATAAGTGATGTAACTTTTGTTTATTTTTTAATGGATAGCAGCACACACATTATAAACATTTTTCTTTTCTTAACTATACAAGCTTTTCGATTCAGGGAAAGTTGTAGTTGCTCCTTTTTTACTAAGATATTTTTTTTTTTTTTTTTTTTTTGAATTTTAAATTTTTGTTTTTATTTTCTTACTTACTTGCCGACAATAAAACTTCTTTAATATAGTTATTTTGATTTTCGAAATTATTGGTGCATTTTTTTCACTCATTGCATTATTTTTATTAGCACACAAAAAGTCCTGCAAAAACCTCTTAAACTAGATGCCTGTCGCAGGGCTCGGAAACTTGGCAACAGTTGAAGCGGTAGATAGCCCCATCTGGTACAGATTACGCGACTTTTTTATTCAACAGCCACCAAAAATTTTTAAAAGTGGGATATGATATACATAAAAGGCGAATAGAATCGAAGAAATGTCGATTATATACATCATATATCACTTCTTAAAATTATTGGTGACAGCTGAATAAAAAAATAGCGCAATCTGTACTAGGTGTCACTGTCTACCGCTTTAACTGTTGCTAAGTTTCCGAGCCACACGACAGACATCTAGTTTAGGAGGTTATGGTCATACACAATTTTAAAAAGTAAAGAGAGTGTTAATTGGGAATAAATCTTCTGTGACGTAACTTTAATGTACATTATAGTGGTATAAATATGTCATTAAGATGGATAAACTGAAAATTTTATTAATCAGTTAATAATGTTCAAATGTTCCACAAGCAAATCCTATATAATTTTTATCTAAAATTAATGTTTTAATGGAAGCTTTTTTAGCATAAAATTAACAAAATAATAGGCATATTTTTTTACATATTTCCTTTTAGAATTAGACATAAAAAATAAAACGAGTAATTTATTATAGTTATGAACTATCATAATGTTTACTGTGCATAGTTTCTTTCTCTTACGATAAATCTAAAATAACTAAAGTGCAAACAACATATTTGCATGAATGATATACCTTTTCTAAAAAATATGTTTACAGGATAGACATTTTCGCATTTAGTAGAAATGAAACTAAAATTAAATAAATGGCTCATTTGCTAAGGTAAAAGCATAAATAGAAATATATCTAGCAGAATTCCCAACAGCGGCCGAGCGATTTTGCGCTTAAAGCTGGTAGATGGGAAGTGCCGGATTCGATCCCAGGTCGCGCTCATCAACCTAACTGCTCGGAGTTTTTTGTGGTTTTCTACTAAACTCGTGTAAATACGGGCTGAGATACCCTTAGAAAGACCCCACGAAGGGCATTCCACCATAGGCCTAAGACCCTAGGGTTGTTAATCGGCCTTAACCCTACAACCAACCAACCAACCAACCAATCTAGTAGAATTCTACCTTTAATGAGATTTTAATGGCCTGCAGTAAAAATAATATCAAATTCTGTAGTTAAAAAATCTATTTCAATAGAAAAAATCATGAGAAAGATCCAAATAATGCATTAATAATAAGTTATTAGTAATACATTTTGCCTTATTTTCTGTTTTAACAATATGTTAAAATAGAAGATAAGGCAACAAGGGATTGCATTTCTCAAACCTTTCATATACAAAATTTATCTGAAATGATGATTTACTCTTGTAATTGTGAAATATGTTTGTTAAAAGGGTGTGGTGTTGCATATGCAAACAAACACGTCAGCAAACACTACCAAACGGTGAGATAAAAGTTGCTTTTGGAGACAATTCTCATCGAAGACGTGAGAACTCGTGTCACATCACAATGGAGCTACTTGTTAAAACCAAATTTTGCTATAAACTAAAGAAAATGGTAACATAGGTCTAAGCAAATTAGTGAATATGTATGGAGCAAAAAAAGTAATTAAGACTGATATATATTTCTGTCTGGTTTAATTGCCTCGAACGCAGTTCATCGTCAGCAGTTTTCTTTTCATCCCATAACCGTTTGAACCAAACATAAGCAAAATTTTCATCCACTTCTTTTGGTTACATACACACCCTTAGACATCCGTTTCTGTCTTCCTTAAATATGTATATAAATTTGATGTTCAAATTTAGATCCATTGTATTATATTAAGAGATTTTTGAAAATTCTTCATTTGATTGCACACAGGGAAAACGAAGTTTCTGTCATTCTTTTTGTCAGGCAGAAAACGACTTTGCCAATGCGTTTTCCTGAAGAGAAGGGCAATCAGATTCAATTGTGAACTCAAAAGCCCGTAACTCTAATTTTTATTGAAATAATTCAAGTAGATTTTAAGCAAACGAAGTTTTTGCCGTGTTTTGCCACGGTCGAAGTGAGGTTTAACAATGAATGCGAATTTTCATGTATAGGAGGATAAGTCAACTGGGTTACTCATTTTTAAAAAAAACTCAATTTTTATTAAATTTGAAACAAAAATTAAACAGATTTTACCAAAATCGTTTGATCCATTTTCCAGGAAACCAGGTCTCTATCATATTTTTCAGTGAACTGGGTGAGGGTTAACAGTGGACGCTAATTTTCTTAAAGTTAGAGGTAAATCAGATGGGTTTCTCAAAATATCGTTAGCTTTACGATTTTATTTAAATCGTGAGATCTATTTCTATAAACCACATTACTGTCATACTATCTCACGGGTGAAGTGAGTGTTAATACATTATTGAACGCTAACCTTCTTGAACTTGAAAATAAGTGTAATCGGTATATCATCTCAAAAAACACTTAAAATCAAGTTTTTATGAAAATCATCATTACAACTACTTTCGAGAAAACCTGATTTTTGATCAGCTGGCGGAGTGAGGGTTAAGTGCGAACGTTACTTTTCTCAAAGATGAGGATAAGTCAGATGGGTTTGTATTCTCAGAAAAATCCTTAACCCAATGTATTTATTAAAATCACTAGCCAGATTTGCTCACTTTGTACGTCACTTCATTTAAATAAATCAATTTTTATTAATAATTTTCAATTTTTATGTCCATATTTATTAATCTGCCTCGAAAATATGAACACTTATCGTTTGCTACAAATCATTTATCATTAAAATAATTCATTTGTAAAACATAATTCTGGAATTACAATACTCTTAAAAAGAAAAATTGTTATTTCAAGAAAAGAGCTTGTGTTGTCTATCTATCTATCTATCTATCTATCTATATATATATATAATAATAATTTGTCCTGAATAAGTGCGTGAGTGAGTGCTTCATCATCGTCCAGCCCAAACCCCTGGACCTAGAAGCATGAAATTTTGTGACAATGTTCCTTCTATTACGTAGACATCCACTAAGAAGCGATTTCACAAAATTTTCCCCCCGGGGGGGGGGGGGGGGAGAGGAAGGGCAAAATATGATTTCACAAAATCCTTCATATCTCAAACAAAAAAACAGATATCCGATTTTTTTTTCTTTAAAATATCGCTAACAGAAATATCTAAAACCAGTTTCCGGAATTTTAGAAATTCGGTCCTCAAGGGAGGGTAGAGGGGACAAAACCTGATTTCACATAATACTATATATTTCAAACAAAAAAGAGATATACCTGAAATTTTTGCTCTAAAATATACTTAATACAAACACCTAAAAACCACTTTCTGGACTCCAGCCCCTGAAAGGGAGAGGGGGCAAAGCGAGATTTCAAATAATCTTTTATATCGCAAACGAAAAAAAAAAAAAAAAAAAAAAAAATATATATATATATATATATATATATATATGAGATTTTTCATCTAAAATATAGCTCACACAAAAATCTAAAAACCAATTTCTAAAATTTTTGAAATTCGTCCCAGGTGAGGCAGGAAGGGGGGGGGGACTATGGGGGCAAAAAGAAAAATATAAATACAGTTAGACCGCTCAAAATTGGTACAGATATATTTTAGAGCCATGCAAGTCGAATGAGGATATTTTCGAAAGTGTAAAGTGAGTAGGATGAACGCGACGGGGGACTGAGGGACAAAAAAATAGAATTAGAATTAGATTGTTCAAAATTGGTACATAGAGGTTTTTGATACCTAGAAATCTATTGCGGATATTTTTGAATTTGTGAAATTTTTAGGAAAGCCAGGAAGGGGGAGGGGAAAGGGGCAAAACAACATAAATTGAGTTACAACTTTGAAAATTGGCACGTGTAGGTTTTTGGGATTTACAAATCGAATGTATATATTTTTTTAAAATGGAAAAATTGTTTATTACGATAGACGGGAGGGGGAGGGGGCGAAGGGTCAAAAATATAAAAATCAGAGTTAGAACGTTCAAAATTAGTGTTATTAGGTTATAAGGCCAGATAAATATATTGTGGATATTTTCGATAGTGTACAATTATTACGAGGGGCGAGCGCAGCGGCAAAAACAAAGAAATTCAGATAGCACGTTGGAAATTTCTATTATTAGATTTAAAAGCCCCAGAAATTGATTGTGGATATTTTTGAAAGAGTAAAAGGAGAAGCAAGTAAGGTGGGCGAAGGAACACGCGCGCCGTGCGCGCGTGTATGTGCTGCCATGGGCAGTGGGGGCCGAAACGATTATTCCACCGATGAGAAGAGAATTATTTTTGTATTTTATATCTATGTTTTTCCTATATGATAATATAGTGATTCCTTAAGAGTGTTGAACATAAATGCGCGCGCGCAGCGCACAATGGTCTGCGATGACGAAGGCAGGGGGTATCCGGTGCGACATTTTTCCGGAACAGAATTTTTATTTCTCTTTTTTTCCCTATGATAATAATTATTTCAATTTTGAGAAGTCATTAGTTGTAGTGATTCATTTAAAAGTGGTGACCAGCGAAGCGGGCGTAGCCTGCTAGTTTAAGTATATGAATAAATTTTGTGTGCAACATGAAAAGCCTTCTGATACTACAATTTGCAGTTAAGATTACGATTTCTTACTACTTATTCTATTGATATAAAAGCTCCAAACAACTATAGTAAAACGCAGCATTTTTCTCAATGAAAATTCACGATTCCTATCGAATAACTTCAACATCATTTCAAAGACGATAGTTCTTATTTTGGAAGGTTTTCTGAAAGTAATGTCATTCTAACATTTTATAAAAAATATTTTGTTTTTGAATATAAAATGACTTTAGAACGTTTTATTTTAATCATTTCATATTTTTTAAATTCAAATTTTAAAAAACCTATATAGAGACAGTGTATACACTAGAAGTATCGACATATCAGATTTGAAGTTTTTAGTTGGATTATTTCTATAGAAATCATAGAAATATGATTTTCTAGAGAGTTTTACGCTACCCTTTACCATTGCTCGTGTGTTAGAATTGTGAAACTCTCACACAACTTTAACTTCCGTAATAAGCAGTAACTCTATGAAGTTCGATTGTAATTGATACAGTAGTTTGGGAGAGTATGTAAAAAGTATATACCCACATACATACAATGACATTTATTTATATTAAGATTAGAACGTTTATAAGTAAACATAATATCTACCATGTTTTACAAATGGCATAGTAAGATTTAACGTGGTTTTTATTTTAATTAATTAATTATTAATTATTTTTTTATTTATTTATTTATTTATTTTTTAAGATGAGCTTAAGCGGAATCTGTTTTCACATAAAAAAAAAACTCTTAACCCCAAACTTTTGTTAAAATATCGTTTGAGCCGTTTCCGAGAAATCCAAGACGTATATATGTGTTTAACTCATTTAATGTAAGAGAAGAGTAAACCACATGTAATTCTTCTGTTTACATTTTATGAAAATGTAAGTTACTCAAAATCCCATGCAACATTTTAAAAGCATAGTATACGAAATCTAAAAACTCAAAATATTTTCCCTTACTCAATTCTTACTACAATTTACTTTTACATCATTATGCTAATAATCTAATCACATATTAAAAAATTTATAGTTACGTAAAATTTAAAAAAAAAAAAAAAAAAAAAAAAAAAAAAAAAAAAATCTTTTACATCAGTTACTATATACATAATAATTAGTATAAAGTTTGCACAAAATTTAATTCAAAATTTTTCTGTATCCAAAAATAATTATTTCCAAATTTAATTTCAGTTAATATTTTTCTCTTTTATCATTTAAAGTTTGCTTTAGAAAAGTTTCACACAAAAACTTATACTTTCATTTCACTTTAATTAAAAGAAAAATATACTAGCTGAGATAGAAACCTCATTAGAACGAAATTTTCTCCCTTGTAATTCCGTCTTCGCAGATTTGTGTTATTTAAATTTATTAAAAAGTAAAATATATACCCCTATATATATATATATATATATATATATATCAGAATATAATGGTTATGGAGAGAAATTTACCTGAAAATATCCCTTTATTTTTAATTTGAGACACTTCCGGATTTTGTAAAAGAGCAGTCATTCAATACATTATTTTTAATTAAGGTGTTCCTGTTTGATTTGTTTTCAGTGCTCATCTTTCGTTTCATTTAGAAAATTTCCCCTCGCTAATTAGACAGAATTTAAAAGTCTATTTGTTTTTTCCAATCAAACATTCATTTTAAAATGACTAAAAGAAACTTTTCTCTTCAAACAAATTTAGCTTGATGGGATTAACATTTCCGTTTTCCTGATTGGTTGAATGACATTATTTGAAGCTAGAAGGTAATACTCTAATAAAAAAGAAAACATTGTCGAAAACATTTTTAACTTGCTCTTCCTTACATGTATTGGTAGATTTTCAGACAAAATTAAAATTATGTATGTGTATTTCTTTGTATATATATATATATATATATAATATATATATAATATATATACATACTAAAAATCTTTGTCGATACTGATCTTGATTATATTATTTACATGTTTAAGCGAAATGGCGTATGATCAAAGTAATTTTAAACATGCTGAAAAATTATATCACTGCATAAAAAACATACATTAATTTAATACAATGTTTGCTTTCATTTGCACTTACGAAAATGCATGTATATATGTTCTCTTTCCTAGTTATTATTTTTTTTATATCCTAGTATTTTTTACAATCTATAT
The DNA here is from genome assembly GCA_963930645.1 of Salticus scenicus. Lineage (NCBI taxonomy): Eukaryota > Metazoa > Arthropoda > Arachnida > Araneae > Salticidae > Salticus > Salticus scenicus. Next base: position 334,965,117 of record OZ005652.1, on the reverse strand, counting down.
ATATAAATGGCTAAGACGTTTTCATGGACTCTGTGTGTAGACTCACCGAGTCTAAGATCACATGCTGAACGAAAAGTAAAAGAAAAAAAATGGTTAAATGAATTTAATGTTTTGATTTTTATGTAAAAATATGATCACGTGTTATCTTTAAAAGAGTGTTAAAATTAAGAGTTTATGTAATGCATGTGGCATCTGTATAAAATGTTTATAAGAAATAGATTAAAGAAGTAGAATTAAAGAAATAGAATAAAGAAAATGTTTATAAGAGAATGTTTAAAGAGAAGCAACAATGTTGGTTGCGTTTTGTTTTACAGTTTGAGCCTTTGAATTTTAAGTTTTATCTACCGTAGGAATAATCACATTTTTATGCAGGGGAAATTGGTGATACTTTATTGAATTTTGAAGTGAGGATCTCTTTTGTTTGCTCTTTCTCATTCTCTGTCTTGGATCAGATGGGTCCGAGCGGCAACTACGAATTGACTTTAAAGTGTGGATCGCTTTTGTTTGCTCTCTTTCACTCTCTATCTTGGATCAGATGGATCCTTGCGGCAAAGACGAAGATCAATAGAGACTAGACAGAAACAATGAGCGTAGACGTTTAAAGCGACAAATAGACTCTACTGAAGAACATGTAGTCCGTGTAAAGAAACGGATGGTGACCGGAGATCAGAAGCTAAGGAAGTCTCAAATTAGATCTATGATGGCTCTTCGCCGCTAAAATGAAACTCCTGAACTACGGAATGCTAGGTTAAATCAAGATCGCCACCGTCATGCAGCTCGAATCCAATGAGAGTCATCATTAGAACGTGAAAACAGAATACAATATGTTCAACGTGAGAGTCACAATTAGAAAAGGCATACTGCAGCTGAAAGGTTTAGGAGCGAAGCGAAAACGTAAGGATGAACGAAAATTTTGCACAAAAGTCGTACTTGGGGCTCCTTAACAAGATCTGCAAGCATTAAAATTCAATAAATTTTGAAGATGAAAAAACGGGACACATGAGAGACGAATTCTCACGATGTTGTCAAAAGGGTCAAGTCAAATTAACGCCGTTATCGCCATGCCCTGACTGCTTTCAACAACTGCTTCAAAACGAACTTCCCGAGAGCAAAAACTTTCTAGACTGCATCCTTTGCTTAATAGTTCATTTTTATTTGCATCTATGGATGCTAATATATCACCACCACCGGGAAATGGCCCTTACTGTTTTACAGTGTGCTGTCAAATCGTTCTTCGCACGGTCTCACTTACCCCATCAGAATACAGAACTCCCTTTTAAGGTGAGACGTAGGCAGTTTCCTATCAAAGCAGCGTTTGCCATGACCATCAACAAGTCACAAGGTCAAACCTTAGAAAAAGAGGGCATCTATTTATCTGAACCTGTCTTTGGTCATGGTCATTTTCGAGAGTAGAGCGGTCTTCAGATGTTAAGGTGAAAGTTCTCGATACGCCCCAACAAGGACGTCTAATTAAGGAAGGCGAAAATTTTTTCACCTAGAAACGTTCTGTCTAAGGAAACGAGCTTGGTACATGTGGCAACCCTAAGGCAACAAAATGCCTGATGCGCCAGCTCGTATATATAGGAGCCTTAAGTCGGTTCTGATGTTGACTTTATCTGTTTTTGTAAAGAAAAGTGTCTGTGATCCCAACGGCGCGGTTGGCAAAGCGCTGGCTTCTGACACAGGCGATTGTGAGTTCGAATCCTGGGCTACCCAAGACGGTTTGCTTCACATGAAAATTAATAAATTGGCTTTTGCGTGTAAAAAAATAAATGAGATTTTTAGTATTGTGTATTTCTCCCTGCACACATGTGTAATAATTGCAAGAAACTTTTTTAAAGCTTTCGAGAAACTCAAACTTTAACTTTTAATTTTACGGTTAATGCTACTTTTTTTGCAGGTTGGTTGTATGTTTCATCACAACGTAAAATTACTGGCGATACATCATTCATCGTCTAAATGTATTTTTACGGGCTTTGACTGGAATCTCTGCTGCCGGGCTTTGCCCGTAATTTTACTGCACCATTTTTTACAGTGTATGCGCATATATTTACATATATTTATAGCTTTTCTTACGTTTGAATATAAATTAATCAGCACAGAAACGCTTATGGCCGTATCTAGCACTATATTTTAACAAAAGTTCCATAATTTTACATTGTTGCAGTCTATTACCAAAATTATGTAATAGGTTCAAAAGTATTGTTTTGTGGTTATACAAAACTTTAAAACTGCGAATTTAAGCTTCACAGTTTAGCAGGAGTGTGAGATTTAGTATGGATATATCGCTTTGCATTTGCACAGAACAGCGCGCTTAAGGTTTAAACTATCCCGAGTTATGATGGTGCTTTATCTGCCATGATGCAATGTAAACCTCTCTATAAATTATTATATTGTATACCATATTTCATTGGTGAGGTAACTATGTAAAACATTTTTTCACAAACATTTTTCTCAAGAAATATATTACAAATAATTTTTCGTCAAATTTCACTTGTCGTGTTGCTTATTTAACTAAAAAAGGCTTATTAATACGTCATTTCTCTAAACATTTATAGTATATATTCATTTTATTAAGAATTAAACGAAATAAATCACTACTATATAAAATTACAATATATATTTCTTCTTGATTTATTTTCTAATGAAATTTTTAATTTATTTTCTAACAAACAGTAGTTTTTTTCTAGCAATGAGTTTTGGGAAAAATGATAAATAATATAGAATGTTGGAATAACCATACATATTAATTTTTTTTAATCACAACCAAATTTAAAGTCTCACAAATTAATGGCGAGTTTAAACTTAATGGACGTATTTTTCTCCAAAAGCTAGATCCAACATTGATAACAATTTGACAATATATTTGCTACAATTTACTTAATTTATATAATGAGACCAGGCCGGTGATTTTCTGCTTAGCTAGGTGATAAAATATTAGCAAAGGAAAAATCAGGGCAACTGATGAGAAGCTTTCTATAATGTTTCTCTGTAATATGTTAAAATTTTAAGACTAAAGTGACAGCATTATTTTAGAATAACTGAAAATAAAAAATAAATAAAAAATAAACCTCATTGATGTAAAATTTCGTCGGGTTCAGTTCCACTGAACATCAAGAAAACTTCTTTTATACATGTATGTAAATATTTTAATTAATTTTTTCAATATATTTGAGGCAACATTCAAGACATTGTTTGGATTATAGGTAGATAAACTTATATTGTAAAAGGATTTTTACCAGTTTCATTGAGATTCTTAAAAGTACTTATTTTATATTTAATGACATTGTTCAGACAGACACGTCTTTTTTCAAGGACTCTTCCACCAGTATTTCTATACAATATATTTCACTATAAGTTTTCAGGATCTTTTTCATATCAGAAATTGCTATATAATATTAGTGGTGCTGAAAATCAAGAAAATTCAAGGACAATAAATGAAATAGTTTAACGTTGTCGATGGGGTAACAAACACTTTTCTACTGACTAAGACTGAATTAAAATATCATTTAATGAAAAATTGTGTAAAATTTTCCTTGACCTAAAGGGTAACTAAAGAAATTTTTATGAACCAAAATTTTTAACTGTGTGCGGCGTACACCTAAATATGCACAGCTACTATTATATCGTCCCGATTATAGATGTATAGTAACGTTCCATTTCACAGGCTATATGTTTAAAAAAAAGTTTGGGGGAAAAAAAATTAATATCTGTATATTAAAAAAAAAAAAAAAGTCCTTCCGGCTTATTCGGAAGGGTAGGTTGATTTCTTTTTTCTTATCAAGCAACCGTCATTTTGTTTCAAAATGGCGGCTACAAATTATAAACGAATTAGTAGAAATATTCATGTAGGCTATCTACATATGGAGTTTTAAGCAAATTGGTTCCTAAATACCTTTTTATGTGAATTTAAACTTTTCAAGTGGCCGGCGCTTGGAAACAAGATGGTGGCCCAAGTTGACAAATATATCAAATGCATTTGTGAGATAAGACTACTGTACAAATTTAGTTGGAATTAATTCAGAATCTCAGAAGTCATCGTGTTGAAAAAATAAGTGGCTGCCACTTGGATCAAAATGGCAGAGAAAGGTGCTCAGTGAACTAATTAATCTAAGATATTGTAGCAAATTTGAAAATAATTCAAATTTTTTTCTTTTTTGGTAGAAATTCTTTCAAAGAGGCTTAGTAAGTTGATTAAATGTTAATTTTTTGCATTTCTAGTTTGTTTTAACGTTAAAATAGCCTAATTTACCCTTAAAAACGCATTAAAAAGCTCCAATATGGCAGGTAATGGATTTGGCGTCAAATTTGGCGACTTTTCCACTTGGCGACTTTATTAGCGACTTTTGGCGAGAAAATCCATAGTTCATTAATAAATTTCATTGAGACACTTATATAGTCTATGTATACATCGAAATTCAAACAAATTCGGAATACGCTTTTTACAATTTGAAATTGAAATTTCCAAGTGGTCTCCACTTGAAAATAAAATGGTGGAGCAACTTGGTTAAGAAACTCATCCAAGTTATTCATAACACAAGTTAAGACACTGTCCAAATTTGGTTCGATTTGGAGTATTATTTCGGAAGTTATCGTGATTTTAAATTTTCAAGTGGTAGCCTGATTTCAAGTGGCCCCGCTTAACTTAACATATCCACCACTTTATTAAAAATGGTGGATGCGTTCATTAATAAACTTCATTGAGACACTTATATAGTCTATGTATACATCAAAATTTAAAAAAATTCAGAATACGCTTTTTACAATTTGAATTTGAAAATATCAAGTGGTCTCCACTAGAAAACAAAATGGTGGAGCAACTTGGTTAAGAAACTCATCTAAGGTATCCATAGCACAAGTTAAGACGCTGTCCAAATTTCGTTCCATTTGGAGTATTATTTCGGAAGTTATCGCGATTTAAAATTTTCAAGTGGTAGCCTGATTTCAAGTGGCCCCACTTAAGATATCCGCCACTTTATTAAAAAAGGCAGATAAATTTCATTAATAAAGTTCATTGAGACCCTTATGTAGTCTAGATTTACAAAAAAATTCAAGCAAATCTTGCTTTAAATACGCTTTTTACAATGTGGGTTAGAAATATTCAAGTGACTGCCACTTGAAAACAAAAAGTCGGAGCAACTTGGCTAACGAACTCATCCAAGAAACTCATCCAAGATATTCATAATAACACAAGTTAAGACACTGTCTAAATTTGGTTCGATTTGGAATATTATTTCGGAAGTTATCGGGATTTTAAATTTTCAAGTGGTAGCCTGATTTCAAGCGGCCCTGCTTAACTTAAGATATCTGCCACTTTATTAAAAATGGCGGATACGTTCATTAATAAACTTCATTGAGACACTTATATAGTCTATGTATACATCAAAATTCAAACGAATTCGGAATACGCTTTTTACAATTTGAATTTGAAAATTTCAAGTGGTCTCCACTTGAAAACTAAATGTTGGAGCAACGTGGTTAAGAAACTCATCCAAGATATTCATAACACAAGTTAAGACACTGTCTAAATTTGGCTCGATTTGGAGTATTATTTCAGAAGTTATCATGATTTTAAATTTTCAAGTGGTAGCCTGATTTCAAGTGGCCTCACTTAACTTAAGATATCAGCCACTTTATTAAGTTCATTTAGACCCTTATGTTGTCTAGATTTACATAAAAATTCAAGCAAATCTTGCTTTAAATACGCTTTTTACAATGTGGGTTAGAAATATTCAAGTGGCTGCCACTTGAAAACAAAAAGTCGGAGCAACTTGGTTAACGAACTCATCCAAGATATTTATAAGATTAGTTCACTGTCCAAATTTGGTTCGATTTAGAGTATTATTTCGGGAGTTATCGTGATGACAAAATTTTCATTATAGATAGATAGATATAATGTTTATAGATAAACGAAGTGATTGCAATAGGTCGATTTCTAAAGAAATCAACCAAAAAAAAGAAGGTTGCTTACGCCACTTTTTTTTTTCTTTCTTTCTTTGTCTGCAACGCTATCTTCTTACGAACGATAGGGTCCTCAGCATCACAAGAGGTACCATGTTTTCCGAATAATCCAAAGAACATGTTCATCTTGGTTTGAGATTCTTATCACCATAAATAACGAAGTTATTAATTAGAAACGTCGTATAATAAAGGTACTTCATTTGCCAATTTGCAAATTTTTTCTCGAAATTGTTGTTCCTTCAGTCTATGACGTCCTGTTCATCAGGAAAATTAAAATGCCAACCATGGGGTAAAAAAAAAAAGGGAATTGCTAGTGTTCGGACACTTTTGTTACCGACTATATATATATAAGAGTAAAGTGAAGTTGAGTGGGCTTTAACGTCGCTCTATAGCTACGCATTATTCTATTATTTTCTTTGCAAAACCATTTCCGATTATGAAAGTGAAATAAGTTACGAAGTTTATTGGAAATCAATAACAATTCATAAATCATTCATTATAAGCACATTTTATAGGAATGTTTTAGTAAATACCACATTATAAATGATTTATCATTCTGTAAGATTAAAACATTTTACGGTTTAGGATATGTCAAATATAACATGTATGTGTGGGAGTATTCATATATTTATACAAAAAAAAAAAAAAGTTTAACAATACATTTTTATTTTGTTTAAAAATAATTAAATTGTAAATAACTTATGAAACTGGAGAAACAAAGATGCGTTTGATGCGTTTTTCTTTTTAAAACATTTTTCTGATTAAGAAATTGAAAAAAGTAACGAAATCCAGTTTAGAATAACTAAAAATTATATATATATATAAAAAAAAAAAATAGTTCATTAAAAGTATATTTAATAGGAACACTTTTTGAATACTTTTAAGTTATAATTGGTTTATCTTTCTTTTTTGAAAAATAAGCAAAACCCAATAAATGTCTAAAATTAATGAACCTGTAAAAAATTTAACTGTAAAATTGTTGGATTTTTCTTAGAATCTGAGTTTTCAAATTTTAAATATCTTGTAGAACTGATAAAACAAACACGCGTTTATTTTTGCAAAATGTTTTCGATTATTTAGTTGGAGAAAGTAGTAGAAAGGAAATTTTGTTTGAAATCAATACCGACTGAAAAAAGAAAGTTCATTAAATGGAAAAGGTTCAAAATATGTTCATTTTTTAAATTGTTTTGCTTTGTAACTAATTGTTTCTTTTGGAAAATAAAATTTATTCCAAACCATTCTCTGTGTTTCATATATATATATATATATATATATATATATATATATATATATATATATATATATATATATATACGTATAAACATAGAAATTAAGAATACTATTAAATTTTATTTAAGTTAGAGTTTTCTCTAATTTTATATTTTTCAATTTACCTGGGTTGGTGTTTGGGATTAAAATTGATTGATTAGATGATGGTCCAAGACCTTGGTGGTGTGCCTTTCGTATGAGTCTTTCTAAGGGGTCCTAGCCCCATGTACGCGAATTTCAGAGAAAACTACAGAAAACTCCGTAAAGCTAGGTCGAATAGTGTGAACTGAGATCGAACCTGGCACTTCTGTTTACAAACTTTGAGCGCTGAACTGCTCAGCCACTGGTGGGGACTAAGATTTATCGGAAACAAATAAGTTAATGCTTTTTCATGAAATATAGTTACATCTTTTATATTATTTACAAGTATGTTTCTTTATATATCTCATATGTATGTTTATAAAATTTCAAATCTTAAATATCTCTGGTATAAATTCAAATTCAACACATCAGTATGATATTTTTAATGCTAATACTGCCTCTGACCAAAAGGTTTTCGTTATAAAAACGGCATTTCAAATAATAGCAGACTATTTGCTACTATTCTTTCAATAAAAAGTACACGCACTATTTTACTGTTATTCACAAAATATCTTAATAATATTTATTTATTATTTTAGTAATACGATAAAAAATAATTTTAGCAATTCTTTTTCTTTTTTTTTTTTAATCTAGATTTTTTAAATTTTTTGTAAAAAAAAAAAAAAAAAAAAACATTTTTTTCTTTTAATTCTAAATTAATGTACGATATACTATAAACGTTCTTCAAATTATTTTCTAAGTACTTGATTTTTATTTTATTTTATTTATTTACTTTGCTAATTATATTTCAAAACTTCGTGTAGATAAAGTTCGATTAAAAAAAAAAAAAAAAGCGTAATTCAAAGCTTTGGATATGATATGTTACAAAGGCAATATTCTATCCAAAAAGTTGAGGTCCGCAAGCGGGTTTATTGACCCTGAAAATTTTCAACTTTCTGTTTTATGATATGAATGGCTAGACCATTATAAAAATGTGAAATAATTAATAAGTTTAGGATAAGTGACTCGAAATATGTCATAATACTTTCAAATCAGACATATCAGTTAGACGTGCGTATAAAATTTCTTTCATTTCTATTATTTTAGAATATGTGTATTTTATATTTTTATTAATATTTTTTATAGTGTTCTAAGACATATTTTTCCCGAGGCGTTCAAAGATACCCAATTTCGTATTTTTTGCAAAATTTCATCTATTTTTAGAGGTTTTACGCAAGGATGTGACACTTTTATTTGTATATAGTTTATATCATAGTATACTTCAATTAGAAAATGTTGCTCCTTTGAGCTCATGTAAAAATAGTTGGTCAAGTGACTAAAGATGGGAAATTTTTTAAAGCAAATAAAAAAAAAAAAAAAAAAATATTGAGAATTTTTTTTATACCTGTGGAACAAATATTTATAGAATAGTATAATTGATATTGATAAAACTTTTAAATACACATGGTTAAACGCAAAAATGTCATACGTGCGATGAACCTGATATTTCTTGAATGTGTGATGTCATATTACAGAACAATTATACTGAACTTTTCACATTAATTCTTATAAATTTTTATTTAAAGTGGTCTAACTATTAATATAATTAATAGTCCTAACTATTAATATAATTAATAGTCCATAAGAGGGTTTTTTGGCCAAAGGAAATTTAAGAAATTCCTCAGGACCGAAAAATCCTCTTATTATAAATCTTCTATTCTCAAATACACATGCAAAAATAGCGTCTAAACCAATATTGAAAGCACAGTCTGTGACAGTCTTAGTTTCAAATTCCATTTTCTTTTATTTTAGGGTCATTCCATCGTAACAAATGTAATATTTACAATAAGTCAATTATTTAACTTATAATCACATTAAAGGATGCATATTTAAAGTTAATAGCAATATTTAAAGTTGCTTATTGAAAAAGCTTTTTTCTTATAATTTATTCTGTTCAAAAATCATAAAAGAAAAATAATAATCCAGTAAATAGGAAATTGTATTAGTAATACAATTCTGATTAATTTTGTGGTATTTATGCAATATGCAATATGTAATATCTAATAATTATATATGTTCTCAAGATTATATGTGTTTGGGTGAAGAAAACTTCTGTTCTTATTCAAATTCATTCAAAAATCAAACAATAATTATTCACTTAAATCCTAATATTTGTCTATTTTTTGTATATAGGATGATGCATTTCGACATATGCAAAATACAGCTAAAATTACGAATTTATATAAAGCAGAATTTATAGGTACGCTTTATAGGAACACTTTGAATAAATATTATAGAAATAAATTACGCCCCCCCCCCTTTCCCCCCAAATATATATATATATATATATATATACATTCTTTGTAAACGGAATGGAATGCAGTAACTGTGTTTCAATCCCTAGTATCACTTACTATATTCATTTGTTAAAATTTCTTTGGTATAGCTGTAACATAGCAGCCCCTTGGCGTCTTTTGAATTTTCGTTGTCATTTTGACTATAGGAATTAAAATGGCTATCGCAATTATATAAGTAAACCTCTTGGCGAGAAACGTCCGAGCTACTTCGGTGCCAAATTTCAAATTCCGTCAATGAAATCTGTATTGATGCTGTTCCATTTCGATAGAACAATTTTTCTTAATTTTGTTTTAATTATGTAATAATAACAATAATAATAAATAAATACTTGCGCGTTCTTTTTTTTTCCGACATAAAAAAAAAAAAGATTTTTACTTATTTATTTATTTATTTTTGCCTCATAAATAATAGTATCTGTCGGTATATAGTAAAATGTGTGCCACCACGTTTGTTTACTTTTAGATATTTACATTTGTTTTATTAAACTTAAACATTTCCCGGCTTTTTCCATTTATTTTAAATTTATTAGAAATTGCTATCTTTATTTTAGAACTTTATTTCAGTAATTTTTAAAGTCGTTAATTATAAATATTTTCAAATAAATTTCTTAATTAACTATTGATGTCATATCCCTCTGAAATCATAATAAACACGTGCAACTTAACTTTTCTTGTAATTTTTTTCTACATGCATAAATAATAACAATAATAATACATAACGTATAACATTTTGTATTGAAGCTGTTCCATTTCTTTATAACGATATTTTCTCAATTTTACTTCAATTATTAAAAAAAAAAAAAAAAAATGGCACACGTTCATTTTTTTTTTCGACATAATAAGAAATATAAAAATCAAGGTATAGTACTATAAACGGCGACACCGCAAATCTCAGACTGAAAGAAATAGTACTATAAAAGAAAAAAAAAGAAAGAAAAAAGGAGAGAGAGAGAAAGAGAAAAGATTTTGAACCAAAATTAAGTAACTTGAGTTCTGTTGTTTGTTTTTCTGCTATTTAACGTATGTACATTTTAAGGATAAACTAATTACGCGAAAACTTTTCTGATATGTTAAAAGTATTTCCAATTCTATATAAACTTTTATTAAGGAAACGCGTATTACAAAACCTTTTAAAATGTCATATATTATAAATAGTAGCAATTTTAGAGTCTTTAATGAATGGAAAAATGTTTCTACAAAATCATAATGGCAAATTAAATGAACTTTATGCAGTAGATAACTTTATACAGTTAAAATCAAATATAACAGAAATTCTATTTGTTTAATTTCCTAACATTTAATCAAACCTTTGACGCTTAGAATGTCAGCATACAATTACCGGCACTGGCACGTCTAACATTAAATTGAAATGCGATTTCACGATTAATAATACAGTGCTTTATTAAATAATGTTTTAGGGTCTAGGAAGAGTAAAATATTAAAAATATTTGTTTGAAATGCATATGTAAATAAATCCTCGAAAAACTGCGAAGATTACGGTTATTTTATATATTTTCTGATGAAAAATATTTTTATACAAAAGATTCCTCTTGTGATTTTTATTGTCTTCCTTCAACAAAATTGACATTAGTTTAAAATTTCCTTTTATTTATTTTTTTTTTTTTTTATGTCTATTTATATAATAAATCAGTTAATTTTTGCAATTATGAATTTTTGTTAGGTAAATTCATTCCAAATTATAATAATATGAGAAAAAAGTAGTTGTAAACATTTTTATAAACTCCTTTGTAAAAAGACTGTTTTTAAATTTGTTTGATAGCTTTAACTACATTTTGTCTCTTTCTCTCTATCTTTTTAATAGATAGGATTTTTCTTTTTAATATTTTTTTCTTTTTAAAGAAACTCAGCATATAACATTTATAATAACTCTGTTATGAATTTTATTTCAAAAATAAATTTTTAAAATACTTAAAATTAAAATTCAATGTATAATCTAAAACTAAAAAATAAATAACTTAAAGCAACAATATTTTTTTAATATGTAATTATAGTACAAATATTCTAAAACGTCTATTTTCTCATTGAAAAGACAATAAAATTATTTATTTATTTTAGAAACTTTTTAAACTTTTTACAAAAAACGAAAAAGTTGAAAATTATCTTACCTTTAAACTTTTAATAATTCTAAGTGTCAAAGTAATGAAACGATTAAAAACTATTTAAAATATTTCATGGATTATATAAATTACATTTAAGCTTTAAGTAAAATAACGCTAAGAAAAACCTGAAATGATTTTCATTAAACCTCAGTTGAAAAAGGCGATGTTTTCAGTTTCTTTTTATCCAAGAGCGCATCCGGATCCGCTCTGCTTCCTTCCACGCCGATCCGTGGAATGAGAAGAGTGGGTATTCAGAGGATGCGGACCCACACCATTCTTTGTGCGTGGGTGGCGGAGAAAGGATGGCTCAAACCCCCCTCAGTCTCTGACTGACGTCGGAAGAAATTTTGTTTTCAGCGGCGTAAATTAGATTCACTCCATTGAGGATTATAATGAAGGCAAAATCCTAAATGTTTGCTTTCAATTATAAAAGACATGTTGAAATGATAGATTTTTGTTAAAAAGTTTTATAGTTTCTTAAATAATTTTTTTATTGTGTATCATGCATATATATATATATATATTTTTCTTTTCATATAAATTTCGATATATTCACCATTCTTAAAATATATATAACTCAATAGTATTTTAAAGGAATGTTGCACAAAGATTAAGATAAATTATACACATGTCATTATTTAAACAATGATAGTTATTCTTTAGCAAAACAGTTTTTTAATAACAGTGCCTCAATATTTCAGAAGCATAGATATATAATTGAACCAAGATTCTTTTTGTATGCAATTAACTAGAAGTAAAAGTTTCATTGTTTTAAGTTGTTATCAACAAATAATCCATAAAATTCTACTACAGTTTTAAATTTTCATTAGAGACTGAAATTAGATATCAATTGCACAAATTTTAATACATAGGTCGTTACAAATTATTAAAAAAATTGTATACAATAAACAAGTATATTATAAACATCATTTAAACTATAATTTTAATGGTTGTTTAATGATGTGAAAAATTTAATGATGTAAAAAAATGACTACACATTCTTTTTTTTTTTTTTTTTTTTTTTTTTTTTATGAAAAAATAAAAATAAAAATAAGAATCTAGACATTTGTCGAACACCGCCGATGATGAGTCTCTTTTCTGTGTGTCTAATGGTAGCCCCCTTGTAAGAATCTGGAGGCGTGGGCGATAAAGGAAATCTGAACACTATTATTGGACACCATACCGCTCGCCATCATCGCGTATTTGTTTGGAATGCCTCCACACTGCTAGATAACAGGACACTCCTGTTAAACATGAGAGGCACAGTGACTGCACGACGATAGGTTAATTTAGTGTTGCAGTCGATCATGCTTTTGGAGCAAGACAACGTGCGACCGGATGTTGCATTCATTAGCAAATAAACCTTGCAGTATGTCTAGTTCTTTCATTGGCCTCAACAACTGAGAAACTGCAGGACATGATTGGCCGTCATTTGTTTGATAAACCCCAGCCTCAATAAGAGAACGAACCTTAGAGATTAGTTCAAATGTATTAGCTTTTGCTCTTCAGAACACTATCCGCGCACTAAATGATTCTGTACCTTGTAGGGTTGCTGCTTGTATTACTGCGACTGGAAGTCTAACTTTGTACTGATCACCCGTATTATGCTGTAGTATCTAAAAATGACTTTTTAAAATAGATATAATTATTTAGATATGCACCAGCTGTCTGTGTTAAATTTTCATTACATTCTACCCATTCTTTCATGGCGTTTCAGTTTCTACGTCGGGCAGTGTACATAAAACATTAACTGGACAATTATCTACGTTCTCAAAATTTCTTTTACAAAGTGAAAAAAATTACAAATAAATTTTTATTTTTTGCTGTATATTAATATTAAATGAATATCATTTTGCAGTACATGAATAATAGTACTATAAATTGTTAAACTATAAAGATTGAACTTTAACGTCTAATAAAATGCAAGAATTATTACAAATTTTATATAAGTAATTGCCTAGTATAGAATATGTTCTGCGTAGTAAGTAATTGCATAGTATAGAATATGTTCTGTGTAGTAAAAACTGTTTATATTTTACAAGGGATATTATGAACAAAAAAAGAATAGAAGAATGTAGATATATTGGATTTAATTGATCTGTAAAACAATAGTATAGTTAAAAAGTATATAAATGTAAAATTAAATTATTCACAAGGAATTAAAAAAAGAATTTTCTCAGTTTAAAATTTTAGTTTTGACTGTCACACGTATTAAGGAAAGAATACAATTACAATTACCACTACGGTGAATTAAAAAAAAACATTATTTTGATATTACCTTTATCCGAACACGAACATTTTTTTTTTCTGTAAATTTAAGTGTGAATTTTCTGTAAGAATATTTTTTCTTATACATCAAAATTAAAAAAAAAAAAAAATTAAAAAGCGAGAAGAATAACATGTTTACACATTTTGTTATTATGGTTACTTGGTTATTATAGTGTTATTTATTAATTTAATTTAATTTGCTTAACTAATAAAATTATGTATTTTCTTTAATAACGTGCAAAAAGGCTTAGAAAATTCATATTTCTGTTTATGTAAACAACAACAATAAAAATAACAATATTAATAAAGAGAGTACAGTCGGCTGCAAAATTATTCGAGCACTAGCAATAATCCTTGCCAAAAAAAAGTACACTTAATACAGCTTTGTTAAATAAATCCTTGTCGAGTCATGTTCTTAATCAGTCTAAGAACATGATTCGACAAGGATTTACTTAGCAAAACAGTCTTAAGTGTACTTTTTAAATATAGGAATTATTGGCTAGTGCTCGAATAATTTTGCAGCCGACTGTAAGTACTCCAATTTTTATAAATTAAGTTTTTTTTTAAACAGCACCTATATATTCAGTGCTTATTTTAAAAAACGGATATATGAGATCGTTTAAATTGCGGAATCTTATAATTGTTGAAATATATATACATTAATTAAAAAGTATTAAATATCTCAGATTTTAATTAAATCTAAACTCAAGATTAATTTTTTATGTTTCTATCCATTTAATATACACTAGCAGGCTTCGTCTGCTTCGCTGGGCACTATATTTAAAGTATTTCTTTTTAAATGAATAATTGAAGCGTTTAAATAAATATATTTCGATTGGTGACTATTTTCTTCACAGTTTTAGTACGGAATCTCCTTGACAATAGCAAACATTTTATGAAATTCTCGAATCAGTACAACAAAACTATTATTAAAACGAATATTCTCGAAAACAGTCAAATAGAAATGTAAATTCTTCGAATATTCTGGAAACAGTTGAGTACTGGAAAGAGTTGAAACAGTTGAGTTTGTTACTCGTATAGTAAAAGTCCCTATTCGATGAATGGTCGAATCAGAGAACGCACGTAAGTCGTTTTCACAGCAATCACTATAACGCACGTATGTACGCTTCACGCACATGAAAACAAACAAAAAAAAAATCACTGGACAGCCCTACACCACTGTGCATGAATCTCAGATCACACAAAACTCGGTTCCACGGCAATCACTATCACGCATGTTAATACCAAAAAACATCACTGGACACCCCTAACACGTTGTGCATGAATCTAAAAACGCACGAAACTCGGTTCCGCGGCAATCACTATCCCGCTTGTTAAAACAAAAACAAAAAAACATCACTGGACACCCCTACCACGCTGTGCAGGAATCTGAAAACGTACGAAACTCCTTTTCGCAGCAATCACTGTCAAGCATGTTAAAAGCAAAAAAAAAAAAAAAAAAAAAAAACATTACTGGACACCCCTACCTCAAATCAATGAAAATTAAATAAACCAGTCAAATTTCTCGTAATTCCTCATAACGTAGCTCTAGTTCAACATAAAATACACTCAAATCAATGAAAATCAAATAAACCAATCAAATCTCTCGTAATTCCTCCTAACGTAGCTCTAGTTCAACGTAAAATACACTCAAAACAATGAAAATCAAATAAACCAATTAAATCTCTGGTAATTCCACATAACGTAGCTCTAGTTCAACTTAAAATACACTCAAATCAATGAAAATTAAATAAACCAATCAAATATCTCGTAATTCCTCATAACGTAGCTCTAGTTCAACGTAAAATACATTCAAATCAATCAAAATCAAATAAACCAATGAAATCTCTCCTAAGATTCTCCATCTGCGTCATTATAGAAATGGGAAGTTTTATTTTCGATGTGCACAATGACCCTTCGGAGGGCACCTTTCTGTTAAATCACGTGACTGCCCGAGCTACCGTTTTCGAGAACAGTAAAATATACATACATATATATATATATATATACAAATATTGCTCACTTAATAGTATAAGATACATACATACACACACATATATATATATATATATATATATATATATATATAAATTTTTTAGTTACTTAATGACATAAACATTTTCAAAGAAATATTGAATAGATTGTTGCTTAAAAAAAGAAAGGGGCTTAAAGTATTTTACAATTATTATTGTTGTTTCAAAAGTTTTTTTTTTTTTTTTTTTCCATAAGACACTCATAGTAAATTCACAGTATTATAAACTAAGACTACCATAAACTGTAGGTCGCCATTTTTTTTTTTACGAAGATGTAGGCCGACGGAAATTTAGCGTGGCTTTGTCACAAGGATCATTAGAGACAAAAAGTCTTTGTAACTGTGAGTCTCAAGTTGTAAATATATAAATATATAACCATGAACTGTAAAGCACTTGGTTTTATTTGTATAAGTAAATAAAATGTATAAATATTATGTCATTTTTGTTATTGTTATTTCTACTATTTCATAAATCATTTGGCTGGTATTTGATAAACCATAGTTATAGTCTTACATAATAAATGCTGAGGAATTGTAATTGTTTAACTTCGGGTAATTGGTGTTTTTAAAAGTTAAAGTTTTTTATCCGTGATATTGATTTCTATTTATAAGTTCTGTTGATAATTTTTTGATAAATTTGTTTCAGCAATTTTTTTATCACTTTTTATATTTATATACATTATGGTGTATTTTTTTTTTTTTTTTTTTCCCTCAGTGTCTGAATAATTTTTCCTTTTTATTTTCTGAAATGCAGTGGTTGGGTCCTTTTCTCTTAATGAGATGTGGGGAGCTTAGCTAATTTTTGTTTTTAATAGTAGATCTTGAAACATCTAATTGTTTTCCCACTGGCATTGAGGGAATCCTCTGACACTGGCCTCAATGTTTCTGAATTAATTAATACTAGCTGGAACCCGTCGAATTCGACGGTCACTTTATTGACCGTAATGTTTCAAAAATCGTCGCATCATTATTTAAATGTATTTCAAGTTAAAACATCTAATATAATTTACGACACTTCACTTAAAAAAAAGAAAGTCAGAAAAATGCTTATAAATAGAAATACTATATATAGCATCACTTTCTACAAAGTACTGCCAATTTGACGTCAAACTGACTCCAAATAAACAGTTGTTATATTTTATTTTCTGTTTCGTTTAATACTAAGACTTCATATTAGCTGACCCGTACGGCATTGCCCGGGGCCATGGTAAATAACCTTAAACGAACCTCAAATTTGTAGGGTTTTGCATCTTTAACTCGATTTTGTTTGAATTTCTATTTTTAAATAAAAGCATCGCGAAAAAATAATCAGCTGTGACGAAAAAAAAAATTACCTCGAACCGAACGAAACTCTGCCTTGTGACCTCGGTGACTTCGGCAGCGCATACGCCGGCCGCTAATAACATAAAAAAATTCCAAAAAATTAACCTGGAACCAAATGAACACGCCCGGTGTTGCCCGGGCCCATGATACCTTTAATTAACCTTAAATTTGTATGATTTTATACCTTTAACTCGATTTTGTTCGAATTTCTTTTTTTAAATGAAAGCATCGCGAAAAAAAAAATAATTAGCTGTAAGAAAACAATTACTTTGAACCGAACGAAACACTGCCTTGTTTCCCCGGTGCCTGCGGCAGCGCATACACAGGCCGCTAATAACTTTAAAAAAATCCCAAAAATTAACCTGGAACTAAACGAATCCGCCTGGTAATGCCCGGGCCCATGATAATAACCTTAAATGAACCTTAAATTTGTATGATTTTATATATTTAACTCGATTTTGTTTGAATTTCTATTTTTAAATAAAAGCATTGCGAAAAAAAAAAAAAAAAAAAAATCAGCTGTAACAAAAAAAAAAAAAAAAAAAAAAAAAAAAAAATTACCTTGAACCGAACGAAGCTCTGCCTTGTGACACCGGTGCCAGCAGCAGTGCATACTGTACACTGAGCTGTTGTTCTTCAGCTCAGTGATACTGTATTACACTAGCGTCTCGCCGCAGCGCCGGCTCCCTACAAAAATGCTAATTGAGCATGCGTACAGACTTAAATTTTTGCAACTTATTGGATTCGAGCAAGTTAAACAGACTTTGGCGAGACATCACCCTTTTGGCACATTTTCCTAATATATGTATATTCCTTTAACACAAAGATGTTTCAAATGATAAAAACATCCCCACCCTTTTTTTTTTTTTTTTTTTTTTTTTTTTTACAGCATTTTTAGGAAAATTAATAGATAATTAAAAAAAAAAAAAAAAAAATGAAAGAAAGAAAAGATCAGATTTAAATTTATTGCTTTTTTTTTTTTTTTTTTTTTAAATCTCTTATACAGTTTAATTTTAATTTTTTACTTTGCTTAGAAAAAAAAAAGAAAAAAAACTTGGATTACAATACAAATTTAAAATATGTAAAATATTTATTTTTATGCTTAAATAGTAAACGAAAATTATTTTATTTAAATTTTAATTATTATTTAAACTTATTAAATATGTTATTTAAATTGCTTCTTTTTAGAATTCCTTTAATACAAAGATTCCCCCCCCCCTCTAAATATTTCTCTCCATATTTTATTACAATAACTGCAATTTATGAATTATTTTTTTTTTTTTTTTTTTTTTTACAGCATTTTTAGGAAAATTAATAGATAATTAAAAAAAAAAAAAAAAAAAAAAATGAAAGAAAGAAAGAACAGATTTAAATTTATTGCTTTTTTTTTTTTTTAATCTCTTATACAGTTTAATTTTAATTTTTTACTTTGCTTAGAAAAAAAAAAGAAAAAAAAACTTGGATTACAATACAAATTTAAAATATGTAAAATATTTATTTTTATGCTTAAATAGTAAACGAAAATTATTTTATTTAAATTTTAATTATTATTTAAACTTATTAAATATGTTATTTAAATTGCTTCTTTTTAGAATTCCTTTAATACAAAGATTCCCCCCCCCCCCTCTAAATATTTCTCTCCATATTTTATTACAATAACTGCAATTTATGAATTAATGGACTACAAAGATAATTTAAAAAATAGACTAGGTAAAATGTTTTATTAAAAAATAACTTTTTTTTTTAGGAAAATTAATAGATAATTAAAAAAAAAAAAAATCTTTAAAAACGAAACTGCCATTTTCTTAAAATATCTTCAATGCAAATTTAAATTTATTGCATTTCTTTTTTTAATCTATTAAACAGTTTATTTTATTTTACTTAGCTTAAAAAAAAAAAAAAAAAAAAAAAAAAAAAGGATTACAATAAAGAATTATAATAGAATTTTTAAAACTGCAAAACATTTACTTTTATGTTTAAATAGTAAACAAAAATTATTTCATTTAAATTTTAATTATTATTTCAACTTGTTTAAATTTGTTAAATATATTTCTTTTTAAAATTCTTTTAACGCATAGATGTTTCAAATGACCCCCCCCCCTAAATATTTGGTTCCATATTTTATTAAAATAACTGCAATTTACGAATTAATACACTACATAGAGAATTTAAGAAATAGACCAGGTAAAAAAGTTTTATTAAAAAACAGCAACTTTTTTTTTGTTAGGAAAATTAATAGATAATTAAAAAAAAAGGGGGGGGGGGCTAAAAAAATTCCTTAGAAACGAAACTGCATTTTCCTTGAAATATCTTCAATACAGATTTAAAGTTATTGCTTTTTTTTTAATGTATTATACAGTTTGTTTTATTTTACTTACTTAAAAAAAAACTTGTATTACAATAAAAATTTAAAATAGAATTTTTAAGCGTGTAAAATATTTATTTTTATGTTTGAATAGTAAGCAAAAATTATTTTATTTAAATTTTAATTACTATTTAAACTTGTTTAAATTTATTAAATATTTTATTTAAATTACCTTTCTTTTAATTTAAAAAATTAGTCTCAACAAATATTTATGAATGCATTTTTAAGGAAGTTTAGTACTTTATTTTGGTGCTCAGAGCAGGGACCCCAGGTTCCCGTGCTATAGTCAGACTTTGACTACAGACGAAAATTTGTTGCCAAAATCTTTTTTAAATTTTTATTTATATGGGGAAAAAAAAAATAAAAATACTACCAAAATATCAATTAAAAAAAGTCCTTTTAGAATTTGAAATCTGTATTTCAAACAAGTTTCTCATTCTAAATTTATTGCACTGGCAAAGAGATTCTGTCGTCCAAGCTGATAGATGGTAGGCGCTAGGTTTGAATCAGGTACACACTTGTTAACCTAGCTGCGCGACTTTTCCATGGTCGTCTCAGAAACTCGCATTAGAATGTGCTAGGGCACCTTAAAAAGACTGCTCAAAGAACATCTCACTCAGGCATAATCCCACATTCAGAAACAAAATTTTAAAGAGTCTGCAGAAAAGTTGCTGCAATGTGCTGATGCATTCATGCTGCACACTTGCCTGTTTTTTTTTTTTTTTTTCCCTTTTTTTTTTTTGTCTGATGGTGAGTCATGCTTTATTAAAGTTGAAATTATTGTTGAATGCTTTTACAATTTGAGGGGTTTTCTTATTTTCTTCATATTAATAAATTAACTTAAATGACTCGCATATATTTTTTTTTAATCTTCACAGGAATTAGTATTAAATAAAAAAGAAATGTATAGATAGTTAGACAATTTGCATTTATGTAAACTCAAAGTGTTTACGCTGTTTTTCATTAAGAGAATTGATATATGCAGTAAAAATAAGTATAAAAAGTGCTCTCTTGTGTGTCAATGGCGGCTCGTGAACCGAAAATAGGTGAAGAGCTCAAAAATAATATTTAAGTATTTTTAATCATAATTTTTACTAAGCATGGTCTTAACTAAAAATACTTATTTAAATGTGAATTTATATTCTATAAATGAATACAGTGTAAAATACAGTGTGCCTCTTCACCAATTTTCGGTGCACGAGCCGCCACTGTTGTGTGTATATATATATTAATCTTTATCTACCATTTTACATTATTGGACCACAAAATTTCTATTTCTGGCATGCACTTTGATATAGCAGATTTTATTTTGTAGCTTTATTATACATATAATTTAGAACATATAAATGTAGTCAATTAAATTTAAAAGCAGTTTTCAATTTATTTGAGATAAGTTAAAGATATAAAAAATACTGTAGTATTTTATTTATTATTCCATTCCCCTCCCCTATAAACATTATTGTAGGAAAATAAGGGCTAGAGGTATTAAAAGTTTCACAAATAAAAAAAGAAGGTGGATCAAACAAGTCACATAGGTAAAAAAAAAAAAAAAAAAAAAAAACTGAACAGAAATGTGAAAAAAGACATTGTATTAAGATTATAATAAATTATTTCAAAACTTTTACAATCTGATATTGGTTTTATTTCTAACAAATATATATATATATATGTAAATGTTTTCACAGTTATGTTGTATTACATTAATCAAGGTTTTAAATCATATATTCTTATTATGATAAAGGGTCTGACTAAGGCAGGGCCGTAAGGGGCAACTGCTTTAGGCTCCTGTGACGTAGTCCATTTCTGGTTAAATCTTTAAGAGAAGAAATATGAGTAATCTGATCACAAGATGAATAAGAAATAAGATTATTCATTATCAATAATTGTTAAACAGCTTCCGAAAATAATTCAGTTCAATATGAACTACCATACACATCTCATCCCTTCAGAATTACATCGCCAAATTACAGCATGCCAAACCTGCAAAGGCAATTTATTCAACTTTTCCGTAGGGAGACGCTAGTCTGTATTACCGTCACGAGAAGAACCCTGAGTAGGGTTGCTTCCTAAGAACAAACCAAAAGGGAGAGGTGGGTTAAGTTTTTATTACAAGTGCTACCTTGGCGCAATTAGCAATTTGTTTGATTTTTTTTTTTTTTTTTCATTTCGTTTTTTCGCTAAGGATAAGGATCATTCTATTGAAATATATTCATAGAGGGGAAAAAATTGCTCATGTAAATTGTCCCAGCTATCAATTTTCCAATTAAATAAATATTCAATTTTTGAAAATATAATTACGTAATAGTGGTATAAATTAATACAACAGTAAATATATATACAGTGGAACCTGTAAAAGTGACCACCTTGGTAAAGTGACCACCTGACTAAAGTGACCATTTTCCTGACTAAAGTGACCATTTTCTAATTTTAAAGAGACTTTATAAAGTGACCACCTGCATATAGTGACCATTTTAGCCGGTCCCTAGGGTGGTCACTTTAGACAGGTTCCACTGTATATATATATATTATATATTACAGTATATATAATTCTGATACATGGTATGCAAGCTATGTTATATCGGTTATATCATATGATTAGAAATGTACATAAATACTACTAAAAGTACATTCTGTTGAAATAGTCTATGATGATCCAATTGTTGAAGAAATTTTATTTTGTATAGCCTGGTACAGATAAATCAAAACTTATCATTTCATCAAAGTGTGGATATAAAAGATGAAATAATCCCAATGTACAAAAAAAAAAAAAAAAAAGGAAAAGGAAAGGAACTATATATATATATATATATGCTGCCATTTACAAAGCTGGAGTGCTATAAAGTTTCTCGATTTAAAAACCAAGGAAATTTTTAATTTATACTGATTATATAAAACTGTCATACGATATTTGTTCTACATTTATTAAAATTAAAGAAAAATGAGATTTGAGGGTAATATTTAAGTGACTGCTAAATGTAAACTAACATTATTCAATAATTATTCAATAATTAATATTCATTTGTAAGGGTATAGAAATTGCAGATTTGTTTTCTCGACCACCGGAAATTTGATAACTTTTCCTACATTTTGGCAATAGTTTTTTAATCAATGCGTCAAAATTAAGAGCCAAAATTCCTTTCATTAATTAACAAAATTTAAATGTAACATCAGTTCTCTGTGTGAAATCTTTGTACGATTTCTGCATTATTTTTAGAGCAAATTCACTGAAAAAAATTCTAAAGTTTTCATACAGAATCTTTGCCATTTCAGTTTTATTCTTCCTTAAAGGACTGGCAATAATTTCGTGATCGAATTAATTATCTTTTTTATTAATATAAAATTCTGTTTGATTTTTCCAATAACATATTGTCAAAAGTTATTAGTGGAGTAATTATGATAGTAAACCTTTTCAGAAATTTCCCTAGAGTCAACAAGATATCATTACCACTTCCATCCAAATCCATAATTTCTGGTTTACTTATTTATTTATTTTGCCAATTCAGATACATCTGTTTCTGCAGCTGTTCTTTTTGTAGCTTGATGTGCTAAGAATTTTAAAGATTTTGCAGAAGAAATTAGTTACTTTTGTGCTCTTTAAAGGAATTATTTATTTTACTTTTTAATTTATTTTTTAACGATTTCGCAATGTAATGCTTTCCCTCTCTTAAAAAGAATTGTTTTTTTTTTTTTTTTTTTTTTTAAATAATAAAGTAATACGGAATCACAAATGTGATAGACAGGTGTAAAATATAATTAGTATAAAATAATGATAAAATAAATAAAATAAATAAATTTAGAAATAAATATACAAGTGAATAGTTAAATTTTGACTTAAAAAAATGACCGCCTAGCATTAGTGGAGGTTTGAAACAAACTGCGCACTGTGTTTTTTCTTTGCTTCTTCCAATATTTCGCGCCAAATGTTAGCTTAATAGCACCCAGTCTACCTAAAATGAAGTGGACATATCCGTTTCTATAGTGACCATCCCTTCCCTCAGAGTCCTTCTCCTGACGGTAGGTCAGTACGCGGGCCGCTAATAACATACAAAAAATCCAAAAAATTAACCTGGAACTAAACGAACCTGCCCGGCAATACCCGGGCCCATGATTATAACCTTAAATGAACCTTAAATTTGTGTGGTTTTATATCTTTAACTCAATTTTGTTTGAATTTCTATTTTTAAATGAAAGTATCACAAAAAAAATAATCATCTGTAACAGAAAAAAATACCTCAAACAGAACGAAACTCGTCCTCGTGACTCGGTGCCTGCGGCAGCGTATATGCGGGCCGCTATTAACATGAAAAAATTCTCAAAAATTAACCTTGAACCGAACGAACCTCTGACTGGTATTACCTCTGCCTGTGGCTGCTGCACAGTATAGCAGGCATGCTACGCACGCGCTGCAAAATCCACTTTCCTCCACCAGGGGGCGCAGTATGTTGCATACGAACATCATCAATCGCCTTGAATTTCCAAGACCTTTCAAATAAGGTGTCACATGGGGTGTCAACTACAAAATCCTTTAGTTGCACTTTCACCGTCAAGGGCACAGCTTGTTCTATACGAACAACACCAATGGTCAGGAAATACCAAAACCTTTAAAATAAGGTGTAACATGATAGGGTCTACTGCAAAATCACCTAGTTCCATTTTTCACCACCACGGGGAGCACTATATTGTATACAAACATCCCCAATCAACATGAAATTTCAAGACTTCTATCACCAATCGCCTTGGATTTCCAAGACCTTTTAAATAAGGGTCACATGGTGGTGTCAACTGCAAAATCCTTTAGTTGCACTTTCCACCGCCTGGGGGCGCAGTGTGTTCTGTACGAACATCACCAACGGTCAGGAAATACGAGACCTTTAAAATAAGATGTCACATGATAGGGTCTACAGCAAAATCACCTAGTTCCATTTTTCAACACCAGGGGGCACCCTATATTGTATACGAACATCCCCAATCGGCATGAAATTTCAAGACCTTTAAAATGAGGTGCTACATGTGTAGGTCTAGAACGGATTTCCCTCTCAAACTAATCCCCTCCCCCTCCAAATCTACTTTCCCCCTTTTTTCCCCTTTAAAATCGAAAATTCCAAATTCGCAGAAAGTGATTTTTTAGTATTCGACTCTAGTCCCCATATGTACAATTTCTTTACCGTGAAGTAATTTGGAGCTTAGTTAAGCTGGTAAACGTGTTTTTAACCCGTTTTCCCCCGGGGGGTAAACCGTTCGACTTTTTTTTATTTTTCTCTTTTCATAGCACATCTACAGACCAAGGACCTTTTTTTAGACACCTCAACCAAATTTTTACATCGATCACACAGAACTAATCTATATATATAAAAGAACACTTCCTGAGTGAGTTAGTGAGTGAGGGGGTGATCTATCAACGCCCAGACCAAACCCCTGGACCTAGAAACATGAAATTTTGTGACAATGTTCCTTCTATGACGTAGGCATCCACTAAGAAGCGATTTTACAAAATTCGCCCCCCAAGGGGGGGAGGGGGGGCAAAACGTGATTTCACAAAATCCTTCATATCTCAAACAAAAAAACAGATATCCGTAAAATTTTTGCTTTAAAATATAGCTAATACAAATGTCAAAAAACCAATTTCTGGAATTTTCAAAATTCGGTCCCCAAGGGGGGCGGGGGGGCAAAACGTGATTTCACATGCGTAAAAACGTGATTTCGCATAATCCTATATATCTCAAACAAAAAAATAGATATGCGTGAAGTTTTTGCTCTAAAATATAGCTAATGCAAATATCTAAAAACCAATTTCTGGAATTCTAGAAATTCAGCCCCCAGGTGGGGCAGCAGGGGGGGGAGAGGGGGGGGCAAAAAATAAAAAGAGAGTTAGATCGTTCAATATTAGTATATAGAGGTTTTCGATACCTACAAATCGATTTCGGATATTTTCGAATTTGTAAAATTATTAGGAGGGGCGGGAAGGGGGGCGGCAAGGGGGGGGGCTATGGGGCAAAAACAAATAGAAATACAGTTAGGCCGTTCAAAATTGGTACAGTTAGGTTTTAGATGCCTGCAAGTCGAATGGGGATATTTTCGAAAGTGTAAAGTTATTAGGAGGGCCGGGAAAGGGGGAGGGGAGAGGGGGGAGAGGGGGGGGGGCAAAAAAATAAAAATAGAGTTAGATCGTTCAAAGTTGGTATATAGATGTTTTCGATACTTACAAATCGATTGCGGATACTTTCGAATTTTTAAAATTATTAGGTGGGGCCGGAAGGGGGGGGGGCTATGGTCAAAAACAAATAGAAATACAGTTAGGCCGTTCAAAATCGGTACAGATAGATTTTAGAGGCCTGCAAGTCGAATGGGAATTTCTTCGAAAGTGTAAAGTTATTAGAAGGGCCGGGAAGGGGGGGCAGAGGGGCAAAAAAAAAAGAAAATAGAGTTAGATCATTCAAAATTGGTACATAGAGGTTTCCAATACCTACAAATCGATTGCGGATATTTTCGAATTTTTAAAATTATTGGGAGGGCGGGAAGGGGGGAGTAGAGCGGTAAAAAAATAAAAATAGAGATATATCGTTCAAAACTGGTGCATAGAGGTTTTTGATACTTACAAATCGATTGCGGATATTTTCAAATTTGTAAAATTATTAGGATAGACAAGAGGGGGGGGGCGAAGTGGGAAAATAATAGAAATAAGAGTTAGAGCATTTTGGGAATTTTTTCCGAAGGCAGTGAGAACCCGGTGCGACATTTTTCCTACTCAGATTTTGTTTCTCTTTTTTTTCATGTGATAAAAATTAATGCAATTTTGAGAATTCATTATAGTGATTCATTTAAAAATAGGGACCAGCGAAGCGGGCGTTGCCTGCTAGTCTATATATATAAAAGAACACTTCCTGAGTGAGTTAGTGAGTGAGGGGGTGATCTATCAACGCCCAGACCAAACCACTGGACCTAGAAGCATGAAATTTTGTGACAATGTTCTTTCTATGACGTAGGCATCCACTAAGAAGCGATTTTACAAAATTCGCCCCCCAATGGGGGGAGGGGGGGCAAAACTTGATTTCACAAAATCCTTCATATCTCAAACAAAAAAACAGATATCCGTAAAATTTTTGCTTTAAAATATAGCTAATACAAATGTCAAAAAACCAATTTCTGGAATTTTCAAAATTCGGTCCCCAAGGGGGGCGGGGGGGCAAAACGTGATTTCACATGCGTAAAAACGTGATTTCGCATAATCCTATATATCTCAAACAAAAAAATAGATATGCGTGAAGTTTTTGCTCTAAAATAAAGCTAATGCAAATATCTAAAAACCAATTTCTGGAATTTTTGAAATTCAGCCCCCAGGTGGGGCAGCAGTGGGGGGGGAGGGGGGGCAAAAAATAAAAAGAGAGTTAGATCGTTCAAAATTGGTATATAGAGGTTTTCGATACCTACAAATCGATTTCGGATATTTTCGAATTTGTAAAATTATTAGGAGGGGCGGCAAGGGGGGGCGGCAAGGGGGAGGGGCTATGGGGCAAAAACAAATAGAAATACAGTTAGGCCGTTCAAAATTGGTACAGTTAGGTTTTAGATGCCTGCAAGTCGAATGGGGATATTTACGAAAGTGTAAAGTTATTAGGAGGGCCGGGAAAGGGGGAGGGGAGAGGGGGGGGCAAAAAAATAAAAATAGAGTTAGATCGTTCAAAATTGGTATATAGATGTTTTCGATACTTACAAATCGATTGCAGATACTTTCGAATTTTTAAAATTATTAGGTGGGGCGGAAAGGGGGGGGCGGGAAGGGGGGGCTATGGTCAAAAACAAATAGAAATACAGTTAGGCCGTTCAAAATCGGTACAGATAGATTTTAGAGGCCTGCAAGTCGAATGGGGATTTTTTCGAAAGTGTAAAGTTATTAGGATGGCCGGGAAGGGGGGGCAGAGGGGCAAAAAAAAAGAAAATAGAGTTAGATCATTCAAAATTGGTACATAGAGGTTTCCAATACCTACAAATCGATTGCGGATATTTTCGAATTTTTAAAATTATTGGGAGGGCGGGAAGGGGGGGGGGGAGTAGAGCGGTAAAAAAATAAAAATAGAGATATATCGTTCAAAACTGGTGCATAGAGGTTTTTGATACTTACAAATCGATTGCGGATATTTTCAAATTTGTAAAATTATTAGGATAGACAGGAGGGGGGGGCGAAGTGGGAAAATAATAGAAATAAGAGTTAGAGCATTTTGGGAATTTTTTCCGAAGGCAGTGAGAACCCGGTGCGACATTTTTCCTACTCAGATTTTGTTTCTCTTTTTTTTTCATGTGATAAAAATTAGTGCAATTTTGAGAATTCATTATAGTGATTCATTTAAAAATAGGGACCAGCGAAGCGGGCGTTGCCTGCTAGTTATCATATAAAACTCTTCAGAAGCCTAATATGAATTGTTTAACATAGGTTTACATAACAGTACTCGTTATCTTACCTATTAATCTGCAAGCTGTATTTATAGTATTAAATTTCAGGGTAAGAGAAAGTCGTGTGAGTGACACACCAGATTATTTAAAATACCAGTTATCTCAATATTTTCTCCTTAATATAAAAAAAACGGAATAAATATCATTGATTAAAATTCGTGTCATAGTCACTCAATGTAATTAAAATGTATAAACATTATAAATTAAACTACTTTTTAAAAAATGACACGATTTTCGAAAACAAGAGCCTACAATTTCAAGAACAAGAAAATACGTTAAAAGAATGAAGTTCTTCCGTTTGGGAAAACGACACAGGTGAAAAATTAACGTTTTAAAAAAGCAACGTACATCTTTATAAAACCTGGAATATTTTATAATCTCTCTACCAAAAGGATTCTAATTCTGCTCCTTTATTTTATTAAGCAGAGTAATTTTTAACAACAAATCATCTTTTTATGTTGATTTCACTTACAGACAAAAATAATGTCGTAGCTAAAATTTGCACCATAAAATTATTTGAACAAGTTAATGCAACTTTACCTGAAATATGATTACTGTATGTACATATGAGAAATGATACATGAGAATATAAAATTATAATAAAGTAGAATCCTAAACTTAATATATATTCTATGATTGTGTCTTGTGTAAAAAGATAAATAAATAAATAAAATAAAATAAAAAATTTTGGATTAATGCTATATTAAAGCATATTTTTATTTATCGACAGAAGAAGTATAAATAATCATTTAAACTATCACTTATTTAATATCTATTTGTAAATTACAAAAAAAAAAAAAAAAAAAAAAAAAAAAATGCTTTTAAAAACTACATTTACATTTCTGAAAAAAAAAAAAAAAAGAAAGAAAAAAAAAGAAAGAAAGAAAGAAAGGCAGAAATGTTAATAAGAAAAGTTTCTTTTAAAGACTTTTTTTCAGCTTACTTTCTCTATCAAACTTTCTGCCGAATCCGGGTTAAAAAATAAAAAGGGAAAAAGGCGAAAATAAGTTATAATATCAGACCTATCGTTACAAGTTTGGTACCAAATAAAAGGGAAAATTTTTCTGAGTCCAGGGGTGCAAACAGTTTTCCGACACGACGATTAGATTTTTTAAATAAACTAAAGTATGAAATTTAGGTGGCAACTAAAAAGTTTCATTTTTATTGGGAATTTCTAACACACGTAACCAATAGGTATGGCAAGGTTAATTATTCTTTTATTATTATTTTTTAGCTTACATTCTCTTTCATAAACCTTCTGCCGAATCTGGGTTAAAAACAGAAAAAAGGGAAAATAAATTAGAACTGCCAATCCTATCGTTAAACATTCGGTACCAAATGAAAGGGGCGATTTTTCTAAATCCAGGGGAGCAAACAGTTTTTCGTCACGACAATTCGATTTTTTTTTTTAATTAACTAAAGTATGAAATTTAGGTGGTAATACTTCATTTTAATTTTTTCATACCTTTTAGGGCGAATCAATCTAATAGAAAAAGTGTTTAATTTAATTTTTCTTTGAATTAAATTTAATTTTATTTCAGTTTTCAAAAACAATATAAAAAGAGTATTTTTTTTTATTTATTTAATCTCAGTTTTCAAAAACAATATTAAAATCTAAAATTTATGTTTCATTTATTACTTTTGGTAACTGTTCTTAAAATAATAATAATAATAATAATAATAACTTGTGATTTTTCAGACATAAATATACAAGAATATTTCTTCAAAAATTATTAACTTCGATTTTTAAATGTAAAATATGTTCTAACAAACTAGTTTACATCAAATATTTTGAGAAATAAAAACGGAACGAGTATATTAGAAAGTAATGTTAAAGAAAAAATAAGTTATTTTTAATGCGTTTCTAATCCAGAGGGTAAGAAAATGTTTCTTTTCAGCAACGGTATATAAATAGCATATGTAGAGTATAGTACATTGTGACACCTATATTTTATTTCTTCATTTATTTACGTATTTTAAAAGTTTTTTTTTTACTGTTTTACAAAAGAAACGGAATAAAATAATGCAATTGTTGTTTAACAAAATTTTGAAGAGAATAATGACAAAAATAAAAGATTATTTTTATTAAAATTTTTAATTCCCAAATAGTTCAACATCCCCGATTTAAATAACAATAAACGCTAATAAGTTTAATATATATATATATATATATGTATATATATATATATATATACTTAATAAAAATATTGATGTAAGAGCTTTATTTTATTGCATTATCTGAATCTAAAAACAGCAAAAAGGCAAAAATTATTTGGTAACAAAGATCATTTTAGAAGCTTCTGCTTCACATAAAATTTTATAAGTAATTTTATCGACTGTTTTGTATTAAAAATTTAGAATTAAAGTTTAATCAGTATATTTTTACAAAATAAAAAGAAAAAAATTACATAATTTAAAAATAATAACCAAATACTTTATTTCATTGGTTTCTCCATTTTTATTCTAAAAATATCTTCTATATGTATCAAAAAGTGAAGGTCAAAATTATGCGGAGTTGCTAAAATTCCCCGTAACATAATTGAATAAGAAACGGAAAATGCATTTTTTTTAATTATTATTATTCACGTAAGTTAACTCAGCTTCATAACAAATGGTATTGCTTTAGGGGAAAATATCTAGGTTAACACCCGGAGAGGTCTTTTTTAGATAATGTAAGATTTTAAGTTGTATTTGGCAATTAATCATACATGTTTGATATTCAAAGTTGTAAATAAAGACATTAATGATGAACTTATTTTTTATAGAAAAGAAAAGAAAAAGAAAAAGAAGAAGAAGAAGAAAACTTATGTGGAATGAAAACAGTTAAGTGTGTTTTCTACAATAAAAAAAAAATAATAATAAGTACAAAAAAAGATAAAAGTTGAAATGCATTATAGTGCAAGAAATATGAACATTAAAAAAAAAAAACAGAAAGACTGAAAAAGAAATATATATATTAAACAAGTGGTTTTTTTTTTTTTGGTTTTTTTTTTTTTTTTTTTTTACATATTTTGAAAAGTAACTTTTGAAATTTTTGAAAATATTTCGATAGGTTATATTTGAAATATTTAATCAAATTTAGTTTGCGTGGAGTTTGCAATAAAGCAGATTATCTACGCTTGGGCTCTAGACCTGGTTCAGATGCCCCCTTCACCCCCATGATATACTTTCCAATGGATTCCAGCCTTTATTCACGTGAGTTTCGGAGAAATTCACGAAAACCCTGAATATATATAAGACGACGAGTGAAACTTGTAACGAACCCAACATCTCCCATCTATCAGATTTGGCGACATGTCTTCTCGGCCGATTGTGGGGCCATCCAGAAATGGAATAAATAAGAGTACATTTAAAATTAATTGTAATTGATTTTTATTTACTCCTACAGAACTCTATCAATTACTCTATTTTTTTTTTAAACAATCAAAATTTAAAACATGATTAACTTCAAAGAGATATGGAAAGACAGTCTGTCTATTCGTCCCTGCTTTAATTTTTGTAAATACTTTTAGAATTCCTTGAAACTGATATATGTTAATTTTCAGTCATTTTGCGCGTTCTCTATTAAAGGTGATATAAATAGCACAGTCGTCTGGATTACGGAGATTCACAAAAGATTTCCGATGCATTAATGTCTAAGAGATGTGCTCATTTAATGAATATTTTAAATTTTTATGCAGCAAATAAAATAATGAAATTAACATTGATTATTCAGATGCACAAAAATACATTTTCAGTAGAATATTGCATAATTATCATCAACGATTAGTTGCATAGTTGCCATGAATTTGTTCAGTTGCATTATGTCATATGAGTGGAAATTGCTCAGAAGAAAATTTTCGGATTATAAAGAATTCTTTTGTTTCTTTGTTTGCTTTTTCGTACATATTATGATATATATATCATTTTTACACTATGTATAGATATATATTGAAAAGTTTAGATTGCAATATGTGTATAAAAAGTATTGGTGATTTTTAATAAATCATAAATTATAACGTTGATGCTAAAATTATTATGATAAATGTAAAACATAAGTACCACTATCATAATATATATATATATATATATATATATATATATATATATATATATATATATATACATATATATATATATATATAATAATTATACGAGGGTCAATTAGGAATTGAGCAATTAAACAAAAGAAAACAAATTTCAAAAAAACACTTTTATTGCATAATAAATACAAGGCTTAGAATATATTTCAGTATAGTTGCCACCATTGTTAAAGCATTTTATATAGCTGGCCACGAGTTTTTGTATACCCACGTCGTTAAAAAAAAAAAAAAAAAAAAAAAAAAAACGCTGTTAGAAATTTTACAATTTCTGAAGAAGAAGAGAGATGCAATTCGATAAAAGAGTGAACGGGAATTAAAGAAAAAAAAAAGTACTTTGACAGTGTCTTAATAGTAAATTTTCGGTTCTCGCTAATCTTCTCCTTAACTTCTGTAACCAAATCAACATCAATAAGAGACGTCCGTCCAATTCATTCCCCATCATTTCCTCGTCCTTCATTGAAATTTCGTACTCACCTCCTTACCATTGAACCACTCTTTGCGCTTTGTCCTTAAATTTTACACATTTTTCAGTGAATTTCAATTGTATTAATATTTCTAGCATTGAAAAAGCGCATAGCAGACTATAATTCGCACGCGGTGAGATGTTGATATTTTAGAAAAATATTTTAAACGCTCAAATTGCAACTGGCTCAATTTTCGGAGATTACAAATAACTTCAATTTTTTTTTTTTTTTTTTAATCGATATGTTGTTTATATATGTACGTAGTTCAAATCTAAGAATACAGTTTTAACCCATCACTTCTTATCATTCGATTGAGTTTAAATTTCGAATTCATGTATAACTTCGATGACAATACACGCTTAAAAAGTAAATGACTTGGGAGAGAGGTTCAGAGTCTCAGTTTTCTGTTTATTTCTACATCACATCCATAAAAATATAAATAACATATATTTGAAAATATTTATTTAATTTAAATCTCATGTACTCATCAAACCATCAAACCATCAGTTTAATTAGTCAATTGATCAAATTCTACACAAGTTGAGTTTGTTTATTTATTTTTGAGAAGTGAGTTTAAAGCAAATCAATTAAATTAACTCAACTATAAGAAATAAAATTAAGTTAATTTAATTATTTTTATTTTAAGAGAGTTGGTGCATTATATAGTCTATACAATAACGTTAGTACTCAGGACGATATCTCGGTCTTTATTTGCGTATTGTTACGCTATCTCCAGTTTCCAATATCCACAAAGGGCGTAATGAATTAATTACAATTACATCAAAATATAAAGAGAACTCATGAGCACACACATATATATATATATATTTAATAGACTAACCTTGTAGCCCAGAGCACAGACTTACTTAGAAAGAAACATGTATTATGATTTATTATTTTTCACAAATATTGCATTTTTTAGCGTTCTCTTATAGTATACCTTCTAAATTCGAGATTCTTTAAAATATTTGGATATATCAATAATTATCTCTGAAAAAGAAACCTCTTCAGTAAGCTTGTACACTTCATTATGAAATATTTCAAACAGAAAAGTCTCCATCATATTCGAATACGTCAATAAATATATTTTGAATAAAACACGTTCTTTACAGTTCTTAATTAAAACGCATTACAAGAAAATAGTGCATTCGAAAGTAATAAGTTTAAAAACTTTTAATAAGAACCAGGAAATGCAAAACAACTTGCAACAATTGTTTCGGTTCGTAACAAAGCACAACTCTTCGTCAGGGGAACAAAGCAGAAACGAGTGCTACAAACACAACGGCAACGCACAAAACCGAATTAGGTGAGGGGGAGGAGTGAAAACATATAAAACCAAAATTCAATATAAAAAATGGTTGTGGCAAGAAGTATAAAAAGAAAGAGAAAAAAAAAAATAAATTACTTTGCTCATTTGATAAAGTGTCGTGTTTCATTTTCAGACCAAAACAATTGTTGCGAGTTTTTTCGCATTTTATGGTGTTAAGTAAAAGTTTTTAACTTATTACCTTACAATATTTTCTGAATTCAGTAAATATTCTTTTAGTCAAAAACGTCGTAAGGTATTGAGAGGCTGCACACACGCCGTAACGTGAAATTTTAAATGTTGCAAGATTTTTCAATGTTGGAATGTAATTGCATATTTGGATTCTGTTCAATATGAAGCTGGAGTAATGAAAGGAAAGATTTTAAGTTATTACTTATTTCATTAAGTGTTGAATTGGTTAACAAAAGAAAGTATTTCAGATAATATATTTGTAAAATTGTTCTATGATTTTTAAGTAAAGATTCTGTTTTAGGTGAAGTTTTTGAGCGATGGTGGATTTGAGGTTGTTTTACTGCTTTTTCAAAACTCTAGGCGATTTTGAAAAAATACTAAATTTGTTCTCCAGTATGTAACAAACAATTTACTTGGAAGTACAACTGTGAAAGTGTAGAACTATTAGAGAATTACGAACACCTAGATTTCCTTTAAGGTAATATATACTTTTGTTGTATCTTTTTGACGTGAAACATATATGTTCCAAAAAGTGACTTTCAAAAATATAATGACATACCTTCAGAGCACTCTTATGGATGAATTCAAGACCGTCGTGAATGGCCTTCTTAGCAGTGCTAGAGCGGCGTTTAACAACTCAAGCTCTTTGCCATGACAAGCTTATCGCTGTAGTAATTTAAAACTAAATCTAAAGACTAACATAATTCTAACAACTAACAGCTAGCGCTATATTTTAAGTTAAATATTTGAATTCTATTGAAATCTGATATGTTCAAATTTAATCTTAGTAATAAACATGTTATTATTTGACCACATTTCATGAAACCATGGAAGCATCTGCGCAAGTGCTAACTCAACGAGTCCAATGCTAAAATAGGGGTGACAGTCATCTGACTCAGAGAAAATGAGCAATAACTCAGAGCGCGGAATTATTGGATGTTTTCCAAATTTCAAACTATCGGTCAAGCTGGCATCCCTCCAACATTTTGGACGCGTCCTCACTGCTAGTTTTAGGATATGTGGCTGCACTGTACTAGTGGTGAATAACCCTGTAAGAAATACCGTACAACGTCTCTAGTATACTCATGCATTTCAGTAAATACTTTTGCAGTCAGTAACGATTCAAGTAATTTTCTATACGTTAGTACTTATATTCTTTCCATTGAACTCGTGCTCAGAAATAAGTAAAGTTTTCACAAAAAATAACCCTATTCAGTCAGAGAAAACTTTTATAAGGGATGATTATACATATGAACTCATTAAATGTTTATTAAATTTTTTATACATAATTAAATTTTGTAAATATTGTTATAAAAATAGTAATATAGTAAGAGTTAAATTAATAATATTCTTAAATACACAAAAGGAACATTTTTTTTCACTAAGAGAGAAACAATGTTATAGAGTTAAAAGAAATAATAATAACAACGTTTATTACAATGAGAGAAAGCTCTATTTTACTCTATAGCTAAATATTAAAATTGATGTCTAAAAACAAATATTTCAAAAACACGCATTATTTTTGTTTAAAATATTCAAATTTTGCCAGATCTAATATCATGTCTACTGTATCCCATTATTCTGCAAACATTGGGAACACATCGGAAGATATTACATTGGGGTTTGAAAACATTTGGATCATTACCTCTCTCACAGTAACGCAAAATTCTATCCTTCGGGAACGGAAGAAAAAAATTGCTTCGTGGCACGAGTTTGAGTAAATAACGAGAAGCTCGTTCAGTTCCAACAAAGATGGTTATTTCAACCATAAAACACCTAAATTTCCTTGCCAGTTTATGTAATATAAGCCCTTTTTCCACATTCGATAGAGTGGAAAAACTGTACATTTTAGAAAAGAAATATTGCATAGAGTTATTACATCTATTCAACTTTGGTTTTTCCCACAATGGCAGTAAAATACGCAAAATAAACGAATCAAACCGTCGAAAATATTCAGCTGTGAAGTAAAGTACAAGAAGTGACATTTTAAGAATAAAATTTAAAGAATAATATGACACTTTTAGGGAATGTATCCTAAATGCCTTATCAGAACGAAATCTGATAAAAAAAATGCCTAATTTCATGAAATAACAAAGGATAAAATGATTGTGTTTCTATGTATTTTAACGCTTATACATGATATATATCATTTTGTTATCTTTAATTTGTTTAAATTTATTTATTAAAACTAAACGTAATACTTATGTCTTTGCATTTAAATTATATGCACAATAACTATAATAAACTGCAATATTTGTAAATTTTACTAACAATCTAAAAATCTTCTTAATTATTTAAAATTCTTGAAAAAATATTTCAATAAAATGTGTTTCTTGTAATACATTTGATATATTAAGATTTATGAAGAGAACTTTTAAATTAAGCGAGATGCTGTTATTTAATTTTGCACACGTTTTAATGATAAACAAATAAACGATTACTATTAACACACAGCCCGATTACATTTTTAAGACTGACTTTGTTTTAGAATGAACCAACGTATCCGCGATTACAATAAGATGCTCGTCCTCTGGTGAACTAAGGTGAAAT
This sequence comes from Salticus scenicus, assembly GCA_963930645.1. NCBI lineage: Eukaryota > Metazoa > Arthropoda > Arachnida > Araneae > Salticidae > Salticus > Salticus scenicus. Next base: position 334,928,299 of record OZ005652.1, on the reverse strand, counting down.
TACAATACGCGGATAGCTTTCGTCAAAACGCCATTGCGTTCTGTATATTCAATGTTTAGTTTCACTTATTTATTGAATAAAAATGAATAAATCCGGTAAAAAAGACTACACATACTGTTGTGTACCACAATGTAATTCGAAAGGATCCAGAAACCCAGAATTAAGCTTTCATTTATTTCCAAATGACAAATATAAAATTTTTGTTGCTTCGGCTAATGAAAGTAAAGCTTTAGTTAGTAGAAAATCTGAATGAGTTAGACTTTTACGAATTGGGAAATCAGTATCACAGAGAATGACTGTTTGTTCAAAACATTTCACACCTCAGGATTTTACAAGTAATAATACAGGGGTGTTTGTGTCCCCGGAAACTGCTACCAGAAAACAATTGTGATATTATTGGTAGTTTTCTAGTAATGTTTAACAATTAAATATAACCAAAAATACAATTCATAATTACTGGTGGGAAATAAAATAAAAAACCTGGAAAGCAAACACCCCTGATAATATGTTTAATTTTGCTTTAATTATAAAATCTTTCAGATAAAGCTGATCGTTTCCCTCGCCAACGAACAAAGCAAAACGATCACATTTCATGGATGTCATGGAACAACTATAGTGTTGGTCCACAAGTGCATTTGGTGATTTTTCCTTGGTGATTATGGCGAAATGCCATTTTTGCAAAGGGTTTAAATGGATTCCAAGCGTAAACAAAAGCGTATTGTATTGCAAAGAATCCAGAAAGGCAGCGTTATCGTTGAAAACGGTGCCAAAGAAAAATCGCCAAATCCACTTATGGACCAACTCTATAGTTGTACCTCTTTTTTTTTTATGTACCTTTGTTGTAAGATAACATATAGATACAGTTAAAATACAGTGGAATTATTAAACAATAAAACGCAATAATTTTCATTGCATCCTATTATTATGTTTCATTTCATACATATTCTCTTTAGTAATTATTTTTATTGCATTAAAATAAAATGGAACGATGATGTATTAAGAAAATAACAAACTACTTACATATTACAGTACAACAAAACTGCAACATAATGTTTGCATGTATATTTTTTACCCGCTTTGCAGGAACATTCAACATCTTTAATGCCCCACACATTTTCATTGTTTATTAAAGAACAATTAATTGTGTGTGGGGTTTTGCCTTCACAGCAGTGGATCTGAGGCAAACCGCTTCTATAATAAGAGTATTATCATCTTTCGATTTCACGCCGCACAAAATCAGAGGATTAGAAACTAATATTTGTTCAGCTTCGTTTAGGCATCTACTTCCGATAGAACTTTGAATAAATTGAAATAATTTTTCTAAAGGCAATTGATATTCCATGATGTGATGGCCGAAAATTTATAGAACAGATAGCAATTAGCAACATAAACACAACAATAATAAATACACGTGGCTATTATATTTACTAACATCGACAGTTGCAAAAGCGCCATCTATCGATCATTACAAACGCGGATAGGGGGTTATACAGATTTTACATTGTTTTTACAGTTTACAAGTACCTACATTTTTTGTGACGTCATTATACCAACAGCCAATAAGCTGTTGATAAGCAAATGTGGAAACACCACATTAATTATTTTTTTTATTATTATTATTAATTGATTATTGATTCACAGTTATTTCGTATTTTTATACTTTAAATTAAAGATTATATAAAAAAAAATACTTATTTCAATCTTTATTTGTAAAACTTATTTTTATACAAACATTTCGCTCAAAGAAAAACCTATCACTAATTACTGATGCCGGTACCAACTGGTGATTAAAAGTGATAACTAATATAATTTGTCTTTTAATTAATATTAATTTTTAAACTTATTGTGTAAAAATATATTACGGTAATTATCATAGCTAAAACTTATTTGGAGTAAATATTTCTTAAAGGATAAAGTTTTTTTTTTTTTTTTTTTTTTTTTTTATTCATAAGCCTTTCCAAAATATAATTTATACTATTGTTAATATTTGACATTTAATTTTTATTTTGAGAATGTTAGACTTAATTTTATATATTTATCTATATATCTTTAAATTTTTGCCATTCATTTTTGTATGTTGAGTTTAATTTAGAAGTATTTTGAGAGCTATTAACAAGTTTTATCATGTCATTATTCTCAATAATAAACATTGCATTCTGATAAATAATTGTATAATTAATCAAGTTCACTGAAGCTTGGTAATTTTCAGGAAAAAAAATTAAAAATAAATAAAAATGGGAATACAAACATTAAAATTGGTATTTACATTTTCAAAATAAAGAAATATTTAAACAAAATAATACTTTAACAACAAATACATTTATCAAATGTCACGGCCATGAGATAATTTCTTATCTGATTTAGTCTCGTGAGATAATTTCTTAGCCAAAAAATTAAATAATATAGGGCAATTATAAAATGTAAAGAAAAGAAAAGAAATATTAGAAACATACAAATCGTATATGAAAATTTAAAGTATTACCATGATTTATTAGATTTAGATACTATTGAATTTATCATATAAAAAGTGTAAACAAAATAAAACCGAACAGGATAATTTAATCGAGCTTAACAACAGATGTCATTATTATAGGTAATCTACTTTAGCCATTCCTTCTTTTGAAATTATAAGAAAGAATGGAAATTATTTCGCCTGGAGACTCTCCGAGTTGAATCGTGAATTGGGTGTGATGCAAATATATTAAAAGAATAAATAGAAAAATAATAATAATAATTTGGCATCCTGAAGTTTATTTGAGTAAAAATTTGCTCTGAGCTGGGCAACATACAATTTTAATAGTAAATTTATATATTTGCTCGTTTTTTAAGAAACATTTCTTTTAACTAATATTTGATACTTAAATCACAGAGAGCATGCGTGTCGAAAAAAATGTTTGTTATATTTATTGTAGATTGTATATTTACACGAAATGATTTGATTTATATTTAGAAGTGACACTTTCTGAAATGAACTTAATATCTAAACGAATAAATTCCAAAGCTACTGAATGTTATAAAAAATAAAATAAATAAATAAATAAAAATAAAGGAATCTACGCATTTTTAGCTCATTGGAGTAATAACAACAATTCAGGTTATTTCATTTTTCAGTAGTGTAGTAGTTTTGTAACAATTTATATATTTTTTTCAAAATTTGAGAATAATACTTGTAATTAAAATTTGAATAACACGATGAATCATGTAGGAGTTTTACTTAACGTTTCGAATAAATAATAATTTTATCTTACATAATTTTTCATTAAATTTGAAAATAAAATTTTTAATAAAAAGGTTTGATTTAAATTAACAATTTTTAATAATAATCTTAATCCAACCAAATAACACAAATTTATAATGTACTTATTTATCTTAGATGATCTTTAGTTATTCACAAAGACTTTTAAGGAAATTCATCAATTCTGGAGGTAAAAATGAAATTCATTTTATAAAATATTTCTTCCTACTAATCATACGGAAATAAAGCTGAATGAAATTCTATATATGGTAAAAGTCCTTACCTAATATTCAAAATAATAATTTCGACTATATATATTTATAATTAAAAAAAATTTATCGAGTGTATATATATATATATATATATATATATATTCTTATCTTTAATTAAATTAATTTTTAATTATTCGAAATAAACATCTATTTCGTAACTGAATATTATTATATTATTCTAAAAGAAAAACTTGAAAGTACAACTTACTGAAGCAATAAATTATTTTTAGACCCCTATAAATAAGTATTCATTACATAAAACTTAGTGAATGGCTGTAAACTCTTTATTTCGTAAGTTTTATTACATTTCCTTTAACTTTATTAGTTTTCGTTTCGTGCTGATACTAATACAAATGCATAAAATCTATTGGAGGTGATCTCAACAAAAAAATAATTAGTTGAGAAAGAAATCATTACTTTGAAGCGTTGTAACAAATCCCCAGTTTAACAAATCAAATTTTTGTATTAGTACAAAATTTTTAATAATTTTAAAACCAAAAATTCTTTATTAAGAAATTTTTTACTTTCTTCTACATTCTAAAGTAGAAAGTATTGGATTCGTAAATACTTTGACTTCGGGTTTTGGATGGATATATACGTTTTGAGTGGTCTAGCCCAAAATTTGACCATGGTTTTAAAACATCTGTCTGTGTACGTAAGTAATAAAATTTTGTGGCAACTGTATCTCAGGAACTACTGCACATAATTTCATAAAATTTGATATATAGTTGCACTTTGACATACATTAGTGCCTATCAACTTTTGGGGAAAATTGTCCGACAAGTAATGTTGCCATCCCCTTTTATCTAAATTTTTAACATGGCGGTATAGGACAAAGTTCCATATAAATGTACATAACGAGAATAATTTTTTAATAATCATTATGAAATAAAAAATAATTACTCTTAATAGCGATAATCAATTGGATTTTTTTTTCTTGTAGGAGCATTGCTACCTCCCCTGGGGAGAAATCCTCCTCCTAGGGGGTAAATTTTCATCATTATTTTTCAAAAGATCTCCTCAATATCTTGAAAACGAACGGTTGAACCACTGATCGGCGATAATTTAAAATAAATTCATCTATATATTTTTTTTTCAATTTTAACGAAAAAAATTGCTTTTTTTAATATGTCATATACAGAATAAAAATTACTTTCTGTGGATATTTAGTGTTATGCTACTTGTCTAGAAAGGAAATTGTCTGAATACATCATAGAAGATAATTTTAATAAATATTAATTTTAATAAATTACTTTTACTGGGTGAATTTAGTAGGAAAATACAGAAGAAAGTCATGTGATGGCCACAACATACTAGTTTTCCTAAATTGTTGGAACTGTCATTGGATAGATTGGGAGATGACGCCATAGTTTTGTTTAAAATTTCTTTAAAATGCCCTGTTAATTATATTTGCTATTTATATTTATATTTATTATTTATTTATTTATTTATTTATTTATTTTTATTTATTTATTTTTATTTACTTATTTATTTATTTTAATAAAGTTTATAAAATACATTTTAAAAATATTATTAAAACTTTTAGATAAACAATTTCCTTAACGCTTTCATTCGGCCTTCTTACCCTAATCATGTAGTGCCAATGCGTTACGACATACGAGAGGCATTATTATAAATTATATTTAAAATAACTCTTTGTTGAAAAAATCATAATAAAATTGACATTCTTTGTTAATATGAAAAAAAAAAAAAAAAAAAAAAAAAAAAAGGTATATAATATGGAATGTTTAGCACTCAGATTTACAAGGCTGCACGAAACTATTCAGATATATTAAGAGCAACAATTGGAAAATGCTAAAAACTACATTTCTACTTGTGTTAAAGCGTTTTCAATACTTTCGAACAATGTTTAAAAACTGTACTGTTATTGATTAACAAAAAATGCAGAAAATATCAATTATTTGATAGGAAAAAAAAAAAGAAGGATAGTAAAATACAAAGTTTATAGTTTCGCATAATAATTGTGTAAAAAGAAATATTTGAAATGAAAAAGATAAATGTTTAACTACATCTTTACAAATATTAATAGTAAAAATATTAATTTAATGTGTTTTAATACTATGATACCATAACCAAGTGTCGAAATAAAATTACATACCTCTTAAAAGACAAATAAAAGCTAGGAACTATTTTTACGAAATAGCGGTTAATTAATTGCTATCACACTAAATTTAATGTATGAAAAAAATTATAGTACTTGGCTCCTACAAATAAAAACCAGATAAAGTGATTCTAATTGACATTTATTTCGATTTCTTTTATTACCCATGTATAACCAGTGCAAAATTAAACATGTGTGCATTACCTTTTGATCTAAGGTGGTTTTAATCCACTTATTATATTTTTGTTTTCAAATTTAAAGATCTCAAATCTATTTTAATTAGTGGGTTTTGCTTATTTTTATCACTTTTGAACATTTCTTAAAACAATGTATTTTTAAAATTTAATATCATTTCATGTATTTTAAAATTTGAAATTACGAAACACACAAAGTAGTTAGTATGTATATATAATACTCTGATGAAAAATGTACCTGGAATGTTGGCATAAAACAAGAAGTATCAATTTATTCCATCTTTTTATAGTAATATATTTGCAGATTTTCAAAATTTTAATTATTATTAAAACTAAGAATTTTTAAATTTGATAAAAAAAAAGAAAGGCAAAAATTGAAATGATGTCCAAACCGTAGGATTTACACCGCACACATACACACACACATATATATATATATATAAATTTTAAATTTTAAATAAAAAGCTCAATACATTTTTCATATAAGTTAATGAAATTTCCAAAATGTCAATATAATTGGTCAATAAAACTTCTTCACACACCATAAATTTTAAGTCAGCACAACCGGTTTCGAAAGGACGTAGCCTTTCTTCACCAGGTGCAAACACGTGCTACTGCCTTGGAGGCAAAAGCAAGACTGAAAGAAAATAAAACTTCTTCACACACCATAAATTTTAAGTCAGCACAACCGGTTTCGAAAGGACGTAGCCTTTCTCCATCAGGTGAGAACACGTGCTACTGCCTTGGAGGCAAATGCAAGACTGAAAGAAAACAAAACTTCTTCACACACCATAAATTTTAAGTCAGCACAACGGGTTTCGAAAGGACGTAGCCTTTCTTCATCAGGTGCTAACACGTGCACCTGAAGGCAAAAGCCTTGAAGGCAAAAGCACCTGAAGGCAAAAGCCTTGAAGGCAAAAGCAAGACCGGCTTGGAGGCAAAAGCAGTCTTGCTTTTGCCTCCAAGGCAGTAGCACGTGTTTGCACCTGATGAAGAAAGGCTACGTCCTTTCGAAACCGGTTGTGCTGATAATTGGTCAAGTTGCTTACTAGAAAGCATGCGACTCTTCAAGGCTAGTTTCTCGCAGTGTTTGGAAATTTCACACTGTAACAGATACAATTACCCGATATTGTTAAATAACTTTTATTGAACAAATTTCCCCCAAAGTATCATCAAAATTCATCAAATATTTTAAGAGAAACGAGGAATCAATATTGGATTATAAAGAGCCTTGGCCTTAAGGCTTCTTATAATTCAGTCAGACTCCCTCTTTCTTCCTTCCCATGTTATCCAATGGGATTGTCGTTGCTTCGTTTTACAAAAATGATGTCTCATTCAAAAATGAATTTTTTCGAGTTCTGTTTTTTTTTCTTTAATTGCTATTTAAATATATCCCATTTTAGGTTAGTGAGCAGTTTTTTTTTTTTTTTTTTTTTTTTAATAAATTGAAACTTTTCGTTTAGAGATCCAAACTTAGAGTCCTAAATTTACTTAATAAAATAAAATATTTAAAATAATTTTTTTTAAATGCTCACTAAGCTAAACGGCAAACATATTTGAAGAGCAATATTCAAAATCAAAATTCGAAAAACTTCTCTTTTGAATGAGATATTATTATGAAATGAAGAAGCGAAAATCCCATTGGATAACATGGGAAGAAAGAGAGTGGGAATCTGACTGATGTACAGTCTTAAGTATCGTAAAAGCTTTAAAATACCCTTTAGAAAGCATCAACTTTCTTTATAATATTTTAATAACACTTTATTTCAGCTTTGTTCTTCTGGAAAAAAAAATTCTAAACTTCTACAAATAAGCTATAATGCATTTTAATGCATTACAGCTTATAATTAATCAAGGATTCCGAAGTAAATCTTAGATTCCGAAGTAATTAAACATAATATCTTTTATTACGATGGTTGCCTTTTATGTTTTTAGAAATGACCAATAGAAGGCGTTACTGAAATTTGTCTTCAGGATATTTGTAAAATTCACATTTTTTTATCTTAGAATCAGTGGCATTTTAGAAATCGTCTGCGTATTTTGTTTACAGTGAGTGTTTAAAGAAGCAAGTGAGTGAAAAAAAAAGGAAGTAACTCGTGAAGGTTTGCATTGGATGATTTTTTTTAATGATTTTAAGAAAGGCCTCACTCGACAAGAATACATAGCATCGCTTCGTGAAACTTTTGGTAATGAAGCACCATCAGAAAAGACTGTTTAAAATCGGTTTGAAGAATTACGTCGTGGTCGTGCGTGCGTCAGTGATGAATCTCGTGAAAGACGACCAAAATCGGTAGTGATTCCGAACGACATCGATATTTTACGTAAGATGATTGAAGAAGATCGGCATGTCACGTATCGTGAGATAAAAGCATCCCTTGGCATATCACAGACTACAATACATTCAATTTTACACGAACATTTAGCTGTTAAAAAGATTTGTTCCAGATGGATTCCGCGCAATTTGACAGAAGCTCAAAAAGAGGCTCGTTTAAATTGGTGTAAGGAAATGTTAAAACAATTCAAATTGAGAACAGCAAAATCCGTATACAACACCGTTACAGGTGATGAAACTTGGGTATATTCGTATGAGCCGGAAACTAAACAAGAGTCCACTGTTTGGGTATTTCCGGATGAACCGAATCCTACGAAAGTTTTTCGTTCACGAATCACTTCCAAGAAAATGATTGCTTATTTCTTTGGCCTGACAGGACATATTGCAATCATTCCTTTAGAGCAGGGGTGGCCAACCCGCGGGCCGCATGCGGCCCACCACGTGGTTTCTTGCGGCCCGCGAGGAGACTAACGATATTTAAAGTTTGGAAACTTTAGTTAACGCATCAAAAATTAATAAATACGTTTTGACTTTTCGAAGTGAAAATATCCTTCACCGATTATGGTAGCTAAAGAACTGTTGTAATGCAATTCATTAGATCCATTATTCATTCTTTTTATTGTAGTTTTAATATATAGTCATAAATTTTTAACGATTCTTTATGAATGAAAATAATTTAAATTAATGTATTCTGCTCCGAATTTTCACCCTGTCCTTCCCCGAAATAAGTATATACATACATGAATCATATACTCAAACATATATGCACATATGCATACGTACAGTCATAAAATAATAATAATAATAATAATAATTTCCTTCCCTGACTAATTTCGCCGTAAATCATCATAGAAGCCAGCAACTAATGCCTAACGATTAGTAATAATATCTATTTTTTTTTAAATTTAATTGCTAAATTTTGTTTAGTATGTCATCTCTTATATTATCTACATATTAAAACTTGCACCTTTTTTTCCGAATAGTAACACTCATTTTTGACAACATATTCGAATTTCTGAGGTCAAGGCGGATCGGAAAAAGGTACAGTTTGTATTCTTTATATGAAGTATTCATAGAGTTACAAGCAAAAATTCATCAGGGGTAAATCTCTATATTTAAAAGAATTAAAGATACCACACAGAAAAGTATTATATCCATTCAGATAATAATCGAAAAATAAGTATAACAATAAATATAAAATATTAAATATAAAATAAAGTAATGCTAATTAAGAAATTATGTGTAGGTCTAAACTTACTTGAATAACTATTTTAAATCATGTGCAAGCAAAGTAATATATGACACAAATGATAACAAGTGACAGTCCCCTAAAAGCAATAAAAATTGAAATACCACTCTAATTCAAAAAATAACGGTTGGAATGAACTGTAAATTTAGAAACCTATATTTTTGATGATGCCCATTCTATTCGTGCAAAGTTTAATGTAGGTCACAACTCATAATTTCTTGAAATATGAATTTATTAATAATTTTCATAATTCAAAAAATGTTTTTTAATCAAAAATATGCATGGGATATATTTGGGTTACTTCATTCTAACGTAAAAAAATAAATAAATAAATAAATAAATAAATAATAAAATAAATAAAAATAAAATAAATTTTAATATATTAAATTTTTGGGTAGACGTACATTAATGTTTATTACATTCATCTAACATTAGCGTCTTCCTATTTTTACAAATTATAATTCTGTAAAAAAATTGAGAGAAATATATAAACTATACAATTTTCTGGGCTGATTTGATCCGAATAATCCAAAAAGCTTGTCGAAATTGGGGGTCGTCTTTGAAAAATATGAAGTTGATGCGAGTTTTAATATGTAGACACCCTTTAAGCAAAATGTAACTAAACCGTTCTAAACTAGGCCTTATTACTAATCGATCGGCACCAGCCGCATGTCTCCACACTAAATTAGTCGGAAAAGGGGGGGGGGGGGGGGTTATGACTGTACATACGGTGCGGCCCGAATGAATAAAATAGATTTCCAATACGGCCCACGAAGTGTTTTGGGTTGGACAGGCCTGCTTTAGAGGATCGAAAAACTGTTAACGCTAAATGGCGTACAGAAATGCGTTTCCCAAAAATCTTCAACGAAGCCAGGAAAAACAACAAAAATCGCCGCATCATTCTTCATCACGACAACGCCAGTTCCCACACAGCACGTGAAACAATTGATTATTTGAAGGATAAAAATATCGAATTAATGTATCATTTCTCCTATTCTCCTGATTTGTCACCTAACGACTTTTCCTTGTTCCTTATGTCAAACAAAAAGTGCGTGGGCATCGATTTTCATCACCTCAAGAAGTTGTTTATGCTTTCCAATACCATGTTCCTGAGATATCAACTTCAGAGTGGAAAAACTATTTCAAGAATTGGTTTGAACGGATGGAAAAGTGTATAAATATTAAAGGCGAATATCTTGTAAAACAATAAAACAGTTTGTTCCCAAAAAATTCTTTTTCTTCCTACTTTTTGTAGAAACTTAAAAGGCAACCATCGTATATAACTTTTATTTTATCGAAATGTTAAAAAAAAAAAAAAATATGTATATATATATATATATATATATATTTTAATTCATTTAAATTTATTTTATTTTTTAGATTTTTCTAATTTGCACTGTCTTTCATAACCAGAAATCAAGCAATATATTAATATAACAGCATAATTCTCTTTTCGAATCCCATTTCTTTATATGAAAATCCCGAAAATATACTCTTTATATAAAAATTTATGGCCAAAGTGTGATATGCATATGATAGAACAACAAGGCATGTGTCGGATAGATTGGTATGCCATCTCGTAAAAGATTAACTTCAATCCTTTTATCTAAAATGAAAATGGCACGTTTCAGGTGGGAAAAAAATCACTAAGAATAGATTGAGGAATTTCCAATGCCACACAATATATTCTGTAGCATTTTATGCTTAAATGTATATACTGTGTAAAAAAGGAGAAAGTCAGTCGTGTTTTGTAAATAATACTCTGTATTTTTATTCTGAATTTGAGACGCTTAGGCTTCGTTATTTTCTTCTGTATACGTAGAAGAAAGTAATGGTTTTATAAAAAAAGAAATATTCTTCTTATTTTTTTTATAAAATTATACGTTTTGAGACCCTTTGAACATGATTTTCCCATTTTTTGAAAATGTCTAAATGTGTGTGACCAAAATTTTGTGTCGATTCTAGATCATACATAGCTATATCCTAAATAACACACATTTACAGATCATACATACATGCTAGGTAATGCACATAATTTCATAACATTTGTATTTAGTTGCTTAATATGAATTGGTACCTGTCAAGTTTGGTGCATATCGCCCAAAATATGCACCAAATATAGAGCTGCTATGCTGCCCATTCTCCTATTTTGGAAGGGTTATAATGTATAACCTTCAACTGCGTATGAGAAACTTGACACGTAAAAGGGACATTACCAAAAGATTTGTTGTTCAATTTTGGTGTATATCATGCGAAGGTTACTGCTGCTATGCTGCCATTTTTCCTTGTGTACGGTAATGATATATCTTAGTTATACTTTCTGTATTAATGCATTAAAACAGATAAGTGAGATAACCATTATTTAAAAAAAAAAATCAGAATTAATTTGCGTACATATCGATCGACAGATGGCTCTGCTTCTTTTCTCATGTGGATATATCTTAACATGTACTGTACATGTTAAAATATTTCAAACTGTATATTTAAAATCTTTAATATGAAAAACTATGTTGATTAACTTTTGTGCATATTAAGTGGTAGGAAACATTATCATATAGAAGGATATAGAAGAAAGTTTTACTGTGACGACAACTACATACTAGTTTGTAAATGATCTCATTTATTTTAGATAAAAATAAAATACGCATTTGGCACTAAATGATAGCACACCTTTAGCATTAAATGGTAGATACACATTTAATGCTAATTTTAAATACTGGTTTTTAACTTTTTCTTTGTATCAAAAATTGGAGGACATTTTCTGAAACATTTGATTTTGTGGATTACGAGTAATTGAATAAGTATGGATTTTTCATAAGTGCTTTTCCTCAGGATAATGTCTTTTGCTGAAAGTGCATCATTTATTTTTTCTCACAACGCTTATAAGAATAATTTTAATTTATTTTCAAAAAAAAGATCCAATTTCTGTATCTAAAAATAATTGTAATTGTGTTAACGAAATTTCTCGTATATGGCATGAAAATCATAATACAGTTAATTACTTTATCAAAAAAATTGAGACAAATACGAATAGACAAAGAACTGTAGGCCTAAAATGTTATAACTTGTGATGAAAATACATGAGCTAAAGCAGATTATGATCTAAAAAATCCAGTGGATTTTTTTTAACTGTTCAAATTCAAGCAGAATTTACTTAAGAGTAAAAGTCAACAGTATACAATTGCATAGAGATTCATATTACTCTATGTTCAAAAAGAAAAAAAATTCAACTGAATATAAATCAAACGCACAATGATATTTGTTAACTTGGACAAAAGAACACGTTGTATGCACCACAATATGGACGCTTGTGTTATTTTCAGACCAAAATAAACTGAACTGAATGATTCAGGTGCTTTCTGACAAAACTGACATTGTCCGAAGAAGGAAAAAAAATTAATCCGTTAGTAAAAAGTAGGTAGAAAAAATTGAGTTCTGGTTATCTGTTAGATATGGTGAGTAAAACAGTCTGGCCTACCTAATAAACAAATACAAACAGACTACATTCAGGTGTTAAATTCTAAAGACACTTCTGAATGGTTCCAATGCAGAAGGAAAAGAGTGGATGTTTGAACAAGACGGATGATCCATTTCCATAATCAGTTATGTCAAGAATTAGTTTGTTGCATGGAATATCACCATGTTCAGCTAAAAGAATTTATCTATTACAGTACGAAACATCTGATCAATACTTGTTCGACAAATATTTCCTGGTAGAAAACTGTGTGAAAGCCTGTTTGAAATTTAATATTCACTCTAGAGTTAATAAGACAAATTTTACTAACAGTAATTCAACTTTGTAATATTCATTGCAAAACAGAATATTAGAAGTAATGAAAGCTAATGGTAAAAAAAAAAATATTTTTTTTTTTCTGATATCGCTTGTTGATATTTTTTTTGTCTATTATTGTTATACTATATATTATTTTAAAAATTCAGATAGTAAGAATTTTTTTTATTGTCATTAATAAATTATTTGATAATTTCATGCTTCTTATACTAATACATATCTGGGACTGCCCATTTCAGTGGTCTCCATATTTAAATGAATCATTTTTATCTTAATATGTCTCAGTTTTTTAATTCCCATATTATTTATTAATAAACCTCGAAAATATTAAAAGTTTGCTATAAATTAGTTATGTTTGACACAATTCGTTTGTAAAACATAACCAGAAATTGGTAACATTCGTAAAAAAAAAAAAAAAAAAAAAAAAACAAGATGTTGTTCTGAGAAAAAAGACATTGTTACACATATGGATAAAAATACGCATACGAAGTTCTGTCCATGAGACCACCGGCTATCCAGCTCAGTTGCTGTTTGAACGTGAACTTCGTCTTCTCTGTGATCTCTTGTTTGGCTGCCCACCAGATGCGCCTTCATCGCCAGAGGAGTACATCCAAGATCTCCAGGCACGATTTGAAGGAGTACACAACTTTGCTCGGGAGCACATTTACATGACAACGGAGAGAATGAAGACGAGATATGACCTAAAGTCTACACAACATGAATTCAAGGAAAAGACAAAGTTTGGTTGTGGAACCCAAATATGAAGTACTCTCTCCAAACATAAAGGAACGTTCGACGTAAAGGACTCTCTCCAAAGCTGCAGTGTAACTGGGACGGTCCATAAACAGTTCTAGAAAGACAGAATGGCGTCGTTGTTATAATTACTAAAACGTCTTCATCAAAACCAAAGGTAGTACATTACAATAGGCTAGCCTTTTACCAATGTTAAAGGTAATTTTAAATTTGTATATGCGTAATGTAAATATTTGTATACAACTATTTGTACTTATTTGTAAATCTTGTAAATATTTCAATTACTTAATTTTGCAATCTGTATTGTAATTTTTTTTGTTATACGTATAACTTAGTTTTTGTATTCTGGTTTGTATAGTTTGTTTAATTTTTGCCTCCTGACCAAGGATTTGTACTGCCCGGGACGTGCAGTTCTTGGGAGTGGGGCAATGTTACGAATTTGTAAACAATAGTTGTTATTTTTACGTAAAATCATTCAAAGAGGCTTAGTCAGGTTATAAAATTTTAATTTTTTGCATTTCTAGCTTGTTTACGCGTTAAAATAGCTCATTTTCCTTTAAAAACCTGTTACAAACCTTCAGCGAGGCAGATAATGGCCTTGGCGCCAAATTTGTCGACTTTTCATTACTTTTCGACTTTTTGGGGGACCTTGGAGAGAAAATTATTGTTATCGATATACTAAAGCTCTAAATTGATTAATTGAGAAATTACTGGAACATTTTACATTTTGTACGAGGGTATATAACAATCACATCCCAGCCATGTTATTCAGTTTCCGCCAAGGAATTACTGCATAAAGAGCTCTTCTTGGCTAAATCTTTCCTATTGTTTGTAGCCCATTGTTCTGCGTTAATGCTATAATAGAGTTTGTACTGTGAATTTGATGTTGTCAGCAGTTATTTGAGCTGTGTTTTCTGGTGAAACGGAAGTTGATACTCTGTCTGTTGAACTGTAATCTTCTGAATTATTCTGTAAATAAACTTTTAAATGTCTAAAAGATTCGCCTTTCTTTCTCAGGCAATTCACGAACCCCGAATATGCTACAATATATACAAAAAGAAGCATTTAGAAAAAACAATTTGTGAAATTCTACACATACACGCACACACACACACACATATATATATATTTTTTTTCCTATATGAATTTAGAATCCTGATAATTTGCATATACATTGTGTTCAAGAAACATTGACCACTGCTTTAATTTATTTAAATATTGATATTTCACACACATAACAAATGACAAAAAAATATGTACCAAAATAAAAAACAGTATTTTTAAGAGTATTTGATTTCAACCATTACAATATTTAGATTATATATGTTCCATATTTAAGAAACGGCAAAAGAAGAAGATGAAAACTGAAAAATTATTTTGTATGAAAACAGAGGGAAACAGAAATTAAAGTATGTTTTAACATTATTTTAAAAAGATACAAAAAATGCAGGTAAAATTTATGCAGGTAATTATTATTTTCTGTATTATTACTTTCTGTAATAATCAGCCGAGAAATAAGAGAGAAAAAAAAAGAAGAAGAGTGGTCGAAAAGGTCAGAAAAATATAAGAACATAAACATGGTGAAGAAAAAATTATCAAATAATTTCGAAATCTAAAATTTACCGTAGAGTATTTTTTTATGTAAAATATGATAGCTACTTTTTCCTATTAAATACCTTTTCTAATATCTTTCTATGAAGAATTAGATACTTCTGATTTTTTTCTTCCTGGAATCAGAAGTATTTTTAAAAAATTATATATCACCTAAATATATACAGGGATTCCCATAAGTTCTCGAACTGGAAAAAAATCATAAATGGTTTTTTAGCCTGTTTTAAAAATTTAATGCTGTTTTCTTGTTTTAGGTAATATTTTGAACGTCACTTCAGTACAAATCCGTTCTTTAAAACAATTATGCTTAAAAATCTATTTCATTCTACAATGAGAGGTGCAATCGAGGCCTATTTTAGATACGAAATGTGCAAGAAGACATCATGGTTAAATTTGAAAAAGAAAGGTGGACCCAGAAGCATATTTTATAGTGTTTAGAATTGATTGGTTAGGATAGGATCTACAAACGGCACAGCAAGACCTACATTCCCATGCAATGTTCACACTCGAAGAATGATTAAAAGTTTAGGAGAATATTCTCGATGAAATCCATATAGGTCTGTACGAAAAATGGCAAAAGTAATGAAACTGCTACGAACTACCATTCAACGTATTGTGAATTATGATATTGTGTTCCAATTTAATAAAAAATAAAAATAAACCCCATGGACTCAGTAAATTCCAAATAAAGATGGAACTACCGAAATAAACAAGCCTTTCTCAAGAGGCATGATCCTCAAAAAAAAAAAAAAAAAATCTTCTCTGTTCACATAGAAGAAGCATGTAATTCACATAGTTTTCTTGTTTATACAACATGTTTTGAGGATATTTCTGAATCCCAAAGGACTGTTATCAGAAAGCCTCTTCGCTCATTATTTTGAGCGAAGTTTGCTATGTTGGTAAAATAAAGCCCTTTTTTGTTGAAAATGGCACAAAAATAAACGGCTATTATTATATTATCAAACTTTTGCCACGTACAAAACAAGAAGCTGTTCAGTTATTATGAAACACTGTTGGACTTTTCAGTAGGAATCACCTCCTTCACATTCGGCAAATATGAATCAGAAACGGTGTCAGCATAACGTTTCTGGTGTTATTTTGAAGGCAGATTGGTACCCACCGTCCACCAATTTAAGTCCATTGGGCTGTGCCATATTGTTAGAGGCCAAGGTCAATTCAAAATGGCATAAGACAGTTAAGTCTCTAAAAGCAACAATTTTAAAGAATGGGATAGCTTCCCAATTAATCACATACATGCTGCAATAGATGCTTATGCGAAGAGACTTCGCTTTTGTATTTAAAAAAAAAAGCTCCGGATATAAATAGAAATCCCATAAACCAATATGGTATTACTGTATATATGTTTTAATAAATATTTGGTTTTTCCCTACTTAATTTGTACAAAATAAGTAAGTAAAACTTAGTCCAAGATTTTATGGGCCACCTTGTATAAACACAAAAATGGACGAACGGCAAATTCTTCTTTTCTGTTGCAACCTCCTTAAGGTTGTTTTCCATTTCCACATAATATTTTATTACTACATTTAAAGAAAGGAATAAGTCTATGATTTAACTACTCATTTTATTACAAATATGCATTTTGGATCAAAAAGTTAAATTTCCAAATGATAATTTAATAACTTTTCGCATTTTTTTTTTTTTTTTTTTTTTTTTTTTTTTTTTTTTTTGTTATTATTATTGAAATTCAATGCTTAATTTATATTTCAATTGATTTATGAATAAATAACTAAAATTAATTTGAACATTGGAGATAAAAACGGTTAGAATCAAATATCAGATACACTTGGCAATTCAGAACAAGTGGAAAGAGGAAAAATATTTATATGAATTTGAAGCAAACATGAATGCTTACGCATATATATTTAAATAACAGGAAATATAACTATTACAAAATGAATTTGAAAGGAATTTTTAGGAAATTTTTTTTTTTCATTTTTTAAACCTCCCAAAGCACCGTTTATTCTTTCTTTTTTCTTTTCATCCACATAATTTAAGAACAAATAACATTGACATATTTATTAATTTAAATAAAATTTACTATTAATACATTATATTAATTTCAATAAAATTTACTATTAATATATCATTTATACAAAGGAAATTTCCCACATTCCAGTATAAAAACATACACATTTCTTTAAACTAATCTACAAATGTAAGCAAATACTACTCAAAATAATTTTTATTATTTTCTCAGCTATAATTTAATTGTACATTTAATATCATCTGTTGCTTGTAAATTCTAACATCATTTGTTTATTGAAACATTTCTCGAAACCTTCCGCATAAAAGATGTTAGATGAAAGATGAAAGTGTGAAAAATAGACTTGAGTGAATTCTTATGCCCTCCCATAAATAGATTAGTTCGATGTTTTTATCTCTACCTCATTGAGCACGTTTCCGATGCAGACGTGTAGAACCAAGATTGGATAGAGAAATTTTCAATACTGTACAAAATAGTCTCTAGTATTTTACTATGTCACGTTTGGGTAAAAGTGTTGATCGTATTAAACTAAGTAGGCATAAGCTAAATAGAGTGAAAGGAGCATGTAGTAAATATTTTCTCTCTGTTTATTTTTCGAAATTTTATTTTACTTTTATTTGAATGTAGGGATCAGACTGATTAGATAACATTTTGAAAATTATTCTTTTATTCATATTTACGGATGTGTGGAAATTATTAAAAATGGTGAAGCTTTAACATTTTTATTTATTATTATTATTATTATTATTATTTTATTTATTTATTTATTTATTTATTTTTAATGTGTTAAATAAATAAAGAAAAATAATTTCCCTTGTTAAATGTAACATATCTTAATTTCTTTAAAGACAATTTTTAGGTACTTTTGAACAATTTATAACAAAAATAATAAGAAAGCTCCACAGAACTGGCGTTTTAAAGTAATAATTACGAAAGTTTGAACAAACACCATAAAATGCAATAAACTCGTCGGGTGAAATTTAACAATTAAAACAATAAAAAGAGAACGGAAACACGAAGAAAAAATTTTTGAAATTGAAAAATTCATTTGAAAAATATTCTAAAAAGAAAAAACAGAAAAATAAATGATCAAAAGTTATTTTTTTTAAATGCCTCGGAATGATTTATTATAAAATGTGTTATACAGTTTAAAAAAATTGTCGCTGTTAAAATATAAATGTTTTCAGTAACGCATTTATTTTTCTTCATTATATATGTATAAAAAAGATTTTTTTTTTCAATCAAAACTAGATATCAAAATCAAATAGATATATATATTTTTTTAATTATTCAAATTTAATTCTTTAATTACATTTTAAATATTATATAGATAGATAGATAGATATATTGTTCATTTTTTTAAATACATATATATATATATATATATATATATATATATATAAGTTCTCATTCAATAAATAATAATAATCAATCAGGTTTAGTAATAATCATTAAATACTTTTTATTTTCCACAATTTTCATCCAAAATTACATTTCAAGCCATTCAACTTCATCAATTTGTACTAAATCTAATTTAAAAGTGATATGCAGTTTAAAATTATTACACTTTCATAATAATTACGCCGTACAGGAAATTAACAGAAATAATATCATTTCTGAATATCAAAGAATACTGTTAAAAATCCTACTTTGAAAAATAACGAACTTGCAAGGTTGATATATATTTCACGATACAAAGTCGCTAATGGGACCATCGGTGCGATTAGAGCGTACAGTATAGGCTGTTCGGACCATCGTTTCCAAAGAGAATGAGCTAGCACTGATAAAAGAGTAAAATTTAGAAAGAATATATTGTGTCACGTCCCCGTGCACAAAAATTCCTCTTTTTCTTTTTCTTTCTATCTTTTTTTTTTTCAGGGTGGGGGAGAGATTAATTACTTTCACAGAAATTTTTTACTTTAAATGATGCTAAACTTCTTCATAACAGGACAAAAACTCAAAACAATTTAAAAAATCTAAAATGAAAATAATAAATCTTTCGAAAATTCAATAATAAAATTTAAAAATGCAATATAAAAACAGTTTTTGGTATCTGAGTATTCTCAACTGAGATTATATTGAGATACGCTACCAGTGCAACAAGAAAGCGGTCCTAATGGCCTCCACACTAATCGCACCATGGATATAGAAATGAGATATATATTGACAATCGAGGGGGAAAATATGATTCCTTTTCAGGAACAATGGCCATTTTACCTCCTGATGGCTGCCTTTTCCCAAGTGAATACACGAGGAAAATTTAGCAAATAAAACTTAAAAATAGATGAGAAGAGGGTATTATGGAATACCATTAACATTTCTTAAAATAACTTTACTTGTTTTTAATAAAAATCCCCAAAATCATATGAGTACGTAGTCTAATTATTTGTAATAAATTGTCAATGAAAAAAAATCCAAAAAAATTTTTTTTGTTTTATAAAAAGTTTACTTAAAAAAAATTTACAAATGGAGGTTAATATGAAATAGTCGTGTAATATGGAATAGGTGGTTTAAACTGTTTAAACCATAGAAAAACTAATTAGACTTCATAAAAATCATCTTCGGAGAATTTTCTGGGACAAAAAATACATTCGGCATCTTTATTTTCTGTTTCTTTAGTTGAATACATGAAGTCAGAATTTCAGATGATCCTATGAAATACTTAGTATTCCATAATACCCGACACGCCATTTTTAAAAATGAACTTTTTAATTGATGGACAAAATATTTTCAGCTAAAAAACGACCAATGTATAACAAAATACAATTCTTTGAGCCATACACTATGCTCAACATCAATGTTCACATGTGTACTAGTAAGTTCAAATGTTTGAAAACTTACCTGAAAAAACTTTTAAAAATCACAAAACATACTATAGAGAATGGTGCAAGAGCAACAATCGGTTGCTTTTTACTGTATTGCTTCATGGAAATCCTTCTTGAGTAATTCATAGTATTTTGACGAGATAGCAGCACTTATCAGAGCCGAAACCTTGGTATTCCATATTTCCCGATTATTCCATAATACCCTCCTCTCCTCTAATTTATGTACTAAAGGTGAATAAAAAATTCCAGATGCAGTTTAAAATTTATTTATTTTCTTTCTTTTTCTTTTTTTTTTTTTTTTTAACTATATCTATTAACTTAGTTAATATTTAAAATTAAACCTTTTTTATATATTAAAACTAGCGGGCTTCGCTTACGCCACTGCTAACTACATTTGAAAATTCCATATTACTTACTAATATAAAATATGTAAAATATTAAAAATGAAAAAAAAAAAAATCCATATTAAATATGAAAACAGCGTTTATTTCATAATAATAACAAAGCAACTGATTATAAAAATTTTATTTTTCATAAATTAGTCAAATATAACTTACTTGTGAAAACTTATCCCATATCCTTTCATGTACTTATTAGAACAATTAAAAGCCACGCAATATTTTGACATTTGAAAAACTCATTAACATTCTATTCTATTGCTATTTCCGAGTTTCATACATACCAAAATACATGGCTGATGCCAAAAAAAATGTTCGGCATCAAAAGTCTTGCTCGATAACATGGTGATAATAGATCTATATAAATTATTATATCTATGAATCGCACCGATGGTCCGATCAGCAACAGCTTATATTATACATTTAATATGAAATATTTGATTTTCCCGAAAAGAAGGAAAAAGAAAGAGCTTTTAATTACAGGAGAATCTAATACGTAAACAAAAACTAATCCTTGGTAATGTACATTGATACATACAATATATTTCGTACAATGTCTGTAATGAAAATAATTTACCAAATTTCTGAAAAATTGGATTGCAAGTTCGATATTTTAGCCGGCCTATACCACTTGTAACATCCAACGTGGCCAGTGTTGCTAATTTGTGGGGACTATTTTATTTAATAACCACCACTAATTTTGTATAATAATGATTGATGTATGTGATAGTCGATTAGACAATCATTACAATTAAAATTAGTAATGGATATTTAATATAAAAGTTCCTATGAGTTAGCAACGCTGGTTGTGGCTGCAATATCCTCCGTGTAGGTAAACATACGTTATCTTTCTACTTTAAGCTAATATTATTTCGTATTTATAAAATTGCTTGTTACTATCACATATGTTTTTCTCCAATAAAAATCTTCGATGAACCTTTACAGAAATGTATTCCAAAGAAAATCTATAAATGGCACACACAATATTTTGATTAGAATAAGTATCTGAATAACGTTTATAGCTTATATTTATGTCATTAAATTTTATATTGCATAGAAATACAGAGGATGTTCACACATTTTTGTAACGATTTTGACTTTCTCCATGGGTTCAGATTTAAAATTTAAAATTAAAACATGACTGACATCAAATTGTAATAGGATTTAACTGTCTTCTGCAGCATTAAAAACATTTTTTGCTTTAAAATGTCGCTGGAAAATAAGTAATAGATTGAAGGCTATATTTTTGAGTTTTCTGAAGAGAAATACTCATATTCAGTTATAAAAGAAGGATGTGAAAAGCGTGGTTTTAATATTTCTACACGTAAAATAAAGGACATGATTAATAAAAGTAAATAAACGTCAAAGTTTGCTTTTGACTGGAAAAAAGGCGAAAAATTTATACCCAACAAAGATACGTACACCTCCTATTAAATCTAAAGTCGCATCTCATGCTTTAAAAGAAAATCAAACCCCCCAAAGAGCTATCGTAAAATCTTTATATATATCTGTAGAAACTGTGAATAATGTCATAAAATTTTATTTAAAGCTAAACGTAACAAAAAAACATGATGTTCATCGCTTAATACCGAAACATGTTTATCGGTGTACAGATAGTTGTATAAAAAACTATTTGGTGAGTGAAAAATAGAAATAGTTAATAATGATGTAGATTGGCTATTGTCATCTGCTTTCAACAGAAAAAGATCGATTTACTGGCGAAAAGGAAAAGACTTAAAATGTAGATTAAGAGAAAACAAGGAAAGTTTTTCTAAAGGTTTTATGGTTAGTAGTGAATTCACTTATAACGAAAAAATTAAAATAATGAAACTAGAAATAAAGTTATAATTAACTCCGATTACTCTCATAAATATGTTTTAACACCTATTTTCAAAAAATAAATTCCATCACCTAACTCAAACAATCTTCAATGCGTTGAATTCCATCAAGATAAGGTTACAAGTGATACCTCTTAAATTCACTGCTCTATTTTTTTTTTTTTTTTTTGAAAATATGAAAAATGAAACCGGAATTGAAGCTATTCGCTTTATATGCATTCCACAAAAGTCCGCTGACGTGTCTCTTATGGATTTGGACTTACATTTGTACTTTTAAAACAATCTCCTTAAAAGCGGCATCCCAAAACATTGGATGGACTATGGAAAGTTTTGGATGAGGAGTGGAAAAAAATCAACCTTGTTGTTCTAATAAATACTCTGCTATCCATGACATCAGGATTTAATATGATAGTTTAAAAAAAGGACTATCAGACTGAATATATTACAAAATAAATTTTTTTTATATTTGTTTATATATATGTATATATATTTGCAAAATCGTTACAAAAATGTGTGAACACACTCTGTAACTCTTTAAGTATTCCTTCCCGTACATGATAATGTGTTTAATCTCAACACATTATATTTTCTTGAAAAATACATAAATAAATGTTATGCATAATCTTAGTTGTAAACTCTATCACATTAAGAAATTTCATTTTTAAATATATTGAAATAATATTTAGGTACGTATATTTTAAGCGAAAAATTGCCTTAAAAGAAACTTTTTTTTCCAAAATATTTAAATTCATACAGTATAAATAAGTGACACAACAAATGATTAAAATAATATAACCCTTTTCTAAATTATAAAGCAAAATTTTTCCATTCAACATTGTATTAGAAAATGTTTACTTTTGTATAACCCATCTTAAGAAACTGCCGCATCTGGAACACGAAACAAAGTGCACATTTTAAATTTATAGAGAAATTTGTAATGTCTTAAATAAATATTATTTCTTCTAAAATACTTTTTTAAGAAAGCATAACTTTACATTACAAAAAAAAAAAAAAAAAAAAAAAAAAAAATCTGGAGTGACTCCACTCGACTTTACGAACATTGAGTAAGTAACGGTTGTACAAATGAATTAAAGTGAGAGAAGTCGTTAAACAAACAAAAGAAAATGTTATAATAGGATGTTTGAGTACTTTTCTGTGTATAGTATGTTGTTTAACTTAACGCCGTTGCCCTTCAAATAATTTGAGGCCATCAATCATAATGATAAAGAAATTTTCGGTGTATCCCTGTAAAAATCTATAAGTGCTATACTCAGAAAATTTATACAGTTCTTTTGACGGTGACCGATAACATGTATATAAATTTTTGACTCATTCGGATGAGACGTTTAGATGTCATAGTACTTTAAATAATTTGATCTATAAGCGACAGCGATAGAGAATTTTTCTTTGTAGATTTGTAAATTCTATTAGCGCTAGATTCTCCAAAATTCAGGCATTTCGTGCGATGATGTTTATAACATGTATATAAATTTTAATCTCAATCTAATAAAGCATTTAATCACTATTGCACTTTAAATAACATTTGAGCCAGTAAACCCCAATGATATTTTTTTTCTTTGCGTCCCTGTAAAAGAACAATAAGTTTTAGATTCTCCAAAATTCACACAGTCTGTGTGAAAGTGCTCTATAACGTGTATATACATTTTCAGCTTAATCGAATAAGGGATTTTATCGCTATTGCACTTTAAATAATTTGAGCCCAATAAACCACAATAATAAAGAATTTTTCTTTGTGTCCCTGTAAAATAATTATAACTGCTAGATTCTCCAAAATTCATACAGTTTGTGTGACAGTGATCTATAACATGTATACAAATTTTCAGCTCAGTCGGATAAGGCGTTTATACGTTATCTCACGTTAAGGAATTTGAGCCCATAGGGCATTAATGACAAAGAAATTTTTGTTGTGTCCCTGTAAAAAAAAAAAACTATGTGTGCTGGATTCACCAAAATCTGTGCCATTCGCCTAAGGATGGCCTATAACATGTATACAAATTTTCAACTCAATAGTATAAGGCATTTAGACGCAATCGCATTTTAAAATATTTGAGCTCAAAATAAGTATTTTTTTTTTTTTTGTATCCCTGTAAAGAAAAACTATAAGCGCTAGATTCATCCAAAATCTATACATTTTGTAAGACGGCGACTCAGAATACGTGTTTAAATTTTCAGCTCAATCGTGTAAGGCATTTAGGCGCTATTGCTCTTTAAAAAACTTGGGCCCATAGGCCATAATGATAAAGAATTTTTCTTTGTGTCCCTGTAAAAACACTATAAGTGCTAGTTTCACCAAAATCAATAGGATTCGTGGTTCGGTGACCTGCAATATAAAGTCGGTAACAAAAGTCTCCGAACACTAGCAAAAATTCCTATATAAAAAAAGTACACTTAATACAGTTTTGTTAGCAAATATAAACTCAGGGAATCTTAAAATGTATAGATACAACAAAATCTCAAAATCAGATTTTTGACATGATTGTAATACTTTCCTCACATATGTATGTTCGGAAAATAAAAAGAACTTTTAGTTTTTACTTACATTAACAACTTTTTTTACTAAGTTTTTTTTACTTTTTTCTTTCTTTCTTTCTTTTCTGTTTTGTTAAACATTTATTATTATAATATTATTATTATTAAATGTTTGAGGCTAAAATTTCAGAATAAAAATTTTAATTTTGAATTAATTATATCCAATAAGGGCATATACTTTTCCAAAATTATTTTATACATATTCCTTAGTTTCTACACCATTTTACCTCTTGCTATCGTTTCCTTTTCTCTAAACCCCATTCAATGGCTATTAAAAATCTATTAATAGAAACCTTGGAAAATGTAAACAATCTTTATATGACTTTTAATTAAAATATCTTCAAAATTTCTAACTTATTTTCTAAAGAATTCCGGGCGTTTCTTTTTATTATTTACGTGACTTTTCATTAAAATGTGTGAAAACTGTACATACACAACTTACTAAAAAGTTTTGGTCGAGTTATTCATATAATTAAAATTAATTCGGTGTAAATATTAAGAGAAATATTTTATTAAATTTTCTAAAATAGTATTAAATATATTTTTAATTATTACTTACCGAATATGTGCTGTGTGGTACTTATTTCAATGTATTTGCTATACGTTTTAAAAAACAGCTATATCTATATTATAAGCTATATCTACAGCTATATATATATATTATAAAAACAGCGTTATCCTACGTTTTAAAAAAACAGTGGGCACATATAAATAGATCCCATAGAATTATTACAAATATATGAATTTAAGAAATAAATTTAAGAAATTTAAGAAATAATAAACTGTTCGTTAACGAATCTCTTAAAATATAACTTTATATTTTCTCATTAAGCTTTAATGAAACCAGTCGTTCCGGCACAGTCGGAAAAGTAGGTTGATTCTTTTTTTTTTTTTCTCTCTCAACCAGTGGCCGCCATTTTTAAACAACATGGTGGATAAAGTTTATAAAAAAAATTAGTGGAGATATTGATGTGCTCTATGTACATATAGAATTTTAAGAATCAATCAATTCAAAAATACCTTTTCTATGAGAATTTGAAATTTTCAAGTGGCTGACTTTTGGAAACAAAACGGCGCGGCGGATCAAGATGGCCAGCAAACATATCAAATGCATTTCTAAGATAAACGTACTGTACAAATTTGGTTCGAACTAATTACGCATTTAGAAAGCTAACCTAATGATAAATTTCAAGTGACCACCACTTCAAAACAAAATGGCTGATAAAGTCAGACAACGAATTCACCGAAAATATTTGTAAAATAAGTCCATTGTCCAACGTTAGTGAGAGTTAATTCAGTATTTCAAAGATATCAGGATGATAAATTTTCCCTTTAAAAAAAATGGCGGAGCAATTTTCTCAGTAAACTCACTGAAGATGTTTGTAAGATAATTCCACTGTACAGCTTTGTTTAGAATTCGTTCAGTATTATTAGTGATCATGATGACAAATGTTCAAATGGCCGCCACTTAGAAACAAAATAGGGGACCAAGTTGCTCAGCGAATTCACCCAAAATAGTTGATAAATAAGTTCACTGTCCAACTTTGGTACAAATTAATTCAGCATTTCAAAAATCATCATGATTGAAAATTTTCAAGTAGCAGCATGATTTCAATATACAATTGGCTCCTTTAATTGAAGGGTTTCGGTCATTTGAAAACAAATTGGAGGATCAAGTTCATTAATAAAGTTAGTGGAGACTCTTAAATAGTCTATGTATACATAAAAATTTAAGCAAATGGTCTTAAATAAGCTTTTTAGAATGTGGATTTGAAATTTATAAATGACCATTACTTGGATACAGAATGGAAGAAGAACTCGGTTAACGAAATCATCCAAAATATTTTTGAGTAATCTGCGGTGAGGGTACTCTAAATGCAGAGCATCTTGTAGTGGATTAAACCATGATGGTCAAATGAAGGACGATCTGTGTCAACTCTACTGGAAAGCCAGGACTCATCTTCTTAACCTCCTGCTAACTGTCCCTGCCTGAATTTTATTCTTTTTGCCTGTGGCTTTTGTTTTCATTCTGCTTGTGTTTTTCATTTTGTACGGATTAATCTTTTTTCCAATAAAGCTATATATATTTAAAAATAAATAAATAGTATGGATCTTAAATTTGCATATTCAAAAAAGTAAACAATTCGTCCCCCCCCCTTTTTTTTTATCTCCAGAAATCATCATAAGAAGCAATGATATTAACTTACAGCATAAAAATTGTGTTTTTTACAATTAAACAAGCATAAGTTATTTCCATCAGCGGTGAAATGAATCCGCATATTAGAAATAACTCTAAAAAGAATGACATATTTTATAGGTTAGATCTCTAGAAAGCGGAAATTTTATTGATTTGCGGCGAATTAATCAATTATTTTCGGAATCATCTTTGGGAAAAAAAAAAAAAAAAAATTAAAATTTATTTATTTGGCTAATTATACGAAATTTTTGAAAGATATTGCATGAAAGTAAATTTGAAAGGGTCTACTGGCTGGTAACTTAACATTTCAATTTTCATGTCTTATTTCTAAGATAGTTTAGCAATTTAGAAAAAAATATTTGCAACGTCCACCAATCCGAAATAAGATTTTTAGATTTAACAGATAAAAAAATAAATTTTTTTTTAGAAAGATTTTGTTTTCAGATCATTTTAATTTACTGTCACACGTCTCTTTCTTTCTTTCTTTCTTTCTTTTTTTTTTTTTTCTTCTTCCTAATGCAAATTGATAAATTGTTTTTAAATAATACCATTAATCGCATTATTTCTATAAAAAAAAAGTATGACGATTTCAATTTCTGTTTTAAGTATTATTTAAATATTTATAAGAAAGTTATTTAACCAAATTTTATAAAAATGAAGATATGTGTATTTTTTGTTACTTAAAATGATTCATGTGTATATGTTTAAAAATTAATAAAAGTTATCCATTAACGTAATTGTTTTTTAACTGCTATTTTTTTTTAATACCACAGGACTATTGCTGTCAGTCCGACATTGTACTTCGTTATCACTTGCTGTTTCCTCCATTGAATATATCAGGTCTTTTGCTATGCAAAGTTACACTGTTCAAGTGATTGTTATGAAAAATGGTACACTTGTTAATTAGGTCAAAACATATCAAAACTTTTGCAGGATACATAAAAGAATATTCGCACTATTACGGCCTATATTCGGCATTTCTTAAAAGTGTATTCTAACATGGTTACACCCCATTAAATATAATAAAATTCTACTAGAATTTTAAAAGCATGTTTTTCTGTGGCAAATTGTGGGCATAGGATTAATAATTAGTTTATAAAGTTACACAAAATAATTCCAATATGTTATGCAATCATTTTGCATGAAATTTGGTATAAGTATTTATGATTTACAAGTAACAAGACTATCAGTTATTAGAAATACATATATATACATATATATACAGATAGGTATAGAAAGAGTATCCCCCACGTTATACGAGAGTCTACTGTACATGGAATTAAAAGCACTATTCAGACAAAAATTATATTTTATTTTGTCTTTATATTTTGCATTATCGTCAAGAAAGATTTCAGCGACATCAGTAAACCCCCAGAAACCTCGCTCTCTTATCAGAACTGCCATGTCCTTGTACAACGAAGCGTATTTTACGGGGATAAACAATTTAATTTTCCGCATTAATAATTAGAAAATAGAACAGTTTAAGAAAATATAATAACCTCAAAAACTATATTAATCATATGCCAGTGGCGTCGCGTGAGTGACATTTCGGTCATCTCCATATGTGCTGTTAGAAACAGTCCGTTATCATGGAAAGTTCATTCATCTGATTGACTGTTGGAATGCCACCATACCTACGTTGCTCTATAAAAAAAGCCGAATCAACCAATAAAATAAACCAATATTCTATTACAATGCACTGTTTCCAGCCACTTGCATAGAGATAATCAAACACACATTCACGCTACGCCACTGACATATACATATGTATAATAAGCAGTTTAAGAAAATTCCCTAACTACAAAAGATAAGAAAGATAAAAAAAAAAAAAAAAAAAAAAAAAAAAAAAAAAAAATTGCTTAAAAAGATAAGAGAAACTTCATACATTTAATGCCTTGAACACTGAACTTATATAATTTAAGTGCCAAAATTTTCAAATATTATAAAAATTAAAACATTTATATATTTTTAATTCTAGTCTAGCAGTTCATTTTATAAAATACGCTTGTATTCAGGCTAGAAATTTTAAAATAACAATTCCTGCATCTCCCTCCAACACTCACAGCTGACAGACAAACTTTTAAATTAGTCGGGAATGAAACTAACAGATGAATGCATTAAAATCACATTGATATCAGATAAGGGGCCATTACTTCGAAACAGAAATTTATTCCCTAGTGCAAGTCCTTAAAATACGTCTTTGCATATGTCTCAGTGAACTAATTTATAAATCTGAAGCTTAATAAATTCAACATTCGGGTTCATAATCATTCAATGCCTTTAAAGCTTACAAAATTTAAAACATTAAAACGCTTGTTTACAATCCTATTCATAAAATTAGATGAAGTAACATCAGAAACTATAGGTGTCTCATAATGCAGCACGTATGCTACCAGCAACAGCATCTTCCACAGAACCACCACTAAGTATTTTATACCTCACGCATATATATACAGGGTGATCAATTTAAAAGAGTACCCGTTGATTTTTCTTATTACCCTTAAATAAGAGGGATGTGACAACTATTCTAACACTGAACTATAATTGTTTGAAGTGTAGGAGACAATTTTCAACACTGTTGGACTGCTACAACTTTATTTGTGAGATAAAAGAGAAATGGAGACGCACCATTTTTTTAATCCTGTAATAATTTTATTTATGAAAAACAAAATTTAATTAAAATTTTTTACATTATCATTCCTACATTACATTTACATTATCATTATCATTTTTACATTATCATTTCATAGGCTTTTCCAGAGAAGTCCTGCAAACATCGATGATCATAACTGAATCATAACTGAAGAGATAACTAAACAGATCATAACTGAAGAAATCTCGTCAATAACACCAACAATGCTGCGAAGTGTGTCAAAAACCTTGTTCGACGTGTTCATGCTTGCATTCAAAATGGTGGTGAACATTTTCAACATTTTCTGTGAGGAATGATAATGTAAAAAAATTGAATTAAATTATGTTTTTCAAAAATAAAATTATTACAGGATTTAAAAAAAATTGTGCGTCTCCATTTCTGTTTTACCTCACAAATAAAGTTATAACAGTCCAACAGTGTTAAAAATTGTCACACAAACGAGGTTCAAACAATCATACGTCATTGTTAGAATAGTTGCCACATCCGTCAGTTTTAAGGGTTATAAGAAAAAACCCACGGGTACCCTTTTAAACTGATCACCCTGTACATATATATGTAATCCAAAACTTACATCAATCCACACATTTTTTTTTTTTTTTTTTTTTTTTTTTTTTTTTTTTAATCAGTAAACTAGTAAACAACCAAATAGATAAATGTTAATGAAACTTCCTGTTAATGGGATAAATTCTCTACGTGCACTGGAACTTAAAACGTTGGTAAATTGAAAAGACGCTTCCAGTTTAAAAGACTGTTATTTTTCCAACAAACGAAAATTAAAGACTCAGCAAAGTGTGGAAGTAAATTATTCTGCTTGGAACTCGGAAATCTACAGGCTGGAAAATAAAAATTCAAGTAAAGTTAGCAAGGTTAAAATTTAAACCTGCCTAGCTCGATTTTTATGCAAAGGGAAGTCCGTTAAATTTCCTTCCGTGTTAGAGTGGACAGCCGAAGTTGGAAAGAATTTGTAAATTCAAATTTGATCAATATCAGTATTATTTCAGAAATGAAGTGAAATATGTATATCTAATAAAAAAAAAAGAACAACTTAATAAAGAACTTACAAGTTGCATGAATATCCGAAAATGAATCAAAATTCATAAAATAAAAGATATTTTGTACGTAGAAAGATTATTATGTAAATAAATTTTATACTTCTTTTTATGATAGATGTTGAAGTTAAATTATTTATTTAAAAAAATATTAAGAGAAGGATAGCAATACTGAAAAGAGAATTGAATTTATCAATATTGTAATTTTACATTTTAATAAAGATAAAGTATGAACCTATAATAAATAAATATAATAAATGTTGATAATGAATATAATAAATGTTGAACCGAAAATTAAAAATATTTTTAAAAGCCCAAATTTTGAGAAAATTTTGTGAAAAATTGTACATCTTAGCTCTTTGAGAGCACAAAATGAGAAAAATATTCAAGTACTTTTTATTTTATTTTATTTTATTTTTATTTATTTATTTAATTTTTATTTATTTATAAAATTCGAATTACGGGAAAATTTCTTGGAATCGCTAAAAGAGAAGAAAATAAATTGACAGCGGGGAAGAATGTACCAACAAGAGAAAACGAAATCTATGTTTGAGAATATATTAACATAGAAATTACTCATAGACCATAAAACCGTTTAAAAACTATTTCGAAATAAACGCTAAAAAAAAAAGACTATTTTTTTTTTTAAATAAATATAATAATGCATTTTTAAAAAATGGGCTACCATAGAGGTTAATTATATAAATTTCAGACCCATCAAAACATGTTCCTTTGGTATTCTGCAAATGTCGGCATATCTCGCGACGTTGAGGACACTATTCATGAGGAAATACGGCCAGAGACACAGAAAATAAACAGAGACAGTATTTTTTTTTTTTTTTTTTTTTTTTTTTTTCTTTTGTTAATAGATTAAAGAGATATGCCCTTGCTCATGCTCATTGATATAATTTACAATAATACGGATTAGTTAAATACTCATTTTTTAAAAAAAATGGTTTAATAAAACATTGAAATGACTGAAATTTAACAGAGTTTACTAAAATTCATGTAATTTAACATATAGTTACTAAAATTCTTTTAATAATATTGCAATATTTTATTTTGAAAAAGGAGTGTTCGATTTAATTTTATTAAATTGGTCTTGTACAAATATTATAAAAGCCTTATATATTCTCTTTACAAAAGGCATTGTAAACCTTGTTTGGTCTATTTCGTATGACATGTATAATAAGAAAAAAAAAACATTTTTTTTTTTTTTACTTTGCAGACGAGCAAGGTAACATTCAAGAACATTTTATTTTGTTTTAAAAAATAATTTTCAAATTTCAGAAATAAAACTATTATACATATACTGCACTAAATTAAATTTTTAATGCTTTGAATTTCTTTTTAGATTTCAAAATTCAACTTACATATTTGAAAAAAAAAAAAAAAAATCATAAGGTAATATTAAAAATTTAATATCTTTTTCTCTCAAATAAAAAGAATTTTAAAACAACTTTTGTTTCTGAAACATTTGTAAGTTAAGGAAAAATATTGCATAAAATAAAATTAGGGCAAAACTTGAAAATATAAAATAGTGCTAACGTGTTTCAAGAATACAATTTTTATATCACTTCAAAACAAATTCCATGAAGACAAGAAAATGCAATTTACAGAAATTTCTAAGGCAATAAGTCTTTCTTCTAGCGGTGTAGAATTTGCAGTACAACAAATCCCCTATAGGACAATTTAATATTTCAAACTTACAAAATGCACTTAAAGAATGAAAAGCTTAGCACATTACTAAATAGGATTGTTTACTACTATTAGAGTTTTCAGCTACAATAATGTACTTTGTTTTGTTTTTTTTATAAACTTAAAGAAGTTTAATAATATCTATAAATATCCAGTCAAAGTATTTTTTTTTCCTTTAAAAGAATAAATATTTTAAGTTGTGCTGTTTTGAATAACTTTTAATTTGCGTTCTAATTTGTTAAAGTCAGATTATGTGTTTTATATTCGAACATCTGGTTAAGCGTTCATTTATTTGTCTTTACTGGATTTTTTTTTTTATTATTATTATATTCATATTTCAAAATACAATGAAATACAATGAAATACAAGAAAAGTGCAGTGTAAAATATCCTACTTGTATGTATTTACGCATTTTGTAACCTTCAATGTAAATTCAGAATTGTTTTTCAATGATCTAGCGCACACTATTTTCATTTATCCCAAAGAAATGATTAGTTTTAGATACAAATATTGTATTTTGCATCAAAAAAAAAAAAAAAAAAAATCTTTCATAGACTAATACAAAATAACTATATTCATTTAAAAAAATGCCTATTATAAAAAAATATTCCATTTTCCTTCAAAACTATCTAAAACTTGACATTGTAATTAAATTTTCACACAGTTTTAATGCAACATGTTTATATATTCGGTTTAGCATACATCAAGAATTATATGTAAGTATCATAGTATATTTTAACCCCAAAACTTGAAAAAATACTTTTCAATTTTATAAAATTGCTTGCAATCCGTTTTTAAATTATTTTGTCTTTACTGATACGTCGTTGTTTTTTATTATACCAAGATCTAAAGAGTTAAATGATACTGAATTTGTTGAATATATTAATTCTTAACTAAATTTATTTGTTGATTTTGCTGCAAACGGAGAGTTCCATTTTTCTGTGAAAATGAAGATATCCTTCATTACACACACACACACACACATAATGTAGTTTTAAATTTAAAATCTTCAATTTTTTAGATATATTGATGATATAATTATTTAATGTATGAGTGTTAGCTTTGATGATACTAATTGTAGCTAGCTGACTAATTTAAAACTTACTAAAAACTGTCTTCTTAATAATTACTTGAAATTCCTTGACTTAATATTAAACTTCATAATAATAAACTACTTACTATCATTTATCAAAAATATAGTGTGGACATTCCATGTCCAATCAACGCAGCTAAAAACCTGACCTCCTCAGATTTTTATGAAACTGGGCTCATTTATTTGTTCTGTAGAGAAATGAATGTATACTAATTAATAAGTCCCTACCTCTTTTAGTTTTTTATATAAAGGGCTGCAAAATGGGTGAAAAATGCAAATTTTCAAAATTCGTCTACTATAAATGTACCCATATTTTGTTTTCTAAATTAACTTAGAGATATAATATTGGTATCATTAGAAAGCTTATAATACAAGCTTTCAAATTATATATCACATGTATATATTTTTAAAAAGCTCCATTTTAAGGTCAAACATTCTTTTATTTTGACCTTCAATATATATCTCAAAAAGTAGGTATTTAATTTTCTTTTAAAAATTATGTATTATTTTTACTTTTATATATATAGATAATTATTGTAAATTTCAACACGGGTCGGCCAACAGATACTAAGTAATAAATTAAAATGCAACCCTCTATCAGTATTTTCATACTAACATAATGTAACTTTTACCCGTAGTTTGTTCCTTAATTAACTTAGAGATATAAGATTGGCATTATTAGAAAGCTTATAATACAGACAGTCTTTTAAATGATACATCACGTGTATTTATTTTCAAAAAATTTCATTTTAAGGTCAAACATTTTGGCCTTTGACATTCAATATCTCAAAAAATACATATTTAATTTTCTTTTTTAAATTATATGTTTCTCTTACGTTTACTATCTATAATTATTGTAAGTTTCAATATGGGATGGCCATCAGATACTGAGTAATAAATTAAAATGCGACCCATCATCAGTATTTTCAAAATAACACAACGTAAGTTTTACAAGAAGGTGTAAGGTCAAAGGTCGAAATATTTCGCCTTAAAATGAAAATTAAAAAAATATACACATGTGATATATCGTTTAAAAGTCTGTATTATAAGCTTTCTAATGATACCAATCTTTTATCTCTAATTTAATTAGGAAAGAAAATACGGATAAAAATTACGTTATGTTGGTATGACTATACTGATGGAGGGTTGTATTTTAATTTATAATTCAGCATCCCATGGCCCCCATGTTTAAATTTTAATAATTATAGATAATAAATGCAAAAATAACATGTAAATTTAACTATGTACTTTAGTGATAGTGATAGGTCAAAGGTAAAAATGTTTGACCTTAAGATGAAAGTTTTTAAAAGTATTTGCATGTGATGTACCATTTAAAAACCTGTATTATAAGCTTTCTGATGATACCAGTCTTATAGTCTCTCTAAGTTAATTAGGGAACAAAATAAAGGTACATTTGTATTAGAAGAAATTTGAAAAATTGCATTTTCACCCATTTTTGCAGCCTTTTGTATCAAAAACTAAAAGAGATTGGGACTTATTAATTGATATGCATTTATTTCTCAATATAATAAATAAATGAACCTAATTTCATAAAAATCTAAGGGCCATATTCACCAAACTTCATTGATCGAGGGTTAAACCATGGATCAGCAAATCCGAGAATTAAAAGTAACACTGGATTAATTTCCTATGGTATTCACCATCAGCCGATTACGTGATTCATGGATTAACTGGGAGAGAAATAAAAGCTTTGTTTTGATTGGCCAAGAACGAAGATAGCTTTTATTCACCGGCATTTGAAACATCGTTAATAACTCTCGAAGCAGAAGACTGGCAGACTTTAGCTTAATCTCCAAGAACTATCTGAAAACTACCCATTGCATAGAATCGTAACGCTATTAAATTTTTTTCTGCCGAAGTTAATGCATTATTCTTTTCAGTGGCAGATGACAGCCTATTATCTGACATACGTATTTGAGATTACACGGAACCTTTATTTAGTCGATAGCGATATCGAAATGCCACATTATCCAAAGAATCCAAATCATTTACTCTAATTTGATGCACCGTCCTTTTGCTTCTTTCAAACGTTTCCAATAGCTCTAAGCTTTCAATATCATCTAGTGAGAACAGATCGTCACCGACAGCCATGTTTGTTATTCGTTTACGAATACGAGCTGCGGAGTGCGGAGTGCGCATGCATTACGAAAAGATCCGAGAGTTATCTCTGTTAATCCTCCGATATTTGAGGACCAAAAACGAAGTGTTAAAGTAGCCGGTGAACTGCGGATTTTCGTTGGAGAATACCGATTTTTGTATGATCGAGCGATTACCGAGGTTTAATCCGAGTGTTAAAAAGTTGGTGAATACGGCCCTTAGTGTGTCAAGTTAAAAATGCAGGTTTTTTGTGTTGATTTGACATGGAACATCCCAATGATTTTTGCTTTAAGATGAATATATTTAACCATTCCAAACTCTGCTTATACATTTCGGTATTTAGAAAAAATTTCATCAACTTAATTTTTAGAAATAATAACTTATGTTCAATAAAGTTTTAAAAAAATATATTCATAAATTTGTATATAATACTGTTTATAGTGATTTTCCTTCCAAAAAAAATTGTTTATTCCCTCATTTATCCTTAATTTTCTATGATATGTTCACATTAATGTATTTTTAAAATATTGTTATGCGTAAGTGCATGTACCGGGTGTCCCATAAGTCTGTAGACATTTTAAAAAATCATAAAATTTGAAGGAATTGGTAGAATTGAACGGGGTTTGCAAAAAACTTATTATTATGAAGGAGGATTTTTTGTGATAAAGAAAAAAAAAATGTTAAAATTTTCGTCGATAGAGGGCGCTGCACGGAGGCGTAACGAGAAAAATTTAAATCAGAGTCCTATAAATCGCATGGATTTACGTTTAACATAGCCTATTTCCTATTTTGCCTCCTACTTACGCATACATGAAGTTTTAATTGCGATGCTGACTTGAGGGATAAAGCGTTACTGGTGAAGATTTTTTCCCTCAGATAAGAACCGCCTACTTGAAGCTTCTGTTATCGGTGTTGTAATTCTTTGTCAAACTGTAATTTGCAGTGATAGTTGCCATATAGGATAGGATTTATATGTCTGTAAACATATGCATAAAAATAAATAGAGTACTTTTTTTTTTTTTTGCGGAAATATGTGAATTGCTCACGTACACCGCCATCTACTGACGAAAATTTTAACTAATATATATATATATATATATATATATATATATATATATATATATATATATTGACAACAAAAAAAAAAAAAATTCTTGCTTCAAGACAATAGCTTTTTCGCAAATCGCGTTCAATTCTACCAATTCCTTCAATTTTTATGAATTTGTAAATTGTCTACAAACTTATGTGGCACCCTGTACATCACTTACTATTCATGTTATATTAAATCTAAATTTTTTACACTGAGATTATTTTAGAATTCTTAAATAATCATTTTAGAGTAATGGAACTTTTGTATTTCTTTATTTTAAACTTTATTTCTGCATAAACGTAGCTAGCATATTTAATTACCTAATAGTAATTAAAATATTTTCAAGAGTTATATATTGCTATTTATTTAAATATGACATATTTAAATTATTTCACTTAATGGAATTGAATGTTTCAAAGTAAGCATAAAATAAGAGTGGTAACCCTTCTCACGCAGACACATCTGCTTTAAAGTTCGTACATTCTCTTAGCCAGTGTTGCGAGATCTGGCGGATTTTTTATTCAACAATCACCAATAATTTTTAAAAGTTATATGTGATACAAAGCGAGTACAATATTAAGCGGCACAGCATAATACAAAATAATGTCCGCTTACTGCAGCGCCAATTGCTATTAGCGGTCGGGCGGCAAATAAAAACAATCGTTGGAAAGGATTGCGATTCAGCCAAAACGTGTGCCACATTTGGCAAGTTAGCATTTTCTTAAATCGCCAAGATTTAATCGCCAATTTTGTTTGTTGTTTTTCTCGGAGCTCGCCAGCTCGGTTTCTTGTTGCTTGTTGTGTGAGACGGAAGAAGAAGAGTTTGTTCAAGCGTACAAATTTGATGTATACGCCGTAGAAAAAATTATGGAATAAAGTTGAACTTTTACAACAAAGTTTAATTTTAGGGAAACGTAAACAATTGATAAAAAGCTTGATTAAAATAGTAAGGTGACGAATACTTCAATCAGTTTCAATGTAGATAGCTGTCAAAGGACAGCTATTTCTGAGTCCATCCAGAAAACAGTTGTTATTCTATTTGATAGTAGATTTATTAAAAAATATTTTATTTATTAATTAATCACTTATTGTGGTTAAAAGAAGAGAAATACAACTTTTATTTTTTAAAATATTACTTTGGAATGTAAGATATATTTTAAAATGTTACAGATATTCAGTTTCATTTATTTTTTACCATGGTGATTTTTTAAAAAAGTGTAATGTTTGCATCCGTATAAGCTAGATTCTCCGGTTTTAGGGACTCTTGTGCCGGCTGTTTTAAATTCATAATGTTAATTAAATGTTTTAACATGTCTTTTGTGAAGGTGACGACCACTGGTGTAGATTTTAAGAGATCACTGATCTCTTTACCTTAAATATTTCTGATTTTGAACATTATAATAATAAAATATTACTATTACCAGAATTTCACCGAATATTCGGTTCGGCCAAATATGCCTATATTAGGCGACCAAATAGTGGAATTAAAATTAAGTTAAAATATTAAAATTGGTAAAAATATTTTTTGTCATATAAAATTATTATTATTTTTTTTTTTTTTTTATTATCAACAGTTTTATGAATAATGCATTTGAATTAGAAAAATTACAGAACAATAATTTATTTAGTCTTCATTTCATTACTAGAAAAAAAAAAAAAAAAAAAAAAAAAATATTTCACATAGAACTTTTTCTGTAATATATTTTTAAAGTAACAAAAAAATTATATTATTTGAGTTTTTAACAACATAATAAACTCCCATATGTATGTGTAGGCTTGTTCTTGTATCTTGTAGTTTTTGAAATATGATATTTATCAAAGGTCTGTTTTCAAGAGATTAAAAAAAAAAATGTAGAGAATCTTTGTTTATTGATTAAAAAAAAAAAAAAAAAAAATGTGAAGAGTCCTTTTTCAGGATAAAAAGTTTTGTGAAAGGTCCTTCATCAGGATATAGAATTTTGCAAAAGTTCCTTTAACAGACCCAGTTTTACCTCTAGAATGACCCCTGATACACTCACAAGTCAAGTTTTCATATAAATAAGATCAATTTTTGAAATTTATTCTTATTTGACGAATCTGGCTGTTTTAGTCAGTTTACATATATTTGAGATTTTATATGCGGGGGGGAAAAAAAAAATTCAAAGATTTAAACAAATAATAATCATGATATTTTGATTTTGATTTGAAAATTTCTTTTATTGCTTCAGATTTATGCTGATACTTTTAATGCACATTGTATTGTTTTTTTCATATGCAAGAAATGATAAAAATAATTAAGCTGTTTTGGTGTGTGAGTGTGAAAAGTATTTACATTGAAATTTAAGTATTTGGCCCAAATACTGACTATTTGGTACTCGACAAAAATCACTATTCGATTCAACTCTAATTATTATATTGTATAACATATTTTAAAATGTCATAAACATAAAAAGATGAGATGCAGAGACAGTAGGTTGAGTTTTATCTTTTGATAAGGTCAGGTCATACTTATTCACCGGGCTTAATTTGCATGATTTTTTTTTTTTTTTTTTTTATGAACACCACCTACATCTGTCATGTAGCTTGGAACAGAATCTTTTTATCTACCTTTCTCAGTTATGGACTACTCTCTCTCTTTTTAATACAGTAGCCAAGAATATTTAGAATTAACCAAGTGTAGTTTTTTCTTCTTTTAAGCATCACATTGCAAGTTATAAAAATGAAATATCAAAATCAGAAAGTTCAATTTGTAAAAGAAAGCAAAAGCAATTTATTCCACTGGGAAAACGGGAAAAAAAAAAAAAAAACTATGCCTTTACCATTTTTCTAAAGATTTGATTTACAATTTTAAAAACTGGAGAATAACTTTTTCAAAATTTGTTGGTAGACTTGTAAAATAGAGATTTGTATGAACATAATTTCAAGTTCTAAAGAGCATTAGCATTCACACACTTTTTTTTTTTTTTGGTTAGAAATTAAGCTTATTCCCTTTTTGTTTTTCAAGAATTTTATACAAATTAATGATAAATTATTATTATTATTTATTTATTTATTTATTTATTTTACTTTAGTATTTATTTTCAAAAAGCATGACATTATTATTATTTTTATTATTATTATTTTTTTTTTCATTCTCATACATTACATTTTAGTTTAACAAATAAAATTAAAATTTAGAGATTATTATTCAAGAATTTAAAATCGTCTCAAAGCATGAGATTTAACAAAATAATCTGTCGTGTCGTTCACACGACTTTCTCTTACCCTGAAATTTAATACTATAAGTACAGTTTGGAGATTAAGAGGTAACATAACGAGTACTGTTATATAAACCTATGTTAAACAATTCAAATTAGGCTTCAGAACAGCTTTATATGATAATTAGTTCTGTGTGAGGGGGGCCACCGCCCCCCTTAACCCCCCGTTTCATTAATGCACCTACGTTTATATAGAATTTAATTCGGTTATTAAAAAATAATCCTGTTTTTAAAAAAGGAATTTATTAAAATCATTATTTTAAAAAATTATCTTTTATGATAATGCAGACGATTTCCATATTAGAGAAGTAGTATAACACTAAATATCCAAAAAAAGTCCATTTTATTCTCAATATTTAAAAAAAAAAAAAAAAATCAATAACTTTGTTTTAAATTATCACAGATTTATAGTTCAACCATTCATTTTAAAAGTATTGGCGAGCTCTTTTGAAAGATAACCATCATGAAAATTTACTCCCCTCGAGGGGGGACTTCCCCCCCAGGGGGCTGGGGAGCCGAGACTCCTACATACACAAAAAAAATTTCCCGGTTGACTGTCTCTATTACAAAAAATATGTATTTGTTTTATTTCGTTTAGTGCAGTCTAAAGATGTTAAACTCTACTTACCTGCAATTTCCCCCATAGACGTAATGTATTTGAATACTTTTGAGTGTCCCTGTATGCAAACCATTTGCTTCATCTCAACAAAAAGCTTACTGTAGCATCCCTATATGATACACATTTAGAATACTGAGTTTAGACTTTCTGCTACTATTTGTTCGTGAGATATGCTGATAACAGACACACAGACCCAGTGGCGCACCTTCGGAGGGGGCTTAGGGGGCTCAAGCCTCCTCCAGAACCAGCTGACATAGTAAAAAATTTCAGATGTGCATGGAAAAAAAAATATTACTCAAACACAGATATTGTAAGCAAAAATAGTTTATAAATTATACATTAAATATTAGGAATTTTTGAAATCCATACTGTCAAACACATAAACAATGAACTAGTTCTTTGATTTTTAGTTGAAAGAAGTTGCAGTTTTTAGGGATGGGCTTCTAAG
Source organism: Salticus scenicus (assembly GCA_963930645.1). Classification (NCBI taxonomy): domain Eukaryota; kingdom Metazoa; phylum Arthropoda; class Arachnida; order Araneae; family Salticidae; genus Salticus; species Salticus scenicus. The sequence continues at coordinate 334,886,924 of OZ005652.1, read as the reverse complement.
GTCCTAAAGCATATACTGTTATCACGAAATCGAGTAAGTATCTAAAAAGTCAGACAGAAGAAGCAATCAGACATGGAAATAAGCAGGGATGTATTTTTCAGGAAAATGGGATACCAAGCTCATGCAATTTTGTATCTTAATTTGTGAGTATTTATAGCCTCCTTGCGAAAGTTTGTTTTGTCCCTGGGCAAAATTAACACATTCACATCGGCAAATGAAAATTCTCGTTTGATATGAAATAAAAATTAGCCCTGCTCTTAATCGTTCCTCTATAACTAAATTTTAAATTAAAAATGGACTTTGCATATTCGTGTTAAGCCCTTTAAATGCTGCTAGTACAAATACATGCTAGTGAAATTTCGCATCAATTGCTGAAGATAAAATTTAATTGATTTGATCACAAATGCGTAAAATTATTTTTCTAAAAGTATACCGATTTAGAGGAATGCAAAAAGGCGTAGTTTACTGTTCAAAATAGGAAAATACCCCGATAACAATATGTTGAGATATTTTACAGATGCTTGGGAGGATGGGGTCACTTATTTTTTTATCACAGTACGTAGAAAATACAGTAGGGTCCAGGCACAATTTTCATTTTTGCTTCTGATGTCACTGAGATCTAAGCTCCGTTCTTGGATAATACAATTTTTGCCTGTTATAAAAATTCAAATTTCATAAATATGTATATATATTATTGGAATAATATTCTGTAATGATATTACTCAGAAAGGCAACGCTTGAAATATTTACTAACTGAACAAACTATTCTAAGTAATATATTGTACATTAGAATTAATGCTTTATGATATTAAGAGGTTCTGCCCCCTGCTTGCTGTGTTGGCTTACCCTTACGAAGACTACACGTCCGACTTGTTTCTGTTAATCGAACCTTGAAGGAGCATCGCCCCACACTCCAGATAATTAAATAAAAATAGCCATGTAAAAATTTACACTGAAAATTCTGTTCTAATTCATACTTGTAACAACTGTAGCTTTTATTTGGCTATAATTAAGATTTCTTAATTGCTTAAGTGTTACTGGATATACAAATAAAGCATCACAAAAGGGTATTAAAATTGATCAAATTTTATTTTCAATGGAAATATTTGGGTGGGGGCATTTCATTTCGAGTAAATTTTATGTTCACCAGCTTGTCATATTCTTTTGATCGTAGATGGACCTAGAAGATTTTGATTGTAGACAGTTTTTGATCATAGTTGAATCTACAACTTTACGTTCGCAAGTTCAATTTCAACCCCAACTGACCGAAGTACTGTAACTTAGCACGTTATATATGGAAATAAATTCCACAGTTGTGCTATTCAACATAAATTCAGTTTCATTCATTCGTTTATTTATTTCAAAAGAAACATTTAAAACAGATTCTTTACTATACAGATGTCTGCGTATCAGCGGCGGCTCATGGACCGAAAATAGGTAAAGAGCCATTTCACCTAATATTTTACACTGTACTGTTCATTTATAGAGTATAAATTTACATTTCAATAAAATGAGTATTTTTAGTTAAAATTATGCATTAAAACTACTTAAATCTTATTTCTCAGTTCCTATTTTCGGTTCACGAGCCTCCGTTGCTGCGTATATGGCCATAAACCTATTACTATACTGTAGGACCCAATTATTCTTCAGCCCCCTCCAGACAGAAATTCTGGGTGCGCCACTGCACAGACCATTTGCTAAAAACAAGATTTTCGTATTCAGTGGACCTCAGAACATGTAAATATAACAAAATCTCACGTTCGAAAATTTGACTCTAAAACAATACTTTCTCGACCCTATGAGTGAGAGAAAGTAAAAATGAAAGATATAATGGAAAAAAGAGAGCGAGAGAGAATTCCAGTTGAATTCGCTATGATTAGAGCTTATTCTTTTTAATGCTGAATTTTTATTAAAATTGCTCTTTTAATGTAAAGATGTTCTAAAAAAGACATTAAAATGTATACCATCTTAAAAAATAAATAAATAAACAAATAAAATAAACACAAATAAATGCCATTTAGAAACAAGTATTGCAAAAACATAGTGAAAAGTTTATAAAGAATTTATTTAAATCAAGAAGAAGAGATTATTACAGTATCAACTTTTAAACATCAAGGGGAAAAAATATGTCACATATGCATATTTAATCATTCATATGAAATTATACTATTTTAATAATTTTTCAGGTAATAATTAAAATATTTTGCAAAAGTTAGCATAACATTGAGGTATATATATTGAAGCAGTAAATGCTGCAGAATACAATTTACAATCTGAATGAAGTATTTCTGTAATATAAATAAAGTTATTTATAGAACAATTAAATCACAAAAATCTTACTGTGAACTGAAGAAGGAAAAAAAAAAAATTGAAGGCAGCAGCAGTGTTTTCTCAGCACCTACCTAAATAAAAATCAATATCACAAAAACTACACAACACATACAATTTTACTTTTATGATGTATTCCTGTTAACCTTTAAATGCTTACTATTTAAAAAATCTGCATCCTTTTTAATGTAATTTTTAGCACTATTGTTGCCTTAATATGATAAAAATTTCTTTAATAACACTATCAGTATGTAATTTATTGGCACCATTAGGCACTAGAGCTTCAATATTATTCTAATAATATTTTAGAAGACAAAATTGGCTATGTTGCCAAAAGGCAACACGTGACATTTAAGGGTTAAATGGTGACAAGAAGAGCAAGATCTTGATCATATTATAATGAAACATGCAATATAAATGCGTAACAGCACATCCTCTGCTACTTTCAACTGTAAACAATCGTGCTGATGATACTGAAAGCAGAATGCACCAAACAGGTACAGGATTACCAGACATAACTAGAATTCGCCTAAATCCCACGTTTGAAACTAATTTTTGATACAAAGTAATAAATTGAAACCTTATTCACGTTAACTTACTTATTTTTGGCTGCTTTTTCCTACAAAAAAGTTACCTTGAGAACATATATACCAATCCCATAATTTTCTCAGCCTATTAGAGGTTCGTTTCAGCTAAATGCATGCATTAGCTACTTCACCGGCAGCCACACAATCAATTTCAGTGGAGGAGATAGTCACTGAATGCTGCATTAGACACCCACCAGGTATTTTGGCACATGCATTCATAGAAACTATACCAATTGATGATCATCTTGTTTTAGGTAGATTCCTTATAGGAGATCTATCTATTGCAATGGTTCTCATGACACGACTTCTGGAAAATTTCTTCATATCTTCACCAACATGACCCCTAGAACCCAAAACCACCCTCCGTTCAAAAGTTTATATATTAGGTAGATTCCTTATAGGAGATCTACCTATTGCAATGGTTCTCATGACACGACTTCTGGAAAATTTCTTCATATCTTCACCAACATGACCCCTAGAACACAAAACCACCCTCCGTTCAAAAGTTTTTATACATATATATATATATATATATATATATATATATATATATATATATATATATATATAGGTATATATATATATATATATATATATAGGTATATATATATATATATGTATAACGCTTTTTCCCATGTTAAGTTGTGAACACGATAACTGGAGTAATTTTTATTTAAATTTCACCAGCTCGGGATATGTTGTCAGGACAGTAAAAATCTCGGTTGAGTTCGAAGATGGAAATGGTGGGGGGTGGAAATTTTCATTTGCCCATAATTTCTTTAATATTGAAAATAGGAAAATACTTCAAATCAGGCGAATTACCGCCTTACCCTAAGGAACAACTTTTACATTTAAACTTTTTCGATAACTTCAATTGCTTAAAAGTTACAAGTTAAAAAGTGATTTTTCTTGTGATGAAGCTGACATTTTCTATAGCTTTCATTGCAAAAAATTATAATCTGATGCTTATGTCACATGCAAATGATAATAAAAAAGATCACTGAAAATATAATAAAATTTTAATCATGTTTTTAAGCAATATAATAATCTGATTAAAAAATAAAAAAATGTTTAATTTAACAGAAAATATGATGTCACAATTACAACAATATACTGAGAAAAATGAAATAAAATTTTATCCGTGATTTAAACAAATAAAATAAAAGTTAATAATCTGGTGTGTCACTCACACGACTTTCTCTTACCCTGAAATTTAATACTATAAATACAGGTTGCAGACTAAAAGGTAAGATAACGAGTACTGTTATGTAAACCTATGTTAAACAATTCATATTAGGCTTTTGAAAAGTTTTATATGACAATTAGTTCTGTGTGAGGGGGGCTAATGCCCCCCTCAACCCCCCGTTTCATTAATGCACCTACATTTATATAGAATTTAATTTGGTTCTTAAAAAATAATTCTGTTTTTAAAAAATAATTTATTAAAATTATTATTTTAAAAAATTATCTTTTATGATAATGCTAACGATTTCCATATTCGAGAAATAGTATAACATAAAATATCAAAAAAAAGTCAGTTATATTCTCAATATTAAAAAAAAAAAAAATTACGATTTTTTTTTCAAAGTTTTTTTTTTTTTGTTAAAAGTAAAAAAAAAATTGATAACTTAGTTTAAAATTATCGCAGATCGATGGGTCAACCATTCGTTTTAAAGGTATTGGCAAGCTCTTTTGAAAGATACCCACCATGAAAATTTACTCCCCTCGAGGGGGGACTCCTCCCCCAGGGGGGGGGAGGCAAGGCTCCTACAAACACAAAAAAATTTTCCCGGTTAACTATCTCTATTACAAAAAATATGTATTCGTTTCATTTGGTTTAGTGCAGTCTATAGACGTTAAACTCTACTTACCTGCAATTTCCCCCATAGACGTAATGTATTAGAATTATCTTGATTGTCCCTGTACACGAACCATTTGCTTGATCTTAACGAAAAGCTTACTGTAGCATCCCTATATGATACACATTTAGAATACCAAGTTTGGACTTTCTGCCATAATTTGTTTTTGAGATATGCTGATAACAGACAGACACACACACAGACCATTTGCTAAAAACATGATTTTCGTATTCAGGGGACCTCAAAACGTGTAAATATAACAAAATCTCGCGTTCGAAAATTTGACCCAAAAACAATACTTTCTCTACCTTATGGGTAAGAGAAAGTAAAAATAAAATAAGTAAATAAAATCAACATATCTTAGGGCTAAGCAGATTTAGACTTAGATTTTTGACATAGATTTTTGACATAAATGCTATAATGTAAAAGATAAATGTCATGGTTTAAAAAAAAAAAAATCTTGTAAATCGATGCTAAACGAATTAAACTGGCATGGTAGAAAAGGTAATATATTTGAGGACATTTAAGTATCCCTTTAACGAATGAACTAGGGATAATTTTAATGAATTTTCCGTTGAAGTTTATTTTCATTAAAATTTAAATTAAAATTAAAGTATTTCATTACTCGAATTCCCTTATTTTGATAAATAAAATTATACCATTTAAAAAAAAATAAAGAGCATTCTTATATTGAAAAATGAACTAATAAAGGTTTTAGAAAACTATTACATACTTTTAAATCTTTATTTAAAAAAAATTAATTGTTGCCATTCGACATTATACAAAAACATCCAAATCCTGTGTCACATACGATAGTTTTGTATAAGTATAGATTTTTTGTTTGCCCTTGGAACCTGCCCCAGATGGGAAAAGTGCCTGAAAACTCTTGTATCTAGTATTGTCATTGATTATGAAGTCGTGTGCAAAATTTCTGGTCCTTTGGATGACAAGAAGTTGCCGAAAATTGAATTGCAAAATTCCGTTACATACATTAATAGTTGCATCATATCAAGTTAATAAAAGTGTGTTAATTAAAAACCTTGTTGAATGCTTTAATTAATAATTTAAAAATATAAAAATATTATTGGGGTATTCCAATTTCCATAACAAATACTTCCCTTTATATTGATGTTTCAGTTCTATACATCATTTAAAAATAAAGATAAAAATATATGTATACACATATATTTTGAAAATAAGATGTGGATTTATCAAAATACTTTTTTTGCGTACTGCAACACCTCAAGGGACACACTGGCCCTTAACCATGATATTATCTCCCACAGTGATAACTTTCCTTTAAATATCAAAGGAGAAAAAAAAATATTTTTCAAAAATTAGTAGTTTTGGGTTTACTGAATGCAGGACTTCTTTGTATTACTAATGTACTTAATTCTTGAAAAGTTAACTTTTTTTTATTATTATTATAATTATTATTAAAAAAATAATAATGATAAAATATAGGCTTCGCTGTAATATCTGAAATATGTTTATATATATATATATATAGCAGTTTTTATTTGATAAATCTGACTTTCATTTTGAATGACATATCTTGAAATTGTTTAATTTTTTTAATGATATACTCTTTGCTAACCATTTATTGTTCAGTGCATGTTATATATGGAAGTTCACTGAGTTCCCACGTTTAATTTTCAACATGAGATTGCAACTTTTTTATCATTGCTTATATTTCCACTGTGTGATCACAGGTAAGCTTACAGTTTCTTTGTAAGAAGCAAATTGTATCTGAATCTGTTTAAAAGAAATACACAATTTTCTGAAAGAAATTGTATTTATTTAACATTGTTATTTAGAGTAGTGTTTTTTAGGTTCAAGTTCATATTGCATTTATTATATAACCATTTATCATAAATATTAAAATTTTTTTCTTTCTTTCTTTTTTCTAGACTTTTCAATAAGTTGCTTCATCACAGAATAAACTATTATTATTATTTTTTTTTTTATGAATAAATACTCTGTATGGTCTTGAGCTTCATTTTAACAAACGGACTTTCTTTCCCATTATTGGCAGCTTTTTTTTTTTTTTTTTTTTTTTTTTTTTTAAATAATTCATTCGTTTATTTCTTTTAAGGTTGATGCACATAGCATTTTTTTTTATCAAATTTTCTTTAACATTTTAAATTGAGATTTTCAGGTTTTCTATTTTGAATGAATAAATACACTGTATGATCTAGGGCTTCATGTCCAACAAATAGACTTCCTATCTCATTTTCGATTTTTTTTTCTAAGGTTCATATTATATACATAACATTTTGTACCAAATTTTCTTCAAAATTTTAAACTGAAATTATTAGATTTTCTATATTACACTTTATCTTCTACGGGTGAAGGACCTTCATGGTTCCATGTGTAAACAACTGTCTTGCATACTGTAGCCTAAAATTTCTTTGGTTCTTTTTAGCGATTAACAAATCTGACAGCTTCCACATTGATGTAGCTTCTTATTTCAGCCAGTCTAAATCTGTTCAAGAGTGTCAATTGTTGCACATCGTTCTAATACTTCAGTCATTCAAAATTTTCCTCATAGAATAGTTGATTAATTTTCTGTGCCAGAGAGAGTTGTGAGATAAACAAGTTGCTTAACTATAAGGCTGGTATTCTTTGCATTATCACAAGTCGTGTATAATTTGCAAATTCATTTTACATGCTTTCATGGCAAAAAAAAAGGGAAAAAAAAATACAAGGCCAGAATTTTGTTAAGTCAGATTTGAGAATCCACATGAAATGCAAACCACCAATTGAAGTTTCTTCAGCGAGGATCATTGACATTGATTTGTTTTTCAGGTTTTGGTGGTTTAATAGAATGTCAGTAACATGCATTTCTGTTGGTTTTACATAAAATTAACATTTGATAAAGAAAATGCCTAGTCTTTTTATAAAGTTCATTTTGCGTTCCTTGTTTTGATGTATTATTCTTTCACGCTTCACTTGGAAAGTATCACTTGTATGTAAAATGAACATTGTTGGAGGTATTCAAGAACTTTCAGCAAATTTTTCCTAAAAAGTAAACCATTTTCATTTTTATGCTCCAGTGCAATCTGTGGTATGAGCAATCATTCTTAGCATAGCAAAATTCATTTTAAAACAGTTCATATCTTGCTTAGAGTATGCGAAACTGGAAATAACTATTACCTTAAATCATTTACATATCAGATATTTGTACGGTGATATCTTACCATTTATCACCAATTGAAATCAGTAAATTTACCGCAACAAAAAGTGACAATTTCTGACTAGCATTAACTATCACAGAGTTAATAATTCGAGGAACAGAAAATAATTTCAAACTTTCAAATATAGGTTTGTTAAATGTCATTGATTGAGATGCTTTGATATCAACATTCTAATTTAGATCATCATATAAAACAGTTCACTGCATTTGTAATTCTATACCTTTTACTCCACTTCTCATTTGTATGTTGCTAAAAGGCATACAAATCTAAAATAATTGAACAGTATTCAAGTGAATGATCTTTTAACACAATTTTAGCTAAAATTGTCCTAAGTACAATGTACTTTGGTGGTAGAGTTGAAATTAATTAAAACAATCTTGCTTGTCTGGTATTAGTAAGGTTTTTAAAATTATGTTGTTCGCTTATCATTCGCTTCATCAGTAATACCTTAATTTATAAATGGGGAAAATGAGAGAATTAAACAGGACTAAATTGAAGCCAACTACAGTATTTTATCAGCACACAAATAACTGTAAATTAAAAAAAGCTTACAAAAGGATGCATTACTTTTACAATATTTCAAAGGTACTTGCAGTGAGTAAAAATACAATGAATACACGCACGTAATGCAATTAAACTAGGAATTAATGTAACTGCAATGCGAGTCATATCTTCTAAACATTAAAATAAAATATAAATTCATTGTGATCATTTTAAGTAGGATTAAAATGACACCAAGTATGCAATACTGCAAGGATGAAAGCGTTTAAAGATAATAATGCAAAAACATAGAGATTAAAATTATGCAATGAAACATATACACATCATAAATATCAATACGCCCCCCCCCCCCCAAAAAAAAAAAAAAAAAAAAAAAAAAAAACTAGGATTTAAAACAAGTAATAGAAAAATCAATAAATTATAATCATTAAACAATATATTTACAGTATAATTAAACGGGGGTAAATATGACCAGGCACACACCTAGCTGAAAACCAACATCAAATACATAGATATACATTACACATACAAAAATATGATATTTATAGTGATTACAAAATTGGATAAATACACAGCATAGTTATGAATATGCCAAAATATATTTTAACTAAGAATTTGTATTATCAAAATGCAAATTAATAATTTTTAAATATTAAACAAGTTGTTCAGAGTGCACATATATTGTGTGAATTTAATGGGACTAAAATGAAACCAACATCATTTTATCAGCAAACATACAGCTGAAATCAAACATGACAGAATGCATTAAAACTAAGAATTAGTAAAACTATAATGGAAATAAGTAACTCCTAAACATTAAAAAAGTTATTCACAATATACATAACACATATTGTGAGAATCAATTCGGCTAAAACTGAAGCCAACAGTAGTATTTTATCCAAAAACATGCTGATGAAAACCAACATCACTTTCATATAGATGTATTAAACATTTAATAGTACAAAGATACATAAAGTGATTGAGTATAAAATGGATACACAAACAATAGATATATGAATACTTCAGAACACAATTGAAGGAAGTATTAATAGCACTGTATTGTGACACAGTAACATATGAGAATGAAACAAGTTATTCATGTATACATTGTGAGAATTAAAACAGGACTACATTAAAGAGAATATCAGTATTTTCTCAGCAGACACATAGCTAAAAAGAAACATCACTTACAAAGGGTCAGAATGAAAATCAGTTGCAAGGGGATGCATTGCATATAAAATAATACAGAGATGCTTAAACTGTTAAACAGAAATGTGATGGACACACACAGAGCACAAATACGAATATTCCAGGATAACACTGACGCAGGGAACTAATATAATGCAGTGGGAAACAGTAACATTTGAGCATTAAATAGGATATGTACATGAACAATAAAATCTCAGCATTAAACAATGTATAAGATATATACATGAAAAATATATTATGATGAATAAATTAGTTAAAACTGACTAGGCACATACACAGCAGTAAACGAAAATCAGTTGCGAGGGTATGCGTCTCTTATAAAATAATACAGAAATGCGATGGGCACACATAGAGCATAAATATGAATATTCCAGGATAACACTGAAGCAGGGAATTGATATAATGCAGTGCGAAACAATAACATTTGAGCATTAAACAAGATATGTACATGAACAATAGCATCTGTGCATTAAACAAGATATATACATGAACAACAACATCTGAGCATTATACAAGATGTATACATGAAAGATATATTATGAGGAGTAAATTGTGTAAAGCTGACTAGGCACATACATAGCAGAAAAAAAAACGGTTTCGAGGGGATGCAGTGCATGTAAAGTACAATACAGATATGCTTAAACTGTTAAACAGAAACGCGATGGGCACACACAGAGCATAGATACGAATATTCAAGGATAACACTGAAGCAGAAATCTAATATAATGCAGTGTGAAACAATAACATTTGAATATTAAACAAGATATGTACTTGAAAGTTACATTGTGAGGAGTAAATTGGGTAAAACTGACTAGGCACATGGACAGCAGAAAACAAACATCAGATGAGAAGGGATGCATTGTATATAAATTATAATACAGAGATGCTGAAACTGTTAAACAAAAAATGATAGATACACACACAGCATAAATACAAATGCTCCAGGATACAACTGAACTGTATGCATAACATATGCAGTATTTAGATTATTTTTAATATACATAAACTGAAAAAATCCTATTTTTTAAAAATTTAAACAAAATTTTAGTTTTTAATATTACTGTGTTCAAATCATGCTGGGAGTGAACTTTTTTTTGCAAACTGTTGTGAATTTCAGAGTAAAACAAATTTATAATGCTGATGAAGAAAGTTACATGTGAATACTTGAAAACAATTTTTAGTAATCATGAAATGAAGTAAAATTGCTTTTACACAGAATTACGATATTTGTTTGCATAATAACATCAAAAAATAATACCAATAATAAACTAGTATAACACAGATATCTGCAATAATATTGGCTGGACACAAGAGTATTAACCACCATCTGTTTTGTAATGATCAGTTACATATATCTTAATGTCAGACCTAGCAGTGACATTTTATTAAAATATTATAGAAATTTGAATTGCAAAGTATAGGTAGTGTTTTATAGGGATTAGTGCTGAATTACATATACAGGGTTCCAAAAACTTTTTGTCAGGAGTATTAAAGTTGTAGAGTTGATCTAAGTAAACATATCCTATAGGAATACAGGGCCAAAAAATGCAAGGAGAGTGCTCTGTTTAGTTTGGCAGATAAACACAGCATTTTGCTTGGGTGAATCATTATTCACCACATGGATCCAAGCAACATCTTATGTGTGTTACATCTATCTGAAGCTTGTTTACATGCATTTCATGCATTGATGCAGTTTTTCAAAAGATAAATGTAATAAATCTTCATTACCACATGCATCTAACCATAACTCACATCTATAAAATAAATAAAAAATTAATTTAGTAGTGATGTTATTTATTTAATATTAAAACAATATACATCTGTAAATGGAGATAAAACACTTTCAGATTTACAGTAAAAGGAAGTCTTTAAATAAGAAGTTAAAAATACATTTAAAAAAATAAAAAAATAAATAAATAAAAGGAAATGCTGCTGTTGCTTACAATAATAACCAAACAGGGTGTGTGTGGATTCTCATTTGCAGTTTTTTATTTTGATATTTACTTTCTTTATTTACTTTTTTGTAAATGTTTTTAATCAAATATAAATGGTGCAAGTAAATTCTTTGATAGCACTTTTTATATATATAAGATATATCAGGGTTAGCAGGTTTTTGATGATTTGAACTACAATTTAAACAGTGGCATCATCAGAATTATTTTCAGGTGGGGTCAAACTACGAACTTTGAATGTTTCAATATGATTTAGAAAACAAATTCAATTACATGTTTAATTCAGATTATTAAACAAGTTAGTATATAAGCAACTATTCTTTTTTTTCCATGCTAATTTTATAAAAGTATACAGCTTGTTCCAAAACATCGCAAATTCGAAAAACTTCTTGTCAAGTTGACTTGACTCAAATTCTATTCTCAGGAAAAAATTAGAGCTAATCTGATCCATGAGACTGATTTCTAATTGGCTCTGTGATATAAATTTCATCAAGTGATTTAGATAATACTCTAATGACACATTTAAAAAATATATTTAAAGCTGTAAAGCTTATTATTTTTCTCTAATTAGAGATATCTGTTTATGTAGCAACCTTTGCACAGTGTTATTTTTTTTTATCTCAATTTTACCAAAACTATTTTATCATTTCCAACTGTAACTGGAATCTTTAACAAATTATTTCTTTACCTGTAACAATTTTCATTTGTTGGTAAGCTATCAAAGAACAATTTCATTTCAGCAGATGTTGTGAATTATGATTATATATATATAAATTAATAAAATCATACAGGAAAAATATTTTATTGAAAAAAATGTAATGAGTAATATTTATATTTTTGCATATACACTGAAAAATTTGAGCAAGAAAAATGTAGCATTTTTGATGATGTAGAAATAAATCAATGTGTTTTTTAGAAAAAAAATCTTATGTGAATTTTCTTTTACCTTTTTCTTTCTTTCTTTTTTTTTTTTTTTTTTTTTTTTTTTGTACTTTTCCTATCAAGTACACCCATTTTATAGTTGCTTCCAAATGTTATTAAAAATAAAGTTTCATGCCCTTAAGGGTTAAACAAAGTAAAAAGCCATTTTCAGTTTTTTTTTTTTTTTTTTCTGTCTATAAATTTGACAAAAACTTTCAGAAAAACATTCTATTCACAAGCATACACGTAAACAATACTAGCATTAAAGAAAATCAGAATATAAGGAAATGAGGTAGAGAGAAGGGTCTAAGACAGAACATAATAGTAAGTATTCAGACCCTCTAAGTAAAACATACATTTTCTTTGCAATGCAAAAGGAGTAGTACAACAGCAGAATCAGTGTAACAGAAAAACAAAATTATAGCAAATAAATAACAATACATTCATAGGAAAGTATTGTAAAGAAAAATTACAGATATAGTAAGAAAGGCAAAGCATTCACAAGCATTTTTACAAACAGAGCCTGCATGAAAAAACGCTAGAATATAAGAAACTAAAAAAGGATGTTAGAATATAAGAAACTAAGTGATAGAAGGAGAGGTGTAGGCTGAGGGTAAGAATATAAGGACATATATCATGAAGAAAACATGCCAATAATAGGGAAATAAAAATTATTGTATAGAAAATTTCAGTAGCTGCCTCGTTACTGCATGCAGTGAACGAACGAGGTTACCATATTAAATTTTCTTGGAACAGAATTATGGTTGGGGCCAAGTCCAACAGGTGCTTCCTAGGAACTGTATTCATAGCTGATTCAGTATATGTGTGTGTCGCTGCAGAAGAAAAACTAAATGACTGTCATCTGGTAATGTGGTGCTAACAAAACACACAATTACCAATAAACAATCATTTAGTCACTGATAAAATCAAAACCTAAGATAAAAGGAAAAACATCAACATAAATAATGAGTGATTGAAATAAATATTTTTATCCCATATGGTAAAAATACAACTGTTTAATAATTCGTTATCAGACATTTTTTAAAAGTTAAATAATTTATAGAAACTTGAAAAAAAAACATTCCATTCATAATCATATATGTAAACAATACTCGCATAAAAGAAAATCAGAATATAAGGAAATGAGGTAGAGAGAAGGGTGTGAGACAGAACATAATAGCAAGTATTCAAACCCTCTAAAGTAAAACATACATTTTCTTTGCATGCAAAAGGAGTAGTACAACAGCAGAATTAGTGTAACAAAAAAATAAAATAATAACAAATGAATAACAATACATCCACAGGAACAGGAAATTACAAAAAGAAAAATTACAGATATAGGAAGAAAGAGTATTCACAGGCATTTTTACAGACATAACTTGCATAAAAGAATGTTAGAATATAAGAAACTGAGAGATAGAAAGAAGAATGAGAGGTGTAGATTGGGGGTCAGAATATAAGGACATATATCATGAAGAAAACATGCCAATAGGGAAATAAAAATTATTGTATAGAAAATTTCAGTAGCTGCCTCGTTACTGCATGCAGTGAACGAACGAGTTTACCATATTAAATTTTCTTGGAACAGAATTATGGTTGGGGCCAAGTCCAACAGGTGCTTCCTAGGAACTGCATTCATAGCTGATTCAGTATATGTGTGTGTCGCTGCAGAAGAAAAACTAAATGACTGTCATCTGGTAATGTGGTGCAAACAAAACACACAATTACCAATCAACAATCATTTAGTCACTGATAAAATCAAAACCTAAGATAAAAGGAAAAACATCAACATAAATAATGAGTGATTGAAATAAATACATTTGCCACAAATTGGAGAAAAGTAAAATTTCTTGAAATTTTATATATTTTATATATATAAAATCATTGTACAGTCACCCAAAAAAAAAACGCCACCCCCCCACCTAATTTTGCCGTAAATTATCGTAGAAACATGCGACTGGTACCAATCAGTTTGTAATAACGTCTAGTTTATAATGTTATAGTTAGATTTTACTTAGGGGGTCGTCTACATATTAAAACTGACATCAACTTCATTTTTTTCAATGGTAACCCCCATTTTTTATAATTTATTTGAATTCTTTGGATCAAATCATCACGGAAAATGGTATAGTTTATATATTTCGCTCAATTTTTCATAGAGTTATAAACTGTCAAAGCTTCGGGATGCTAATGTTAAATGAATGTGACAAACATTAAATCATATCTTCCGAAATAATTATGATATTTAAATTCTGTTTTTTTTATTCGTTAGAACGAAGTGACCCAAACATATTCCATGCAAATTTTTGCTAAAAAAACATTTTTTGAATTATGAAAATTATTAATAAATTCATATTTGAAAAAATTATAAATTATGACCTATGTTAATTTTTGCACGAATAGAACGGGCATCATCAAAAACATGGGTTTCCAAATTTACAGCTCGTTCCTAACATTATTTTTTGAGTTACAGTGATATTTCACTTTTTATTCCTGTTAGGGGGCCGTCACTTGTTATAATCTGTATCCTCTATAAGTAAATGTTTGTATATAATTTGACGGTAAACTATTTTAATTTACCTTTATGTTATTTTTATTGTTTCCTAAGCAATATTTCGATGTTTATTATACAAATTGGCATGTTTTTGTAAAGTTATCACAATGTAGGCGAGAGATTGTGAAAGAATTTCAAAAGAAAAGAAGCCCCGCCTCTGATTCGCTGAAACACTATTTTAAAAAAAAGACAAATTTGCATATTACTATTTGACTCTATATGTGACGCTGGTATGCATACATCACAATGGTATTTACTACATCGATTATTGAAGACAAAACTTAAATGATTTAATTACAAATATGCAAAATTATTTTGCTTTATATTATAAAGTTTTAGAAAATTTGTGAAAAGGCGTGGCTTACGGTACAAGAGAAGAATAAAAAGATTTTTTACCATAAATTTTCTGTTTAAATTTTGTTGTGACATATTTGCATTTGGTTACTGTACCGTTTGTAAGCTTTGTGTTATTTAAAATTTACCCCATAATGTAACATAATAAAATATCAAATTTCTATTAAAAGTTTTTTAATACAGAATCAAATAGTGAAAAATTGCTTTATTATTATTATTATTTTTTTTTTTTTTTAAAGTTTACAAGATCTATTATTGGAACATAGCTCAATAGTATTTATTTTCAATTTCCTAATCACGAAATCAAAGTCACAGTTATTATGGAATAAAAATTTAAAACAAAGGAATTGTCTTATTACTTTCAAATATATAGATATTGATCTTACAGAATCCTGAAATTTCATTTAAAAGACTTTAAACGTCTAAATTTAAAAATTCAAAATAAAATAAATTAATCTAAATGCTTTTAAAGTTGAAACGGGAAGATTTCAAAACATATGAAAATTGGCATTTGTGTTTTGAACATTTTGGTGCGGCAGATATTAAAAACAATATTTTTATGATGAGCTGAACCTGAGCTTAAGAGAGGGCGGATCCAGCTATTTAGCACGAGTGATATCACCTGACTAAAATCAGAATAAACAACATTTTAATTTATTCCGGCGTATTTTTAGCCCACTGTTATTCTTTTTTTTTTCTTTTCAAATTTCAACACTAGCTACAGTACGCTTACGTCCTATTTACATTAAGCCTTGATATAGAAGCTATGTTGCTGTTTTTCGATGCTGCGAAATTTACAAAATATATTTGTGTTAATATACTATACAGATAGAAGAATGATTATATAATATCAACAAAACTTCTTTAATCAATATGTTTATATACATTACTGTATGGAAATGTTTATGTATGAATATTGTATTTATTTTTAATGAGAGATATAAACACAAAATACTAAAAAAAAAAAGAAGAAAATGTGTTATAAATTTTTATAAATCAAGCAAAATATATATGCATACTTGCCAACCTAACCCGTAACATTGTTAGTTCCCGCCCCTGTGTGTACACAATTTAATTTTTAGAGTAATTAACTTCAAATACATTTACGATTAACTCATTGAGCGCCACGCGAATTCTTATGGAAATCCCATTCAGGCCACACGTGCTGCTTAGAAGCGTGTTATGTTTATCGAGTTTCAATAAACCCCATTAGGCCTTAACGATATAATCCTATAAAAATCCTATTAAAAAAAAAAAAAACATGAAGTAAATTTTAAATAAATTGTCAGTAATTACTTAAAACTATGTAAGTTCTGTAGTTTTATATCATATTTTACACTGACGGCTGACTTAGCCTAAATGGAAAGATCAGTGTCAGCCACCGATGGCTGACACGGCTCTAAAAAGACTGATGTGAAAAAAATGTACGGAAAGGGGCGGGACCAGTAATCTTCCGGGATAGGTTGAAAAGAATGTATATACATAGAGCAATGCCAGAAAATGTTCTTTATTTTTCATGAAACAGATGAATGGTACTTTTTTTTTGAATAGTCTATGAATTAAATATAATGCTGCTGTAATACCCTTTAAATGAAAAGTTTTATTATATAAAGTAATTTTCTGGCACTCTACAGCTCCCAAATGACACACAATACGAAACCCCGCCTTTTTCCAGTGTTTAAAGGGTATTAACGTTTAACATGTTTTATATTCGTTTTGATCTTTCCTTCTCCTCCTTATCTTCTTCTTTTTTCCTTAAAAAAAAAAAAAAAAAAGAGTTATGTAACATTTTGACCTTTTCAAGTGAAGATTTAGATTAAGGGTAGTCAGCCTTTCTACACCCACCGTCCACTTCGGTATCTGTGTTAAAGTGTAGAATTTTAGAACATCCCATTAAGTAGTAGGATTTATTATTTTGCATATTAATTTGTTACACATTATAAAATATAAAAGCAAAATAATATCGTGGAGATTTATGTAAAAGTTTTTAATAATGTCATGAAAAAAAAATAATAATAATTAATTAAAATAAATAAATAAATAAAAATAAAAAAATCTATTTTAATATTTTAAAAATGTCAATTAAAGAAAATGAAAGTACTGCAGTATCAGAACAAACTCCCATTCTCACTGTGAAACGGCCGTGGGAACCAGGTTGAGTGCCGCCGTTTCAGACAATTATGCGGCAGCTTGAGTTAAAATAATTTTGAATTTTCAAACAAATTTAAAACCATTCATCTTTTTTTTTTTTTTTTTTGATAGATATTTTAATATCTATTTAAGCTATTTAATTTTCTTCGTATGAAGTGAACTTCTGATGTTTAATCAATAGAAACCAATAAAAATCTTTTAATTCATAAACTAACTCAGAAAGTTCTGTGAATAAGTCATTTTTTTAATATTATATTCAACATTTCTAAAATATTTTTCCGGTGTGAAACTTAATAAATAATGTATACTGGGTGGTAGATCGTGATTTATATTTTCTAAATGTATAGACGGACCCCTAATACATTTTCACGTGTAACTCTATTTATAATTGATTTAAGGTATATAAATAGGTATGTTTTTCGAACCGCCTTGATCTCAGAAATCTGAATATGAAGTCAAAAATAGGGGTTGCCATTGAAGAAAATGAAGTTAATGCCAGTTTTAATATGTAGACGACCCCTTAGGCAAAATTTAACTACACCGTTATAAACTAGACGTTATTACAAATCGATCGGTACCAGTCAAATGTTTCTACGATAATTTACGGCGAAATTAGGTGGGGGGGTGGCGTTTTTTTTTTTGGGTGACTGTACACAAGAAAGATCACAAATCACTTTTGAAAGATTATTAAAGAATCATCTTTTTGTAGAGTAAAATAATTTTATTTTTAAATGAAATTGTTTAAAAAATTTTTACTGGGGGACGTCATGCCCTACAAAATTTTCCATCTTTTTAATGATTCCATCCAAATGATTCTCCTGTCCTTATATGAGCCGAAAAGTCTAGTTTTTACTTGCCTGACAGTCCGTTGCATTCCAAGAGCGACTTCCCCTTGCCGCAAAGTTATGAAAGAACTCATATTCGTAATCTGATTTATGTAAGTCTTTGTTTATTTCTTTTCTCTTTATTATTGAGGTATTTGGAAGGACAAATCTGATTTTGGTAAACACAAAACTCTAAATATGATTAAACTGTAATCCCTAATAAGGGAAATTTAGTGTGTTCTGTGAGCTAAATATTGGCTGTAATCAAACTAAGTATATAAACATAGAGGAACTGTCTCGATAGTTTAATGAGTATTAAATAACTATTGGTCTACCTATGAATATTTCTGTGTTATTTTTGTTCAGAATTAATTTAGTGAAATCTTTATCAAAATTATGCATTTGTAGAAATATTACTTTTTAACGTTTTTTTTTTTTTTTTTTTTTTTTTTTTTTTTTATTTATTAAAAAAAAAAAAAAACTACCGAGGAGGTAATGCTTGAAATAATATGTTATATATATATATATATATATATTTTTTTTTTTTTTTTTTTTTTTTTAAGGTGGAGACCACTCTTTCTGAGATAAATTTTTGTTTTGTCTCTTTGAATCTGAGGTTAGGGTATCAGAAATTTTAGATTTTTTTTTAAATTTATTTTATTTTATTTTCACAGAGATAATAGAGGAGGAAAAAAGGGTCAAACATTTAACTTTATCAAACAAATAAAGATAAAAGAATATATAAATAAGTATTTGCCAAAGAAGTAATTTTTAAGGATTGTTTTATAATCAAATGATGTTAAGCAGTTTTTCTGTTACTTGAAATTTAAGTCAAAAATTGTTACTAGGCAGTACAAAGATTCTTTAAGAATATAAGTAATTACTGGATAAACACAGTGAGTCATTTTATCTCCTTTTTGGAATTGTGTTAAGATTCTAATTGTTTATGTTTATCTTCTCAAAAAAAAAAAAAAAAAAAAATTGCATATTTGGCAACAATTTCGGCTAAAATTGTTTGATTAAGAAAACAACAATTCCCAAGATGGGTTAAAATGACAATTTTGCTTTTCAGGACAAGTATGCTGAATAAAGAAAAATTTTTATAAACATGTTGTTATATCTTTATATATATTTTTTTTTTTATTTTTCTACTTACCTTAATTTTTTCAAAACTGAGTTATCCAGTTGGTAATAACATTTAATGTAAATTTTGTGAGATACATTGTGGGATTTTCAATTTAATTTTAGAAATAAGAAGCTCAGGATTTATGATGTTAATACTAAAATGAGATAATTCCTTAGGATGTCACAGTAACAATATATTTCGAGTACTGTTATCATGATTTTTTTTTTGGGGGGGGGAGGGGGGGAGGTAAAAACTTAACGCTTTGTACCAATGCAGTTTGAAATTCATTTGTATACTAATTACTAGCTTTGAAAATTTGGGAACAAATATGAACTATTTAAATCATGGCTATTCTGGTGTTCTCTCTGCTCTTGTTGTTTGGGTTTCAGTGTAATGAAAAAGGTAATCATCTTGGAGAGTTCAGTAGTAAACCAAGAAAAATCCAGTTGGAGATAAAAGTTGTATATGTTTATATAATTTCATAATTCCCAAGTTTGTTTGTGAAGAATTCTAGCCCCTGACACTTTCTTTTTCCCTCAGAATCTAATAAAATATAAATTAGTGAATGTTTATAAATTGGAGAATTGCCATCGCATGGAAGCCCAGGCAATATATTGTATAATACTATTTAAATAAGAAAGTAAGAGAAAACACTAGAACAATAATCTGTTAGATATATGATCAAAGCATTGTAGTCATATTTTAATTACATATAGCTAGATAAAGAATTAGCATTAACCATTATCCTTCATATCAAGAAATATTTTTGTCCATAATTTTGTTTGCACTGACTCTAGTAAAATGTTTGCAGTACGAGATTCTAAATACTGAAACCAATCTAAAATTTTCTGGTTCTTGTGTAACCAGCTGGAGGAAAATTAATAAATATAAACTTTCTATTACCAACAGTTACAGTTTGTTTGTCATAACCATTTGTACATTTTAATTGCATTTTGCTTACTTTCTCAATGTCTGAACCCCAATTTTCACAGAAAACTTCTGAGAGTTTAATTGAAACTGTGTATTTAAGTAATTTAATAAGCACAGGTATTTCCTTCAACAGTTCTCTAACATACTTTTTGTATAAAGCCTTTCAGATCTAACTTCTATAGTACTAGAGATTGATTTACAAAAAGGCTGGTTCTCAAACAGAAATATGTGAAAATCACCAAACTTTAAAACAGATGCAAAATCTTGTATATATATTCAAAAAAGCAATAACAAAAATTAATGAGTAGAGTGTGATATTGAACAATTCTACAATTTTATAAAGCAAGTTTAAACAGAATATTGACATTTATACTACCTATAGAGAAAGATCAGAAGTCACAAGACTTCTGCAGAAAGTTTCATCACCAATCGTTAGCCATATGGTAAAGGAAGGGGGGGGGACGAAGAATTATATAAATAAGATATATTGTACTTCTTCATAGGTTCTGGAATTTAATTAAACAAGTTTATAAAGAGTATTGACATTTATGTTGCAGATGGAGAAAGATTGGAAGTCGCAAGGATTCCACGCTCTGTTTGCTCGTCAAGTGTTGCTGTGGGGGGGGGGACTAAAAATTATGTGAATGACAGATAATACTATTGAATAATACTATTACAGTTTCTAGAATCTAATAAAGCATGTTTAAAATAAATGTTGACACTTATGCTGTGCATGGAGAAAGATTGAAAATTACTATCTTTCCTGCCGAAATCGAGAGATTTGGAATTTCTGCACGATACTGTTTTGGAAGTAGTTTGCAGATTAAAAGAAAAATCTGCGACATATGTCTTGCATTTTCTGCAACGGGGCTGTATGCAAGTACACAGAATTGCCAAAACCCGTCCTTTCTCAACTACATTTCCATAGAAATATTACTGTTCATAATCAAATAAACCTATGTCAAAAGATGGCTACTTATAATTTATGGCAAAAAAAGTATGAGTATTGATAATTGGGAATAGAATTGATTGTCATTAAACTGTAATATACTATGAAATATTACTACAGAAAACTGACGTCAATAAAGGGTGCAGCCCGCTTGCTGCAAGATCCGATGCAGCGGGGGGGGGGGGTTACCACTTCGTAGGTTAGTAATACAAGTACAGCTTCACTTAATTTTTAATTTCCAAGTGCAAAATCTAATTCTTGAAAGTTTTTATAGAATTTTCTTTTTGTAACTTACAAAAAAAAAAAAAAAAAAAAAATCTTTATTTCTTCTCTTGTAACATATTTAAAAATTCTGGTCGCTTTTGATTTTCAATGAGCAAAATTACTTTGCCCCTCCAAGAGTTACAGAACCTCCTACAAAGAACTGAATATTATGATTGTTTACAAATAAAGTATATTTTCAGAAATATCTGCCAACTGTCATATTGTGAAAATTTTACAATTTTCATTATGGGCTTAAATTTATTAATTAATAATATTTATTAGTAATGTAGCTTTTAACTAATTAAATTGCATCAAACAAAATTAAACAACACCAACTAAGTAAATTTTTGTTTGTTTTATAATTCGTAAATAATTTATTTCAGTATCATTTTGATTTGGAACCCCCCCCCCCCTCCCATATGCTGAATTACATGCACAGAATAATGTTTTCTTGAATTTTTTAATCTTATGACATGATATTTCAAAATGTATCCTTATGTGAGATGAAAACAAAAGGATAAGGGGTTTTGTAAAGTAAGCTATCGATCTGGCAATTATTATTATTAGCAGTCAGGGGTCGATCCAGGCAAAATTTGGGTCCCTTTTGCGGCCCCTTCACAAAATTCCATAAAGTAAAAAAGGACCCTTCACAAAATTCATATTCATAAAAAAGGACCCTTCACAAAATTCAAATTTATAAAATGAATCCCTTCACAAGATTTTGTTTTATAAAAATGATCCTTTTATTAAATGCTTTCATATTTTCAGTATTATTTTTAATTAATGCCTTAATTTGGCTCAACGAAACTCTATTAACTTGATATTAAACATGACATAAAGTGATTGTAAAAACGGAAGATTTTACACAATATTTTACTTTTTCACAAAAAAATTTTATATTTCACAAAAATAAATAAAAATTTCACAAAAATATTTTGTTTTTCACAAAAAAGGGACCCAAAAATTAAAACCTGGATCGACCCCTGGCAGTAGTATTATATTTTGGCAAAATCAGTTTTAATTGGTAGCGTACTTTTAGTACCAGTTGAACACATTACAAGAAACAAAAAATTTCGATGAAATACATCTGGATTGGCATAAGTAATAATCATAATATGAAAATTGTAGACATCAGGCACTCAGAGAGCTGTCAAATACAGGTTGTATATATATTATTATTACGGAATTTATTTATAACTATGCATATGCTTAATATAGTATATGTTAAACTTAGTTATGTGATACTTTAAAAAAAATGTTTTCAATAAGATATTATTTATAAGTATGTTTCAAAAGGTAAACATATTAATGTTTTTGGAGAACATTATTATAACATTTTAATATAAAAACAAAACTTCAGGTTTCTAAAAATTTATGATTTATAAATCATTGATAGATCATTTTGATTGACGAATCATTTTAATTGCAATACAACATTGTATATTTCAATTTTTACTTTCCGAACACTATAGTGAGGAAAGTATTGTAATCATGTCAAAAATCCGAATTCGAGATTTTGATGTTTCTATACGTTTTGAGGTCCCCTGAGTCCGTTTTCACTATTTTTACGATGATGTATGTATGTGTGTGTGTATGTGTGTATGTGTGTATGTTTGTGAACACGCTAGCGTCTAAAGGCTTTGTTCGATTAACCTGAAAGTTGGTACGTATATTGTAAGTCACCATAGTACGAACCCTATAGATTTTGGTGAATCTAGCACTTATAGTTTTTTTACAGGGACACAAAGAAAAATTCTTTATCATTATGGCCTATGGGACCAAAATCTTAAAAGTGCGATAGCATCTAAACGCCTTATTCAATTGAGCAAAAATTTTATACCCATATTATAGGTCACAGATACTCAATCTGTATAGATTTTGGAGAATCTAGCACTTATAGTTTTTTTACAGGGACACAAAGAAAAATTCTTTATCATTAAGGCCAATGGGGCCAAATTTTTAAAAGTGTGATAGCGTCTAAACGCCTTATTAATCTGAGCAAAAAAATTGTACACATGTTATAGGTCGCATTTGCACCAACTGTATAGATTTTGGTGAATCTAGCACTACAGTTTTTTTACAGGGACACAAAGAAAAATTCTTTATCATTATGGCCTATGAGACCAAATTTTTAAAAGTGCGATAGCATCTAAACGCCTTATTCAGTTGAGCTGAAAATTTGTATGAATATTATAAATCACTGTTGCACTAACTATAAGCATTTTGGTGAATCTAGCATCTATAGATTTTTACAGGGACAAAACGAAAAATTCTTTATCATTATGATCTAAGGGCTCAAAGTTCAGTAGCGTTAAATAAAACCTCGTGTGATATATGGAGAAAAAAACATTCTATTATGGTTTTCTCTCTTTTGTTTGTTTAGCAATTCCTCTTTCTTTATTTTATCTACAAAACTGTTAGTTACTCAATGTTCGGAAAGTCGAGTGGAGTCACTCCAGATTTTTTTTAGTATTGTGCTTTTAATATTATGTATTTAACTAGTAAAATAAAAATGCATAGCTTAATATTTTGTATTTAAATATTTTATATAAAAATATAACTTTTTTTTTTTTTTTTTTTAAATGACTGCTGATATTGCAAGTTTTTAAGAAAAAGCATTAATGCTGAATGTTATACAAGCTTGAATTGCATCTGAAATTCTTATAATTACCGTGGGAAAAGAGAAATATGAATGCTTTCTGGGCATGTATAAATTGTAATAAATTTAATATTTACCCGTACAGATTTTTTAAAAAATATTAGTCTAAGCTGTAGGGCCCACCAATGGCAAGCGGTTCTACGCTCAAAGCTGGTAGATCTGCTCAAAGCCGGGTTCGATCCCAAGGCGTGCTCGTCGGCCTAGCCATTCAGAGTTTTTCGTGGTTTTCTCCGAAATCTGTATAAATATGGACTAGGACCCTTTAAAAACACCCCCGAGGAGTGCACTCCCACTTAGGCCTAAGACACTAGAATAATCAGCCTTACTCCCAAAATGCCAAACACCAATAGTTCAAGCTATAAACAAGTACAAATATTTATACAATCAATAATAATAAACAGATAAAAATTTATCAATAAATGATAAGTGTAATAAATATAGATTATAAATATAATTATTTTCAAATTCATATTAATTTACTGACCACATATGTTATGTTTTACTTAAAGAAAGAAAAAAAAAAAAAAATCCAGTATTCCTGTGTTTTCATGGCTTATGTGAAAATTCATAAGTAACTTTGGAATTTCAGAATTTCATAAATATTAATATAAATAAACATAAACATACAAACAAAATATATCTATGCATACTTTATGTATATTTCTTAGGTTATAAAACAGTATATTTACCTAATTTTTTATAAATTATCTACAAGATTTTTTAATTTATAAACAGCATAATATTTAGATATTCACTTGTATATGGCAAATATTACTAAATCCTATTTCTAACCATATTCTAGCTCATTTATAGATTTTGAATTTTGACAGTTTAAACCAGGTTTAAACCTTTGTTTTTCAAAAACCACTTTTTGACGTCAGAAACCCAACCCTGTTTTACAGAGATGTAGAAAAGAATTTGGATATATTACATTCCATTAAACAATACACTATTTATTTGGGAAAAAATATTCAAACACCCAGTATAATTTCCTCTTTTGTTTATTTAATGACTTATCTCACTTTGTTTTATTTAAAAAACAGTGAGTTACTTAACGTTCAGAAATTGAAATAGTCACTCAACATTTTTATTATTTCGTTAAAATTTTTACATATTCACCAAATTCGTTACATATATATATTATATACATATATGTGCATACTTACGTTATTATAGACATTACTATATAAAATAACAGAAAATAGAAAAGATTACTTGAAATTATACCGTTTAAAAGATGGTGATATTCGACAGTAGATATAACAGAAAATTATACAAAGAAATGTGTATTTATTTATCATAATAGTTATTAAAATAATAGATAATTTAGTTTACTAATTGATTTGCAGAGTTAAAATTAACTTACCTCTCTTGATATTACACTAAAAAAAGGGGAAAATATTTAAACTGAACAACAGAACGAATCAAAACAATGTAAACTTGAGTCGCTGCGCCAAGATTTTTCCGGTAACCATAAAGTGTGACATCGTTTGTTTACATTTGCCGCCCGTAATGGCCGACATTGGGAGGACATCTGTCTCCATAGGAGTTGAGCTGCTTACTATTGTACGTGCTTTGATGTGATATACATAATAGACTATCAACCTTCGAAGTGCTTAGGCAAACGTTACAATTAAAAATTATTGGTGATTATTGAATAAAAAATCCGCCAGATCTGGCAACATTGCTCATAACTAATATGATTTTCAGAAAAATCTCATAAACAAAATCACCTACTAAAAATTGTATTTTATTTCATTTCTTTCTTTCAGTATAAAAGTGGTTTAAGTCTTTGATATTTACATTGTAATTTCAATTTTAGAAAATAAGTTTTCAACTGCTAAGTTAAAAATTCTTAAAATTAAATGAAACTATTATTATATCTTAACGTTGCAATTTTCATTTCGAACAACAGATGTCGTCCTGCTTGTCTCACAAGGAAACATTCAAAAGGTGTCGTCTTCAAAAAAATATTGAAAAAAAAATATATGTGATTCTACTCCTCATAAAACACCAGGAAGTGAAAAAATTATCGGCTGAAATGAATTACAGCGACCACAAAAAAATTATCAAAATTAAGCATATTTGGCGATTTAGCGCTTTTAGGCGTTTAGTTCGCTATCACCGAGATTGCCGTGTACGAACAGAACCGTGTTTTGTTTCTCCGCCAAGTACTCAAAATCAATCGCCTAACAATGTGAAATCGCCAAATATGCTTAATTTTGATTTTTTTTTTTTTTTTTGTGGTCGCTGTAATTCGATTCAGCCTATACTTTTTTCACATTTTGGTGTTTTAGGAAGAGTAGAATCACATATATATTTTTTTCAATATTTTTTGAAGACGACATCTTTTTAATGTTTCCTTGTCAGTCCTTCCGAATAGCCAAAGATGCAACGCGAGATGTCTTATTTTGATATATTTTAAAATTTAAGACATTCGTCTTAAATGTTTTATTTTAAGACATATCACTATATTAAGATACTTTATATTAATTCATTTTCATCACGAGCTTATTAAAACACAAAAGTGTCTTAAATTAAGATATCTATTATATCTAATCTCTATTTTAAGACATTTATGTGTCTTAAATGCTTTTTCAGTCGGCATTTTTCGTGTTACTTTAAGTCTCCTTTATTTACAGTGTACAGACCTAAAGCCCTGCCAAGTGTCACTGAATTCCGTCCAGCTCTTTTGACGAGATACCCTTACACAAAAACCGTTACAGATAAACAGACACAAGCAGCTACACACAGAAAAAACTTTGCAGACATGTTTGATTTCTCTGATGCTCGAAACATGAAGATATCGCAAAATTTTTTAATTCTGCATAATTTACAAACAAAAATTTTATATTTATACGGGTTAACTTTATTAGTAAACGCTATATATTTCGAAATATCGCAACAGTTGTTTCAAACTAACATATTAAGTAATTGAAATATCGATATAAGGTTTGAAAATTAACTTTGTTAGCAAACACTATATTTGGCAAAATCCCACAGTTATTTCGTATTTAATAAAGTAATGTACATTTAAAAAATATTGTTCTAACAATTTTTATTTCCAAGCTTTTATCTTTTTTTTTTTTTTTCATTTATGCAATAATTGATTCATACTATTATTACTTTGATTTTACGCATGTAAATTTAATATATATATTTAAATAAATACCATTCTATAAATTAAAAATATAAATTTGTTTAAATTAAATAAAT
Organism: Salticus scenicus; assembly: GCA_963930645.1. Taxonomy (NCBI): domain Eukaryota; kingdom Metazoa; phylum Arthropoda; class Arachnida; order Araneae; family Salticidae; genus Salticus; species Salticus scenicus. The sequence continues at coordinate 334,859,343 of OZ005652.1, read as the reverse complement.
AAATATATATATATATATATACACTAAGCGACAAAAAAAAGCCGCACTTGGATATTTTCCTTTTCGCCTTCTACAACCGCCAATTTTATCGTTTAAAAAGCAAATTTTCGAACAGATTTTATTATATTGTCCTCCACATACATTTTAACTTTGAGTCCAGTGTTAAAAACAAAATGCAATTGTTAGGAAAATTGTAATTTTAGAAATTATTTCAAAAATGGTAAGAATAAGGCAGTTAACGATGCCACAAAAAATATTAATTTTTGAATGAAAATCAAAAAATATTTTAATACGTGAAATGGCAAAATAAGCAAATGTTGACGAAATAGTGGTAAAATGGTTTTTAGCAAAATATAAAAATTTTTCGCCGTTTAAACAGAAAATTTTGCTTTAGGCGGCCATGTTGCTCATCCAAGCGAGATGACCGTAAGTTAAAAAGCTATTGCTTATAAAATCGGTTTGTATTACATATAAACATAAAAGGGATTCAGAAAAAGTGTTTAGCAGCATAATTTCTTTAACCATAGTGCAGCAACTATTAAACAAAGCAGATTTAAATGACAGAAAGTTTGAAAAAATTTCATTCTTAGTGAAGAGAATTAGGAAAGCAAGACCTCAGATGGCTAAAAAAATTAAAAAAGGATTAATTAATTATTGGGCTGAACTGGTTCTCTTTGATGAGTCAAGTTTAACTTATTCCGAGCTAAAAAAAACAAGCAGATCTGACAACGAAAATATGACCGACTTAATGAAAATCGAACTTTTAAAACAGTGACGCATTTTCTGTACATTATGGTACGGAGGTGCATAAATTTTCAAACAGTCGGGCAAATTTTCGTGCTCAGGGGATCAATTAACTCGAAATAAAACGCAATTTTATAAAAGTGGTGCCTGACCCACTATTTTGGAGGTATCTCGGACATTTTCGCAAACAGCATTTCAAGATGAAAATGTACATTACTACACGGCGTTTTTGATAAGTTCATTCACTTTAAATTGCCAAAATTTTCTATCCATTCCAATGAAAACCTATAATTCTGTAAGTAATGACATCTTTTTTCACTTTAAGTTAAATTCCACAAAGGATATAGTTGAATTTCTTCTTTACCAGACATGGAAACAGTCCTAATCGCGATCCGCTCGAAAATGTTTCGTTTATAAAAAGGCGGGGGAGATAGGAGATGATTCAAAATTTGCAACCTATAACTCTGCTAGAACTAGAAAAAAATATTTCTGATATTTGACTCATTGAAATTTCTGAGATTTATACTAAAACACTGTATAAAACTATGCCATTGCGCATTAAAGCAGTAATTCCATATAAAGGTGGAATTAACCCAATGCAGAATACATATTTTTAATAAAAAATTGCTTAGATCTAACAAATAAATTGTTTTATTTCATATATTAAAATAAAACTTGTTTATTTCCTATAATAAATCATAATAGAATACGAAGTGTATGGTTATTGCATTATGTTTAAAAAGAAAGTTTTATGCAGATTTTTTAAAAGTACTTCGTAGAGTGCAATAAAGCGAATTATTAAATCGAAAATGTACATAGTTATCATTTTACCCCTTTGGTATTATGCAAACAAGACAGTTTTATTTGTTTCAAACATTAATTTTAAAGTTATTACAAATAAAAAGTTAAAAGTCATTTTTTCTGCAGTGCGGCTAATTTTTTGTCGCTTACTGTATATTATTCGTTTTATAGTAACGAAGATCTTTTTTATTCATAATCATATAACATTTTTGCCTCCATTTCAATGTATTTTAAGCATTTCATGATGCAGCAAATTTATATTCTCAAATTACAGACGTAATTTAATTGTTACGTAGAGGTATAAAAATAATTAGAAAAAATAATTAAATGAGCTAAAGGGCATCTGTTTTGAAATGACATATTTCTCTTTTCAATCCAAGCGGTGAAATACATTATTTGAATGTAAAAAATTAATTAAAATTTTCACTTTGATAAATCACCCCATCTAACACAAAAATCTAGATCTTGGGAAGTTCCATAATAACGAGGAAAATAAAATCAAAACTTCCATTTCGCTGATTTTAAAGACTATATTCGAATTGTAAAATTTACTGTTTAAAATTGTATGAGAACATCGCGAAACTAATTTAGTTAACAGGTTTTACAAGAAACATCTACATGAATAGATTTAAAAGTTTAAATGCTGTTTTCTCAAATAAATCTCGAAACTTGAAATTGCGTAAGTTTTTATTAGACAAATAGGGGCGAGTGCAAGTTTGTTTATTAAACAAATTCATGAGTTGTGCATTGGGATATCAGCATTAAAACAGAAAGTATTATTTTGTGTTTTTATTTATAATCTATTTATATAAATGGCTAAGAGATATCCTTGGACTCTGTCTGTGTGTGGACTCACCGAGTATTCCTTTAAAGCTTCTTTCTCTTCTTTTTATTTTTCTTCTTCTTTCTTCTGTTTCTTCTTTCTTCTCATTCTTCTTCTTTCTTTTTCTTCTTCTTCTTTTCTGTTTCTGCTTTCTTCTTCTTATTTCTTCTTTTCTGTTATTTTCTCTTCTTCTTCTTTATTCTTCTCTTTCTTCTTCTTGTTCCTTTCTCTTCTTTTCTTTTCTCTTTTTCTTCTTTCTTCTCCATCTTCTTCTTTTCTTCTTCTCCATATTTCTTCTTCTTCTTCTTCTTCTCCTTCTCCTTCTCCTTCTTCTTCTCCTTCTCCTTCTTCTTCTTTCTTCTCTTTCTTCTTCTCTTTCTTTTTTCTTTTTCTTCTTTCTCTTCTTCTTTTTCCTCTTTCTCTATATTCCTTCTTTTCTTCCTTCTTTCTAATCCTTGTCTTTTCTAAAGCTTCCTCTATTGCTGGAAGAAGTGTAGCTTCTAAAAATGGTTTCGTTAACAAACTTTGATCTATTGGTACGCAAACCGCATCAAGTCGAGTTTTGTACATTTCGAGTTTGGTTTTGAAATTTTTCCCGCATTCGGAATTCGGTTCGTTCCCGAACCGAGACTTTTCTAGTATTAAGATAAAATAGCATGCCACTGTATACCATTAAACTTTATAAAACTTAAAATATATATTTATAACAAGAAATGTTAAATGAGATTGAGAATGCATAACAATTAATAATAACAGCACCATACAAAGGACAGAACCCCACACAACCTTTAATCACTCATATATATATTGCTTTTCCGTCAGATTATGTCATGCAACACATTTGCATAAAAAGAAAATACAAGTTGTTTAATGTTAATGGTGCATTTCATTCAGGATATTCCCTGCAGGGGCAATTGATCTCTAAAGTTAAGTAAAATAATTTGCTTACAACACAGGAAAGATGCAGGTAGGAAAAGTGTTGCCAAATTTAAATATATTTTTCTTTAATTACCACCAACAGTTTTGAGAAGTGATATTTGATATAAACAATAGGCGTTTAACCATTGAAATGATTAATCAATCATTACAATTAAAATGCAGTGGATATTGAATAAAAAAGTCTCTAAATTTAGCAACACTGGATAGGAAATTGAAATTTCAAGGCAAGTAATCATGGTTTTAATTACAGTAAACCTACTTGCACTCCTCCTTCTCCCGTGTACTTACGGTCATGCAAAAATAGAAACACAATTTTTCTTTATAAAAGTAAAATTTAAATTTTATCTAAAAATGTATTTTTTATTTTTTTTTTTTTACATATCTATATTAATATACCTTTCAAAATAAATGTTAAGTTAAATTACAATACTATATTAAAGTTTAAAATGTTGTATATACAAATGTTACTTTAAAACAAATTATATTTCACATGACCATAACAGATACAAGCAGTTTAAATAAAATAAAAAAGTTCAATATTATTTAAAAATAAGTAAATTTTGAAAATACTGTTGCAGATTGTAATTATACTTCAATTTACTTTGAAATATAATATCAAATACATTTAAACATACATGTAATATTGCACTGGAAAACATTTGGAAGATTCCCATCTGTGTACAATACATATTTTAGTTAACCAATAAAAGATTTTTTTTTAAAAGTAAAATGGGGAGATGTCTGCGCTTATCGAATGGGAAAAAATGTACTGAGAAAAAATAACGTACTCTCTTAATACATATTATTTTCAATACATTCATGATATAATTAACAATACATTCATAATATAACAATACATTCATGACATGATAAATTTTTTACAGTTTGCTGTAAATTGAAGTTCACGTGAAGTACCGAACAACCGAAAGTACCGAAACAAAATTTCAAAACCCTGAAGCACAAAATACCGAAATATTTCGTTTATTTGTTTATGTGACACATAGCTTTGAGACTTATAGTTGCACCGACTGGTGTCTCAAACAAACTACATTACATGAATTTAGTCCACATCAGGGAACAAGTACTATACGTAAGAGGATTTGAGCAAATATCATGACTTAACCGGGATTCGGAAAATCAGCTCCCTAACAATTGAAATATCTTGTCGGTAATCTTTATTCTTTTTTTGTTTTGCTGCAACAGATAAGTCAAGAATGACGCCGATTTGTTAATTAATCACAAGATACAAGCCATAACGGCTCAGGAAAATTTTCAACATCTATTTACAACACAATGCCAAACAAACCAGGCTTCAATAGCTTTTACAGAACTGGTTGTAAAAATGCACAGCAACCTATGCAGCCTTTATGTTGTATTTATTTCCTTATTATGTGCCTTTATGCTACCTTTATATTGCCTATATGCTGAACGGAATGTTGTATTTTTAGAGAAAGGTTTTACAATGTACGAAAAACAATATTACTCTTTATTCCTTTATCAATAAATAATATGGCATAACAGGCCTAAATAACATATATCAGTTCGAAAGCATACGAAAACTAAGTATGAAATTTTAGCTACAACCAGACGGAGGGACGATCAAACCTAAGTCATATAGTTTTAAAGTTAAAAAAAAAAAAAAAAAAAAAAAAAAAAAGGGGCAAATTTGCAGCTACTGTACTAATATTTACTCGACAATAATTTTTATATATATTAATTTTTTTTTTTTTTTTTTTTTTTTTTTTTTTGCCTTATTTATAAAATATTTCTCTTGATTGCTGAAAAGATCCTGTTGCTTATACTGAGCGATCTTAATTTTATTTCATTTTTGGATGAAGCTCTAACACATTTTGCTTTATAATTGTAAGAATGTTTGGGAAATGCTATACAATGGGTATAGTTTCTCGAAGTACTGTTATCTGGAAATTTTAAATATTCTGTCTAAAAATATTATTACCATTTGAAAAATCAAAGTTGGAGCGAATTTCGGCATGTAGACAATACCATTCTCAATCGAAAGATATCTATCACATCTTTCTGAATTATTTATTATTGATAGAACAACGAATGCTGAGTTATTACCCTAACTGTACAATACTATGAACTTGGAGAAAACACCTTGACACACTATTATAATTTCTAATTTTTATTATTATTATTATTTATTAAAATATTTACTAAATATGTTTTCAAAAAACATATTACAACTATTAAATTTTTCGGAATTCAAGTGAAGTCAACGTAACTTTTCAAAATTAAAATTTACATATATGTTAAATTTCAAAATCAACACATTAAATTAGAAATAATAAGAAACAATGTAGCTTTTTTAATTATATCAAGAAATTCTACGTATCCCTAAATAGTTCATAAAATTACTTTACCTAAAAGAGTACCAAAAATTACAAAGATGTGTAAAAAGTTTGCAAACAAATTAGAATATGAAGTGATTATGTTTCAACTATAATTCACCTGACTTTACCTAAATATAAAACACGATGTTATTGGTGAAAATTAAGTATAAAAACTGAATTTAACAGCTATTTTATTATTATTATTTCATGTTAAATTAAATAACACAATGTTGGAACTGCATATAGAGTACAGGCTTTAAATATTTTTAATTTTTATTTGCTAATAAAATTAATTTCTTCCTATAATAAATTTACCTATTTTGAAATATATGACGTATTTAAGATATACATTACATTATCACATATTAAGACAAACGCTACAATGTTACATGAATTTAAATTTCAATTAAATACAGAAAAGGAAAACTATTTTTATGTTAATCTTTTATGTTAAAAATAACATAACAAAGCAAAAAATTGTGTTAAAAATAAAGCAATAAAATACTATAAACAGTTATAAACAATCACTTTAAAAAAAATTATTATCTAAAAATAATTATAAATTTCACAAATTTAATAGTAACATTCTCTCGAAAAATATGTTTTATATTGCCTTGATTTAGAATGAGCCAAATCGGTAACAAAGTTAAAACTCTCGGTTAGATAATGTAATGGTAAAATCAATGCATATGTTCCTCCTTTCATCTTAAAATAACTCAATTCTAAATCCTAACTTGCTTCAGGCAAAATATCCATGTATTCCCCATAGTATTTGCAAGAGATAAAATGAAATCCTGCTTTGCAAACGTTACAATATTAAATATGTATAGTACCAAAAATCATATTTAAACCTGATAACGATAGAACTTTTTCCTTTTTTGTATAAACAAATATTTATTAATCGAAATATACCATGAAAATATTTAAAAAATAATAATAAATAGGGATTTTTATTAAATAAATAAAATTTAAATATACTTCAATAATAATAAAAAAAAAAATCAGCTTTAAATACGTAATGATTTTTTTTTTAATTTGTATTTCTATATTATGCATAAATTCTATGTTCTATGTTCCGTTGTTTATAATTTGTTTAGTAACTTTATAGTCCTCTGTAACTTTTGCCTAGCCATTGGAAATAAAAAAAAAATATTATGCATAAAAGTACAATATTTTATAAAGCTTTTTTTTTTTTTTTTTTTTTTTTTTTTTTTGCGAATGTAGGTGATGGAATGAGGATTAAACAAAATTAATATGAATCCCGTATTTCTATTAAGTATTTAAACGTAAAGTAATTAACTTTTAAAATTACATTTATAAAGTTTTAGCAGTATTTGGCTATAGCTATTACTAATTTTAATAGTTATCAAAAAAATAAAAACAAAATAAAATAAAAATTTCAAATTGACAATTTCCTGTGGAAGTATTTCTTTGTAGGAATCTACATTATCTCTGTTGTGGTCGGAACATTTTTAATATCTAATTTTTCCATGAAAGCCAAATAATGAACTATTTTAGATTTAAAATGAGAGTTATGCGAAGTTTTAGCTCAATATTATTCTGATGTGTCTAAGCTGCTATCCGCGTTTGTAATGATCAATAGATGGCGCTTTTTCAGCTTTTGTTGTTTGTAAATATAATAGCCACGTGTATTTATTATTGTTCTTTTTGTTATTCTACTTAATATTCGTACTATAATTTCTCCGCCATTACATCATGGAAAATTGATTGCTTTTGGAAAAAAATATTTCAGTTTATTCAAAGTTCGATCGGAAGTAGATTTTTAACTGAAGTTGAACAAATATTAGTTTCAAATTATCTGATTAATTCTTTACTTCCCTTAGCCGAAGCAACTGAAATTTTAAATTTGTCATTTGGAAATAAATGGAAGCTTAATTCTGAATTTCTTGATCTGGAGTTACACTGTAGCACATAACAGTAAGTGTTACCTTTTTTACCGGATTTATACATTTTTATTCAATAAATATATGTGAAACTAAACATCGGCAAGCAATGGCGGCTTGATGAAAAGCCGAATTAAAGCATGTTAATTGTAATTTCACCTTAGCCCACCAGAGGGCGAGCATTTCATTACAAGCGCGGATTTTGTTGGTTTAAAAAATAAAAATTCTAAATTCTAAATTTTAAATTCTGCATTTATTTTTAAAATTTATAGTTCACAAATCATGACATTTTCTAGATTTTGGCGTTATGTAATTAAATTTAGTGAAAATGTTCGTAATAATAATGATAACAATAATAATAATAATAATGGCAATATTATATATACATTATAGTAAAAGAAAAATTTAAATTCACTTGTCACCATGAGTTCTCATTAAAATTTATGGAATTTATAGGAGGATCATTTATTCAAATATTTCAAAAGAAAAGAAAAGAAACTGGCTCTGAACACATCTTATTTATGAAATTCGCCATATTATTGCAAGCTATTTCAGAAATTCGGATTCATTTTTACACCATTCGACTTAATTTATATTTAATTTCAGAAATACGCAATTTAAATATGCTCAATTAAGGATATTCATTATTATCACAGAAGGCGAAAATGTATCCAGTTGTTTAATTTTTTTAAAGCGCCACTTTATTTTGTCTAGTCACCAGGCGGCGAAAGGAATTTTTTAGTTCTTCAACATATGATTATTTAGGACAAAGCACAATCATGATAAATATTTAAAAATTTGAAGGATGTATATATATATATAATTTTTTTTTTTTTTTACCGAGTTTAAACTGCTTTTAAGAAATTTTTTACATATAGGTAATAAATTCAATTTTGTAAGAAAATATCTTTTTTCATTTTCGTTGCAACATTTTTCAATTTTTGGAGTAAGAAACACAGAAACCCACAAAGAAAAATGGTAGAAATGGTAATTATCTGAAGTTTAGTGACTGCCAGAAGTTTCGCAAAAGATTAAAACTTGCTTTTATCTTTTTTATTTAAGATGTCTCCAGAGAATCAAACGGAAAATTACTTAACATTTCTGTAAAAAAACATTTTGTTTACAATTTGTTATCTAGAAGATAGAAACGCTTCCGTTTTTTTTTCTTGTTGTTGTTGTTGTTTGTTTTTGTTTTTTTAACAAAACAGAAAAAAAGTTCTTACCAAAATAACTTGTTTTTTCTCATTTCAAAACATATAAATGTATAGTTTAAATGTTTTCTTTTCAAAGCAAAGATATAAAAATAGGTCGTATTGAAAATTTAAGTGACAGTTAAGATGACTGTAATATCATAATTACTCATCAGAATCAATTAATATTTTACTAATATAAAAACAACTAATTTTCTAATCATTTTATAAAACTAACTCTAAATAAAAAAAATATGTGTGTATAAGAAATGTAAAACAAAACTTAATAAAAAAAAAATAAGCAATTCGAGGTTAGATAAAACGTGGGTAAATCAAATAGAAAAGCGAACGACATCACAATTTACAGCTGGACGCCCAACTGAAGGAACAGTCAACTGGAACTAAAGAGAGGTTACCGAACCTGTTTTTACATTGAAATTAAATATAAAAGGCATGTTCAAAAGTTTAAAAAAAAAGTATTTTATTAAAAACATGATTAAAATATTTAATTACCATTCAAAAGTTTATAAAATGCATGATTTAACATACTAGTTACCCTAAATGTAAAAAATATTAACCTTGGAAACAAAACTATAAATTATACAATTATGCACAATTGTTTCGGGTTAAAATAATAAAGCATGACCCTTCATCGGACGAATAAAGTAAGCAATAGAGCAGTTTGAAAACAGGAATAAACAATTGCTATGGAATTTTACATTTTATGACGGTTGATTATAAAGTTCTTAATCTTTATCATTCATTTTTGCTGATATATATGTAGAAAATATATTTCAGAACAGTCATATATCATAGTTCCAAAAGCGCTCAATTGAAACAAAATGTAAAATGTTATTTCTAAAGTAAATATATACTCTTATTAAAATGTTTTTTATTATCTTTATAAGTCTGTAAATAGTAAAATTACCTTTATATGTATGATTCGTATAAGAATTTACCAATATTGTCTGTTTAATTCGAATTAACTGTACTTATTCTACAAATACGTGTCATGATCATCATTATCATGATGTCTAAACATTTCAGTTTGTGTTCTGAAAGAAATGTATTTCGGAATTTTTTTCAATTTTTTATTAGCTATTGAATATTTTATTTTAGCTAATAACCTCCGGCAAATTTATACTGATTTTATAGGTTTCTATAACCTACAGTGTTTTTTGTTCACTTTTTGAATAACATTAATACTGTCTCATGCAACTTTACGGCAGCGAATTATATATGTAAATTATTATTTAAATATATTAATTCTATATACAACTCATCAGGTGTCAGTTGATTTGAAGATTTTGTCCCCGATCATAAAGATGAATTTTTCATTGATTTAGGACAACATAATGCGTAAATTACCATTACAATTATTATCAGAGATTAAATATTGATAATTCTATTATACTTTGTTATTGAAATACTTTGTATGCAGTTATAAACCCGACATATAGGTTGAGAACATTCTATCAGAACTAATACTGTCTCAATCGGGTTTTCAATATTTCCCTCCTTACCAACCGTTAAAATGAGTATTTCTTGAATCAAGTCTTAACTGGAGATGAAATACGGGTTTGACATAACGAAAAAGATTACAATCAGAGTTTAAGGTATCGAAAATTATTAAATCCCATAACAGTTTTATTCCATTTTATATATATCATAATTAAAAATATCTATATAAAACTAGCTAGTTAGAAATGAACTGCCAATAATACAATTGGATAGCCATAAATATTAGGTATAATTAAAGTTCATCTTTATACAGCATGCAGTTGATAAAAATTACAATGCCACGAAATTTCAGTGGAGGTTATGCTAATGTCCGGGTACATGCATTGTGGTTCGTGTATAACAAATTTTGTGTTCTACGAGCGTAGAGTTACCTTTTGTATCAAATAAGTGCATAATTTTATTTGTGAAACAGCCCTTTATGTAGTTTTGATGTAAAGTTTTGACTAAAAATTATCATTAAAGTGGTTTTCAACAAAATGTATGTTAATCTTCTGGTAACCTAAAATAAGGGTTACTTGGACTCAAGTAACCCTTACATACTTGTCCTTCATATTAATAATAATAATGACCCTCTTCTGTCAGGAACGATTCCGGTTTACACCGCTTCAAAACAGAGACTTTTGGCAGCCTTTTTTTCCCCTTAGAAATGCCATGTATTTTTATTTATTTATTTTTTTATTAATCTGCATAAATGTTACATCATTAGAAAGATCTTTCAAAACTGAACATTTTTTGTGCTTGCACTTTTCCCTTAATCTCAATTTGTAAAAAGATTTCAACGAATTTATAACTACCATTGCAATTTTAAAATACCCATGGAGGATAAAATTAAAATGTAATATAAAATTCAATCATAAAAATTATGGGCTAATAGTTATTACATCATTTTCTTGTAATCATGATAATGTACTTATCTGTATCTGATATAAACAAACAGTTGATTGTGATGTCATATTTATCAAATCAGTTAAAATAAATAAGGTTACAAATAAGGTACGTAAGGTTACTTCGTTACAAATATGGTACCTTTCATTTGGTACCTTATTTGTAACGAAGTTTTGATTAGATATTTTAGAATTAATTAAAATATGAAAATAATTTCAAAATTGGACACTTAAATTTATGATTGTTGCCAGAAAAATTTACCCGTTATTGTTATATATGTATATATATATATTTTAGAAGGGGGGGGGGCATAAGATGAAATAATGTTTTCACGCGAAAAATTAAAAAAATATTAAATTTGCCCATGCATATAAAAATACTTATTAAAACGAGTCGAACAACGAAGCGAAATAAGTACCGAGTTATATTACGATAAATATGATATATAATATGATACGTTATATTAGACCTGTCGTCCTGGGTCAGTAGTTATTTCCATTAAAAGAAATAGTTTGTTCGTTCGGTGCAACTTGCACATTAGTCCTGTCAGGTACAACTTGCATATTAGTCCCGTCAGGTGCAACTTGCACATTAGTCGCCTTTAAATATAGTGTCCAGCGAACCAGGCAAGGCATTCGTTGATTCACTACCTCAATTGATTTCACATTCCGTCATTTTTGACGGGGTTATATACTAGTTTATAAATAAAAACCTTTGTTTAAAACTTTGTTAAGTTTCTTATAATTTTTAATTAACACAAAATTTATCCAATACAACTTATGCGCATTTTTTACTTGTTTAAAACTGACCCTGCCGTATAAATACAAAAGTTTTCTGTGTAGCTGCTAGTGCAAAACTTTTCCTGGTGAACATTTGGAACAATGCATAATGTGCATCAGATAAGGTAAAATTCCCAAAAGGGAAGCAGATTTTTTTATTATTATTTTTTTTTTTTTTTAATCGGGAACTGCGAAAGCGGTAGACTTAACAGGTTTAACAACTTTCACCTTAAGGAATTTTTTAATGGAAAAAATACGTGTATATAATAAAAAAGTGCAAAAAAATAAAAGTATTTTAAGTTACCTTTTTGACATTGTAAGAAAATAATTTTTATATTCTGCAAATCTGGCTAATCATACCTTTCGAATTACACCACTTTTAATCCTCTATTCTCATATTTAATATGTTAAAAGTGTACCACAAATCTCATGATTGCCTATTAATATATAGATATTATTTCTTTATAATATTTATATTTCTTTGTAATTTCCTTTTAAGTTTAATTTTAAGTGAAGTGATAATTTAATTTTCGGTTGAAGGAACGTTAGCTCACAAATTATAAAATAGAAATTTGAATTTAATTAAACATTATTTTCCTCTATAATCTATAATTGTTTATCGAATTTATCGATTTTTTGACTGTGTACTCATAATCACTGTTTTTAGCAAAATTTTAACTTTTTATTGAAATTTAATTTTTCCGACTGAGTGAAAATAATGCCTGGACCGGGACACGAACCCCGGATCTTTGACTTACAAGGTCAAGGCTCTACCAATTGAGCTATCCAGATTTTATTAAAAAAATGTATTTCCTTCTCCCATTGTTTAATGGTGTTTTCCATTTCCAGCGGCTTATTTCTGTTGAGCTATCTAAATGAGTTTCTGCCTAAAAGGTTGTCTGAGTGAGAAAGGTTGTCTGAGTGAGTAATGCTGACCGGGATGTCGGCCTGGATAGCTCAATTGGTAGAGCCTTGACCTTGTAAGTCAAAGATCCGGGGTTCGTGTCACGGTCCAGGCACTATTTTCACTCAGTCGGAAAAATTAAATTTCAATAAATATGATTTTCTTCCACATTTGATTATGTGATTTTATTAAAAAATTTTAACTTTTGTCTAAATTGTTTTAAATATCACGATTTTTTAAATCGTTTTTATACTGCTGTCCATAAAACTCTGTGATTTATTATCTAACATATTTAAAAATTTGGTAGACTACCCGCTCGCAGAATTTATATAACTTCGTTTGGAAATTGGAAGGCTACCAGTTGGCGAATTTTATAATATCAGTAGAATGCGACCTGAAGAAACACGTCTTAACTAATCTTAAAAAATATAAATAGATTCCCATCCACCATAGCCAAGAAATATCTTTATTAAATAAGAATCTAATGTATAAATAAGTAAAACTCATTTGAAGCTGTCTATTTGTTTGGAAGCAACAGTACATGAAACAGAAAGACTGAAAACTTAAAACAACTTCTTCTTTTTTATTAATAATGAAATAATAAAAAATAGATACATTTAATAAAAATAAAAGAATCAAGAAATAAAAAGGTTAATAAAAAGTAAAGAATCATAAGTAGCTGTTGGATAAATTACCGCTGGAGAACTCAGCATTTTATCTCCATAGCTATCGATCGTCAGACTGCCATTCTAAATAATATCATAATCCATATTCGTAAATACGCTTATTTAGTCCTATACACTAAACCGTACTAGCTTTGAGCCCTAGACCAGTCTATATTTTGACATTTTATATATCAACGCAACGTTCTTTCAAGAATAACCTTTCCTTCATACTAAACACGCACGTTGTGGTTTATATTCAGTATCATGATTTGTTAAGGAAAAGCACCTCCAATCCCATCTAATTTCGATATATAGCAGCAGTTTGTATTTTGAATTCAGGCAATTTCGAAAACACACTACAAGAGAAATTACATTTTTACGTCGGACGTATTTTTTATCCGTTCATTAGCTGCTTCAGTAACACGTTTTTTGCTCGATCAAATAGATAATAGCACATTCAAACATACTCAGAGAATTTTTATAATTCTGATAATAAAATTGTTTTTAATTTTAAAAAAGAGAGTTATTATTTACATTTTAACAACATATATGTAGCTATGATTGATTTATGTAGAATAACAAGTTGAAATCTCATTTAAATATCTGTCTATATATAGAAACCAGAGGTCAGATTCCGTATTGCTTGTTAGATAAATTTTTTGCTTAAAGATTACTAAATCTTAATTATAAAATTTCACTTATTTTAAAGATTTGGAAATTGTTGCTCTGTGCTCGCTCATTATTATTATTATTAATAATTATTACATATTAAGTGTCTTTAGACTTAGACTTGCAGCTTTATCCTTAAATGCAAGATTTTTTTTTTCTTAATTTTGACCGAAAAATCCATATGTAGAATATAATATAGGTTTTTGTAAAAATACAAAATAATAATAATAATTATTATCTATATATTAATTTGAAACATATTTTTGTCTGTCTCCACTATATTGAGAGAACTACTTGGTGTAAAAATTTGGTTCAGGTGTCTAAAAAAAGGTCTCGGTCTGTAGATGTGCTATGAAAAAAAAAAATAAATGAATAAAAAGTCGAACGGTTTCCCCTCCGGGGGGGAAACGGGTTAAAAACACTTTTACGAGCTTAACTAAGCTCCAAATTACTTCACGGTGAAGAAATTGTACATATGGAGACCAGAGTCGAATAATAAAAAATCACTTTCTGCTAATTTGGAATTTTCGATTTTACAGGGGGGAAAAAGGGGGAAAGTACATTTGGAGGGGGAGAGAAAGGGGAGAAATTATTTTGAGAGGGAAATCCGTTCTAGACCCACACATGTAGCACCTCATTTTAAAGGTCTTGAAATTTCATGTCGATTGGGGATGTTTGTATGCAATATAGTGCGACCCCTGGTGGTGAAAAATGAAACTAGGTGATTTTGCTGTAGACACGATCATGTTTCATCTTATTTTAAAGGTCTTGGTATTTCCTGACCGTTGGTGATGTTCGTACAGAACACACTGCGCCCCCTGGCGGTGTAAAGTGCAACTAAAGGATTTTGCAGTTGACACCACCATGTGACACCTTATTTAAAAGGTCTTGGAAATCCAAGGCGATTGGTAATAGAGGTCTTGAAATTTCATGTTGATTGGGGATGTTTGTATACAATATAGTGCGCCCCCTGGTGGTGAAAAATGAAACTAGGTGATTTTGTAGCAGACCCTATCATGTTATATCTTATTTTAAAAGTCTTGGTATTTCCTGACCATTGGTGATGTTCGTACGGAACACACTGCGCCCCTGGAGGGGGAAAGTGCAACTAAAGGATTTTCAGTTGACACCACCATGTGACACCTTATTTGAAAGGTCTTGGAAGTCCAAGGCGATTGATGATAGAGGTCTTGAAATTTCATGTTGATTGGGGATGTTCGTATACAATATACTGCACCCCCTGGTGGTTAAAAATGGAACTAGATGATTTTGCAGTCGAACCTATCATGTTACACCTTATTTTAAAAGTTTTGGTATTTCCTTACCGTTGGTGTTGTTCGTATAGAACACGCTGTGCCCCCTAGCGGTGGAAAGTGCAACTAAAGGATTTTGCAGTTGACACCACCAGTGACACCTTATTTAAAAAGTCTTGGAAATTCAAGGCGATTGGTGATGTTCGTATGCAACATACGGCACCCCCTGGTGGAGGAAAGTGGATTTTGCAACGCGTGCGTAGCATGCATGCCTGCTATACAATGCAGCAGCCACTGGCAGAGGTAACAGGAGTCAGAGGTTTGCTCGGTTGAAGGTTCATTTTTGGGAATTTTTTCATGTTATTAGCGGCCTGTATATACGTTGCCGCAGGCACCGGGTCACGAGCCCAAGTTCCGTTCTGTTTGAGGTTTTGTGTGTGTGTGTGTGTGTGTGTGTGTGTGTGTGTGTGTGTGTGTGTGTGATGCTTTCATTTAAAAATAGAAATTCAAACAAGATCGAGTTAAAGATATAAAACCATACAAATTTAAGGTTCATTTAAGGTCATTATCATGGGCCCGGGCATTGTCGGGCGGGTTCGTTTGGTTCCAGGTTATTTTTTTGGAATTTTTTATATTATTAGCGGCCCGCGTATGCGCGGCCGTAGGCACCGGGGTCACAAGGCAGAGTTTCGTTCGGTTCGAGGTAATTTTTTTTGTTACAGCTGATTATTTTTTTCGTGATGCTTTCATTTGAAAACAGAAATTCAAATTAATTCGAGTTAAAGGTATAAAATCATACAAATTTAAGGTTCATTTAAGGTATCATGAGCCCGGGCAACACCGGGCGGGTTCGTTCGGTTCCAGGTTAATTTTTGGGAATATATTTATGTTATTAGCGGCCGGCGTATGCGCTGCCGCAGGCACCGGGGTGACAAGGCAGAGTTTCGTTCGGTTCGAGGTAATTTTTTTTTTGTTACAGCTGACTATTTTTTTCGTGATGCTTTCGTTTAAAAACAGAAATTCAAACTAAATCGAGTTAAAGGTATAAAATCATACAAATTTAAGGTTCATTTAAGGTATCATAGAATTTCTATTTATAAGCATTTTTCTGACTTTCTTTTTTTTTAAGTGAAATGTCGTATATTATATTAGATGTTTTAACTTGAAATACATTTAAACAATGATGCAACGTTTTTTGAAACATTACGGTCAATAAAATGATCGTCGAATTCGACGGGTTCCAGCTAGTTATTATAAAAATAAAACCTACATAATAATAATTATTATTATTATGTAGGTTTTATTTCTTCTTCTTTGTGTATTTATCTTTTTTTCTTTTTTATATATGAATAAATAAAAAATAAGTGTTTCAAAATTATATTCCATGCAGTACAAACATAAATAATATCGTTTAACTGATATTTACTTACTTATGAAATAAAGCAAATCAACTTAAATGTTCAAAATAAATCTGTAAAAAGTTTAATTTTATTGCCAATTTTAACTCTCACGAACTTTATTGGACGCACCAAAACTATTCATCGATCTAAATGTGACCTTAAAAAGAGCGTGGATTTACATTTTTGCTGGGGGAAAAAAAAAAAAAAAAAAAAAAAAAAAAAAACTAAATTATTTTCTGTTTTTTTTTTTTTTTTTTCTGATGTTGGCACACAATTGACTTCCTTTCGGCAATTTAGTGTTACAATTTTCTCAGACAAAAATCATCTGCATTTATCATGTAAAAAAAATTTCATAAATAATAATTTAATAAATAATTTGCACTACATGAATTTCTGTAAAATTATATAGAAGAACGTATTGTGGTGACCACATCATACTAGTTTCTTTCTTCTTCTTTTTTTCTGTCTTTTTAAAAGTACGGTTGCAATCGGTTAACAAAGAAATAATATGCTTTTTGTGTAATACTTTGGCGTAGCAATTTTAAAAAACTTTTTGGACGTTTAAGAATTGCTTATTACTAGTAGATCTGCAAATCAGGAGCCTCAACTTCCTACTTACATCACGTATTATACAATATATATATATATATATATTGATTTGATTGACAGCCACTCTCAACCCCCCGCTGTGTCTCTCTTTCTATAACTATCTATCTATCTATATATATGTATTCCTAATAACTGATTACCTTGTACTAATCCACTGTAATTCATAAATACTTGCACCAAATTTCATGCAAAATGATTACATAACATATCGAAATTATTTTGTATAACCCTGTAAATTAGTTACCAATTCTATGCCCACAATTTTCCGCAGAAAAATATGCTTTTAAATTCTAATAAAATTTCATTATGTTTAATGGGATGTAACCATGTTAAAATACACTTTTAAAAAATATCGTAATTTTAAGAAATTCTTTTATGTATCCCAGAAAAGGAGCCACAATAATTATATACACTAAAATATAATATGCCTATTTAATAAATTATAACTCATTAATATTTCAACCTAATTTGACATCATTTGGATGATTATAGTGCGTCATCGAAATTCTTTTGTGTGGTCCCGTAAATAAATTATTTAGTCTATACATATCCTTTTTTTAGAGCAAACATGCTTTTAAACATTTTTTAATGTGTGTTAATTCTATTATGTTCAATGCAGCATAAACGCATTAAAGTGAGCTTAAATAAAAATTTGTTCATAGGCTCTAATTTCACGAAATTCTTTTGTGTGTCTCTGTAAACGAACCGTAAACACCAGTAAAAACTATTGATCTTATTCTACGTTTTTCATGAATAATTGTTCGAAATTTGACATAATTTGGATGATTACATGACATTGTCAGAACACATTTGTAAGGTCTTGTACATTAATTTAGAATTGTAAGAGCACATATTTTCTGCAGAAAGCACAAGTTTAAGCATCTCAGTAATATGTACTAATATCATTTTGTTCATTGCAAAGTAATGATGTTAAAATTAATTTAAACAAAATTCGCCCCATATGCTGTAATGATGAGAATTTTAGAGTGTCCCTGTACACAATCCGTAAAAAATATAGACATAAAAAATTATACAGCTATGCAAAGCCTAAACGTGTGTGCCAATTTGCAAGTCAATCGGAAGATTTTTGCGCCCGCTATCGCGGTACATACAAATTCTTCCCATAGGCCGTAATGATAAAAAAAAACTCTTTGGCGTTTCACTGTACACGAAATGCAGATGGAATACACACCCAAAACTATACGGCCAATTTTGCTGGGCTCATGAATATGTGTACCAAATTGTATGTAGCGTGATTTTTGCCGCTTGACAAACAGATAAACAGACGGAACCCAAAATCTTTTTAGTCTCAACAGGGAGATCTACACTAACGTTTCGGCGACATATCGGTTATATAAATTTATCACTGCTTGATTTGATTTTTGCTCTTACACTCATATGTTTATTATTGGTTAATATAAATAACATCTATTTTCAGTGAAAAAGAAAACTTTCATAAAATAATGCTTTTTATAAAAAGATTTAAATTTTCTCAACATTTTTACGTTATAATGAGTATGAAATAATTATAGTAAAACCAAAAAAAAGCTCGAAATATATACAAATTTTACAATTAAGCAGGATTAATTTAAGATACTTTATTATACATGCATTTTAAAGAGAAGTGAATTAACCACTATTTCAAATTTAATTGGTAAATAAATATATTCATTGCATCAAAGAAATGAAATATTTATTTAACTAAAAATCTTCATTTGTTTGAACTTTAATATTACATAATCTTAAAGAAAAAGGCGTGGTGAAATAAGATAACACTTTTTATACATGTGATGATTTGTAAAGTTTTGTAAACAAAAAACATTATATCCTCTAGGATTTTTGATAAAAGTTACTAGATGAAAAATTGTGAAACTAAAAAAGATTCTTATCAATTGATGTTCTTGAAAGAAATAATATCGAGAGATGTTACCGGATAAGTGAGACAAGTGAGACTGTCGATAAGAATAATTTAGATAAGAGTAGTTCTTATGCATTAAATTGTTTGAGGCTCGAACTGAACTAAGAATCTAATATGGGTTGCATTAAAAAAATACAACATACTTTTTTCTTGAGAGAAAAAAAAAAAAAAAAAAAAAAAAACCTTTATTTAGCATTTAATGTTCAGATTTAACTTTTATATATATATATATATAACTATGCTACTATATATATATATATATATATATATATATATATTTTTTTTTTTTTTTTTTCAAAACGATATAAATAAAAACACTTATTTTAAAATTTATTATTATTTTTTTTAATTGATTCAGAATCTGTAATTTTATACCTTTCTCTCATTTTCACATTATATATTTTTCAAATACATACAGATGGGTGACAAGATAATGTGAACAATTTCGCTTTTTTACGTTTTGTCGAACATCTTGAAAAGTTCTTTAGGAATCATCTTGAAACTATGGTAGTGTAAAGAACATGTTTTACCTCATATTGTTCAGTAAAAGCTGTGTCATAAAAAAGAAAAGGGGACCAGTAAAAAATTAAACAAAAATCGAAATGTTTTGGATCACCCTGTAAAAAGTAATGCTTTAAATGCGTTTTGGCTATAGCATGTGGTTATGAGGACTTTTCTTATTATCTGTATGAAATTTTATGAGGCTACCACATATATTCATGGAGATATAATGGTTTCTATAAAAAGTGGAAAA
Source organism: Salticus scenicus (assembly GCA_963930645.1). Lineage (NCBI taxonomy): Eukaryota > Metazoa > Arthropoda > Arachnida > Araneae > Salticidae > Salticus > Salticus scenicus. Next base: position 334,839,231 of record OZ005652.1, on the reverse strand, counting down.
AATCGACTTTTTTAATTATTACACGTAGTTGAAGAATTAATGTAATAATTAATTTTAACAGAGCCAGAGCAAAGCTATTTTCAGGAAATATGGCATACTACATTAGACACAGCATACAGCAAATCAGAATGAAAAAATGTTAAATATGTTACGAAATACGAGCACTTTTACTAAATGATTTTTAACGACGCATGCGCAAGCTTTATAAAAATTTCTTTTGCATAATTTAGTAGCCAAAGATATTGAGCAACTTATATGAAAACCCCAAACAAATATCATATAAATTCAAAGCGTTATGAGAGATAGAATAAACATAATTTCAGTTCTCTCAAAATAAAAGCTAAACTAAAAGTTAAAGATATTTTTACCTTTTCCTGAAAACATCACTCTTTTATAACTATAAATTTATATTTTACATCATATTACATGTTTTCACATCATATTTTACAGATTTTTTTTTTTTTTTTTTTTAATATTGTCGTACATTATAGATTGTTATTAGATTTTTAATTTACTGTCCCACAACGAAAGCATATAATAAATAGTAATAATAAAGCACTATAATAAATGAGAAGGATATTTCGTTAAAAAATTAAATGTATGAAAAATATATGAAACCATATTTATTGCAGCTTTAACTAACAATGATGTTGCGCATTATAAAGATTAAATATTGCTTGGAAGTACTATTTCATTTATTTGAAGATTAGTTTTATACTCTCTGACAGAGAATGACATGAAATGAGAAGCTATATGTCTGATATATATGACGGTATTAAAAGAGATTACATCAGAGAACACAATTTCTTTAAGAAACTCTGACAGGAATTAGCACGTGAAGAATTGCTAGCTTTGTATAAATATCTCACTATCAGATATTTATCAGATAGATCCTTGTTAAATTAATTGGAAAGAAGATAATGTGTAAAAAAAGATAAATTTATCTTTTCAATTAATTGATATTTTGTTTTAAATTCGTGCTGTACAATAAAAAAAAAAATGAAGATGCATATTTAAAAAAAAGGAAAAAGAAAGAAGAGATTTTTTTTTTTTTTTTTTTTTTTTTTTTAAGGGGTGTTTATTGAAAAATATATTCTGTATTTAATTTTAATATTTACATGCGATTTTTTCCCCTGTATTTATTTTCCTAGAAACTTTGTCTTATTACAATACAAAGGTTAAATTTTGAATTGTTAAAAACACTAAAGTAATGCGATTTTTTTTTTTTTTTTGACACAATAATAAAAATTTAATAACAATAAATGTAATAATAATAATTATTATTATTATTATTTAAATCACATTTATTATCTAATTACTTGTGATATATACATGACTAGAAGATCTATACGACACTGTTCTGGTTTAAGACTGCTTGAAAAACATATTGAATTACGGAAAGATCAAATTAAAGAAAATGTGAGATGGAGTTAAATAACAATAAAAATTCTTCCAGCTTCATGATATTGCTGCTGAAAGTTTTGAATACATGGATTCCAAACTCGGGAAGTGTAATATGTTGACGGATCTCTAAAACTTCTGTGTAAAATATGATTTTATTTTATTTTATTTTTTGTTTATTTATTGAAAGAGAATAGACAGAGATTTTTAGAATTTCCTATAAGGCAGCATCCAACATATAATTTATTAAAATCAACTTGATTTCTAAAATGACGTTTCTCTTTCGTTCTTTCTTTTCTTCTAGTCTCTGAGACCGTTGAGCATCTGCACTATACATGACTTGTCTCTGCTACTCAGTTTCTGCTCTTCGAGCAGCTTCTCTTTCAGAATGTTCCTGATGAAAGCTTGTACATGTTATTTAAGTTCTTGTCTTCTAGCAGCTATTCTTTGTGCACTTGCACAACATCTATAGGATTTTATTCATCTTTTAGCAGCTCTCATTTAACACTTTGTAAGAAATCTCACTTTCAGTTGTTCCCACGTTTCATCTTGAGATAATCCAACCTCTAAATATTGAACAGATTATTGTTACTGTTTTCTCTCTCTCTATCTTTTGTAATTTTCTGTGTGTTGCAGTTCTTTTTTCAGCAGAAGTCTTTATGCAACAAAGATGTTTTTTGGTGGCATTGTAATTTTATTTGTATATAGATACTAAACTGATAAGTTAATTATTTATATGACTACTGAGTTTTGGTATCAAAATTATTTGAACGATAAGATTGAGAAAAAAATCTGATGGAATAAAAAGTAAAATAATTCACTAATTGTACTAACTCAATTAAATCAAATTTATAACAATTTGAACTCAATGTAAGAATTTAAAAGAATAAACCACAGATAAACAATTAATTCAAATTAAATAAATTGTTTACATTTTCCTTTGTTTTCAACATAAAAAGATATATATACTTTTTATTCACGTGTAAATAAATATAATTCCTTTTATGTGGGAAAAATTCAGCACGTAATTTCATTTTTCTTTTTTTTTTTCCTTTCTTCTTCTTCTTCTTTTTTTTCTTTCTTTCTTTCTTTCTTTTTTATTATTATTATTCAACATGATACATCTTTTTTTAATTAATTTAAAGTCAAAGTAGAGTTTTTATTTAATGTCCTTTGAATCAGTTAACCAATTGAGCAATAAAATAAAACGTTAGAAAAGTTTTGTCCTGAGTAATAAATGTTCCAATTTTTATAGCGATGCGTTGAAGAGTATAGCTTTGTACAGCGAACCAAAGTCCAAACACATTCACTGACAAATTTATAATACATAGATAGATAGATAGATAGATTATATTTTATTATCTCATCATTTTTGAAAGAAAAGCTATATATCTGTGACAAATTATAGTATTAAAAGAGATTGCAAGTCAGCACATTACATGTGTGTATCATGTAAACGTCTTTACATGTTTAAAACAATAGATGATATTGTACAATAATAATAAAAAAAATCGTTCAATGTCAGGAATACATTTATATAAAAAATAATTTTACAAACAATAAATTAAATGTGTCATAAATACCACAGTTATAAATCTTTACATTCAAAATTTTGAGAGACTCAAGTTTTGAGAAAAAAAATCATAATTATCTTAATAAATATTACCACAATAAAAATTACCATAACTATTTTATTATCTTAAAGAAATGTTTAGCATTGTATTTGTGTTACACATGCATAAAAAATAAATAAATCGGTAATTATTTGGAAAATAATCTGAAAGCCTTTTATTATTTTTCAATAAGTTTCATAAGGTATGAACGTATATATTTATAGTTCAGATAATGATAATCGAATTAAAGCAAATGGAAGTACATAAAAACAAATTGTAGATCCATTTATATACAGCATGAAAAAGAAATCAACTCAAACAATTATTACGATAACAAATTGTATTTAACTTTTTGTGTGTATTTATAGTTTGAACTACATTTATTTTCCACTTAAAATTAAAATCGGTCATTTTAACTGTAGTTTAAAATGATTTTATTCAATCATATAATATGTATATAATGTTTGAATTAGTTCATACATTAGAAGATATATGTCGGGGAGGAAGAGAAGGAGAAGGTGCGCACATAGGAACTGATTTAGAACGGCGCTGAGCAGTTTTGTTTCAGTCGCTTTTTCGAATCCGGACGAGGTACAAGGTATCTCGGAACAATAGAATCTGAACTATTAAAAATCTTATAATCGTATTCATAATATTTCCATTCATCATTCTTAAATATTAATAATCAATATTAAATCAGTCATGTATCAAATAAAGTGTAGTTTGAAGGATATCGTAGGTTTCAGAGTCTATGTATTAGCAGTACTAGTTTTACTAATCCCGGACTGCTGGCAGAGGGGTAAGTAGATTTAAACTTATTCTCATTTAATTATATCCTGATTTGTGTTTAAGTAAAAGTTGAAAAATTTGGATTTAAATAAACTCGTTCGAAATCCTTAATCCGAGATTATAAATTTAATCAACCCTAATTCGAAATGCATAAATTGATTTAGTCGAAATTCTATGTTGGCTGCAAAGCCATAGTGGTCCGTCGATTCACGGAGGTTTAATTACCTATTAATTAGATAATTAATCATAATTCGTTAAATTAAAATAAAAAAAAAAAAAAATTGTAAAGTGAAAAAATTCTTTTGTTTACGTAGGATTAAATTATCTGTATAAGAACTTTAAAGTAAATTAAAATTAATTTGTGGAAATAAATCATTAATACAAAGTTAAATTGTTTTGATATAAAACGTAATTCAAAGTAGTTTCGTTTTCATGCATACTTAAAAGTTTTGTTTTGAGAGAAAACGTAATTCAAAATAGTTTGGGTTTCAAACCGAAAGTTTTGGTTTGGAATTTCAGAAATAAACTTTCATGTTAAGTAATTGTTGAATAAATGAGTGTATGAGAATGAGAAAAGTGCATTTAATATTTTATTAGTTTATTTATTTCAGTAAAAAAAAAAAAAAAAAAAAAAAAAAAATTCTATATGTATTGTTTCTTTTCATTTGTTCTTATATTTTTGTTTTGTTTTACTTCCTGATCTGCAGAATAATTTAATTCAATCGATTAATTCATATTTAAATTTAATTGTTTGTAATTAGTTTACTCATAAGATGGGTAGAAAGGGAAAAACAAGGGCGAATGACACCGAACAGAGTGCGTTGTTCCCAAAATCTAATGAAGTGATAAAATTTGAAAATGTAATTAAAGAAATAGAATTTATAAAATCGAAAGTCAATGATTGTGATAAAGGCGATCAAGCCAGATTAAAAATCTTAAAAGATAAGGTAAATGCACTGGAGGTTAAATTCGAGGATATAGTTACAAATTTTTCCGAAGAGGAAAACGATGAAAACTCTGAAGAGGTGTTAAAGAATAGGGACATTCTGTTAGAATTATCCATTGTATTAGAGAGTAAATCGCAATCAAATACTCCAAATGTAAATAATGATGCACGTACCAAACCCGGGACTTCTGTTAATTCGCATATTAGTCTCCCTAAACTTGAAATTCCTTATTTTTACGGGGATAATGAATCTTGGTTGTCATTTAAAAATTTATTTAAATCATCTATTCTGGATAATGACAGCCTTAGTGAGGTTGAAAAGCTACAATACCTCCAATCGTGTGTAAGAGGTAGTGCATCAAAACTTATTCGTGGATTTTCGTTACAATCGGAAAATCTTAAACACTGTTGGGAAATTCTTACTCAGCGCTACGAAAATAAACGTCAATTAGCTATAACTCAAATAAATAAAATCTTTTCAGTAAAAGTAAACAAAGCGGATGATCCTAAATCGTTTTTCAATTTAATAGATACTTGTAACGAAGCGGTGCGAAATTTATCGACCCTCGGATTGGAATCTAATCCTCTTAGCGATCTTATTCTTATAAATTTCATGATCTCAAAATTGGACTCATCCGTTAGGCATAGGTGGGAGCTCAGTCTAGAGAATACGCAAACTATTCCCGATTTAAATTCGTTTCGTACATTCATAGAGAGGGAAGCTTCGAGTCAAACAAAGCTTGAAAATAAACCAGGAATGTTTAAGAAGCCAGTAGAAGGTAGTAGTGTAAAAAAATCTTATGTCAATAATTCAATACTAGTCAAAGAAAATAAATGCGTCGCCTGTTCTCAAGTACATCAATTGTTTAAATGTCCCAAATTCAATCGAATTAGTGTTCAGGAGCGATGGGACTTAGTTAAATCAAAATCACTGTGTGAAAATTGTTTGCGAACTAATCATCAAGTGCGTCAATGTAGAATTAATATTAAATGTAAAGTATGTGCAGGTTCACATCACACTCTTCTGCACATTTATACACAGAATTCTGCAGATCAGGGAGGCGGCCTTGTTACTACGTCGGTGGCCAATAGTTCACAATCTAATGCAAATTTTAGTAACCTAAAGGTGTTATTGGCTACCGCCCTTATAAAGGTTAGGTCACCTAACGGCAAAATTATTCAATGTCGGGCGTTAGTTGATAGTGCCTCACAAAATAGTCTCATAACAAAGGACTGCGTTGAGAAGCTAAATTTGCCTTTGTTTGGCACTTCTCATCGACTTATAGGCATAAACGGTCTTTCCGCAGAAACTGTTTTAAATTTTACGGAATTCTCATTCTCGCCATATTTCGCTAACGAGTATAGGAACTTAAAAGCGCTAGTAGTAAATAGGGTTACTGCCCCTCTGCCGAATTTCCGGGTGCAAACGACGTCTTGGCCACATACAAACAATCTTCAATTAGCGGACATGAATTTCTTCAAGCAACAACCCATCGAAGTTTTATTAGGTGCAGATATTTTTGCGTCACTAATTTGTGGCACACCGATATCGGGAAGGCCAGGAGAACCATCTGCCATTCCCAGTTCACTTGGGTATTTACTCAGTGGCCCCCTCTCAAGGGATGGAATGGAACCAGAATCAACATATAGCTCATCGTTTCTCTGCCTTAACTTGAACGATTTCTTTGACAATCAGCCCATAATATCTTCTAAGAGTGAAAACGGAACCGATCCGGCAGAGGAACTATATAAATCTTCCACCAAGCGCAACCCCGAAGGCCGCTATGTTGTAAAATTACCCCTCCATGATGAGATAGATTTGGGGGAAAGTGCCAACTGTGCACTAAAAATGTTTAAGAAACTGGAAAATCGATTTGCACAGAATCCCAAACTAAAAAAGGAGTATGCTCAGTTTATGTGTGAGTACTCCGATTTAGGTCATATGACTTTACTAAAGGCTGAAGAGCTTAATCGTCAACCCAATTATTATATGCCCCATCATGGAGTTATAAATGAAAATAGTAGCACTACAAAACTACGGGTAGTGTTCAATGCGTCGGCCTTAACTACAAATGGCAAATCCCTGAACTCCTATTTGTACAAAGGGCCAAAACTCCAATCCAGTATTTTTAGCAATCTAATTAGATTTCGTTTAAATAAAGTTGCCCTCTCGAGTGATATCGAGAAGATGTTTAGGCAGGTTCTAGTCGCAGAGCCTGATACACACTTTCAAAGAATATTTTGGAGGGCCAATGTTTCAGATCCACTCAGAGTGTATAAATTGAACACTGTTACTTATGGCACAGCCTGTGCTCCATTTTTAGCCCTGCGTACCATATTACAGCTATTAAACGATGAAGAACCCAATTTTCCCGTAGCTGTGCAGGCTGCCCGCAACAACCTGTATATGGACGATTTCCTTGGAGGGGCTGAAACAATCGAAGCCGCTCAATCATTGGTCACAGACCTTCAGGCATTATTTAATGCTGGGGGCTTCAAGCTGCGAAAATGGGCTTCAAATTATGTGGAAGCTCTAGTTCAGGTCCCAGAACCTTTAAAATCAACAAATCAGGAATTATCCTTAAACCCCGATCAATCCCAACGTATTTTAGGACTAAACTGGAATTTAACATCGGATACACTGCAGGTTGGCGTCAACACAGAAGAAAACGTTAAAACTAAACGACAATTGTTGTCCGTAATTGCACGCATCTTCGACCCTTTGGGTCTGTTATCCCCTGCCACTATTCTTTTAAAATTGCTTCTACAAGATGTTTGGAAGCTAAAACTTGGTTGGGATGATCCTTTACCACCAGACATTCAAAACAGGTGGAACGAATTTTATGAAAAAATTGCTTCCTTTAAGGCCATGTCAGTACCCAGATTCTTAGACCTGAAGTCCGAACCTATTTTCCAGATTCTGGGATTTTGTGATGCGTCAACAAAGGCATATGCTGCCGTAATTTATATACGCCCAAGTCAGAACTCATCTTTAAAATTGATTGCAGCTAAAACCCGTGTAGCTCCTTTAAAACCCATTACCTTGCCTAGGTTGGAGCTATGCGCGGCTGTATTACTCTCGGAACTTTTGGCAGTCGTCCAGAGCTCGCTGGATTATCAGGTTGAGGACATTCTCCTATGGACAGACTCAACAATCGCCCGTAGTTGGATCTTAAATCCACCCTTAAAGGGCAACACATATGTCCTACACCGAGTAACCAAAATTAGGGCTCTCACAGACCCCACATCATGGCATCACTTACCAAGCAAACTTAACCCAGCAGATTGTGCAACCCGTGGGCTGTTACCCGACAAATTAAACCTTTTTAACTTGTGGTGGTCTGGACCTGATTGGTCAAAGATTCCGGTCTCAGATCATGAGTCCAAGATTGCTACCTCAGTCCCATGTACAATTGTGGGAATTCCTGGACTAATAGAGTCAATTCCAAAGCAAGAATCCGTTATAGAGGATTTGGTTTCAAAATTTTCATCAAGTAATAAACTTTTTCGTGTAATTGCATTTATGAAGCGATTTATAAATAATATTAGAAATGCTACAAAATTGAAAGGACCAGTCTCAGTACAAGAAATTTCAGAAGCTAGAAAAATGGTTATTAAATTCGTCCAACAAAGGTCCTTTGCTTCAGAAATCGCCCTTTTGCAGCGCGGCCAACCCGTGGCAAACAGCAGTAAACTAAAAAACCTCAATGTGTTTCTTGATTCAGAAAATCTATTGAGAGTGGGAGGTAGAATTGATAGAAACATCACTCTGCCCTATGATACTAAACATCCAATACTCATACCTAAGAATCACCCTTTTACATCGACATTAATAAGACATTTTCACACGTATAGTCTTCATGGAGGTGTCGACCTAGTATTAAATCTCATTCGCCAGTCTTACTGGATTCCTGATGGTAGATCCACTGTGAAAAAAGAGCTTCGTAAATGTGTCACATGTGCCAAAGTCCAACCGACCCCAATTCAACAAATGATGGGTGACCTTCCCAGTGCAAGAGTCAACCCTTGTAGACCATTTCAACATGTTGGCCTTGATTATGCAGGCCCTATTCAAACAAAGTGTGAACATAAACGAACAAAAACAAAATTTAAGTCCTATATTTGTCTATTCATCTGCATGAGCACCAAGGCAATTCATCTCGAATTAGTCACGAACTTAGCAACTGAACATTTTTTATATGCCCTACAAAGATTCATAGCGCGTCGAGGCTATCCAACTGACATTTATTCTGACAACGGACGCAACTTTGTTGGTGCCCATGCCCATTTGAAGAAACTCGTGACACTTTCAAAAACCAACACTATTCAGGAATTTGTAGCAAATAGACAAATTCATTGGCATTTTATGCCACCTTACGGGCCTAACTTTGGCGGCCTATGGGAATCGTCCGTTAAATTGGCTAAACGCCATTTACTTAAAGCATGTAAAGGCAGTTGCCTATCGTTTGAGGAGTGTGCTACGATTCTAAGTAACATTGAAGCCTGCTTAAATTCTCGCCCCTTAGTCCCACTTTCCACCGAGCCCAACAATTTCTTAGTGCTTACACCAGGACATTTCTTAATTGGGGCTCCGCTTCTCCAGCTTCCTGAACACTCTTTTAACCAACCTAATCCATTGTGTACCAGTTTTTCTTCCAGGTGGAAACTCGTCCAGCAGATCAAGAAGCAATTTTGGAGTACATGGGCCAAGTCTTATTTGACGGCACTCCAATCAAGAGGAAAGTGGACGAGCGGCAATACACATCTGCAACCTGGTCAGCTAGTCCTGGTCTTAGAACCCTCAATTCAGCCAGCACACTGGACCCTTGCCCGAATTCTGGAAGTCCATCCTGGTGAGGATGGCATCATTCGAGTTGTGAGTCTGAAGACACCATCTGGAGTCATCACAAGACCGGTGAATCGGATTGCCAGTCTGCCATGCTCAGCCCCCCCCCCCCCCCGGAGGATGTCGGGGAGGAAGAGAAGGAGAAGGTGCGCACATAGGAACTGATTTAGAACGGCGCTGAGCAGTTTTGTTTCAGTCGCTTTTTCGAATCCGGACGAGGTACAAGGTATCTCGGAACAATAGAATCTGAACTATTAAAAATCTTATAATCGTATTCATAATATTTCCATTCATCATTCTTAAATATTAATAATCAATATTAAATCAGTCATGTATCAAATAAAGTGTAGTTTGAAGGATATCGTAGGTTTCAGAGTCTATGTATTAGCAGTACTAGTTTTACTAATCCCGGACTGCTGGCAGAGGGGTAAGTAGATTTAAACTTATTCTCATTTAATTATATCCTGATTTGTGTTTAAGTAAAAGTTGAAAAATTTGGATTTAAATAAACTCGTTCGAAATCCTTAATCCGAGATTATAAATTTAATCAACCCTAATTCGAAATGCATAAATTGATTTAGTCGAAATTCTATGTTGGCTGCAAAGCCAATATATATATATATATATATATATATATATATAATTTTTTTTAAATAGAAGTATAAAAATTTCGATCTTGTTACGCGATAATAAAGGATAATTTCAAAAGAAAAAGCAAAACTATAAAGACTGTAAAAGTAAGAATGAAAACTGGAGAGAATATTTTCTTTCATAATGGAGAAATTCCTATTTCTGAATTTCCAGACTTGCATTTCATTAAAAAATCGTAAGTTTTATAATGAATTTTCAAATGGACTCCTATAAGAAACAAAAAACGATTTTTTTCATTAAAATTGCTACAGAATTTAATATTATTGAAATATATATTTATAATAAAATCTAGAAATATGGTAAACCTTTTATTTATAAAAAAAAAAAAAAAAAAAAAAAAAAAAAAAAAAAAGTCTTTAAATCATTTAAATTGGTAGTCTAGATATTGAAAAAGTTAATGAGTTATAACAAGAAAAAAAAAACTTTACTACAAAAAACAAGTTTATATACAATGTTGTTCTTCCTACCATGGACACTGAAACTGTAGCAAACTTATGTGTTTTGAATGTTTTGCTTCATACATGCCTGAAAATTTAGTTTTAAACAAGCCAATTTGTAAAATAATATGTATATATATATAAGAATTACATTAGAAAATCATTCAGTTTTAAAATAACCTCATTTTGTTAAAATACAAGTAAAATGTGAATGTTCCAAAAACGGAAAATGCAGAAAATATACTTTTTAATTCCATTATCCGGCTATTGTAGATAATGTAAGAATTGTATTCGGTAAAAATTTCGATATCGAGTTCTAACGTGATTTTCATGTTTCAAGGCCTCCTGATTACAACAGAAGTGATTTTTCCCAGTTGACCAGTGTATATATGGGTATGGAAAATTTTCTGACTGTCACACCTTCAAAATAAATAATAATTATAATTATAATAAGATAGAATGACGGAACTTTATAATAAAGAAAGGCCCGGTGTACTGATGATTTTGTCTATAAATCCCCATTTTCATGTTCTTTAGTTGGTAACTTCACGAAAATTTACAGACGTCCTCAATAAGTAATTCCATTTTTAGTCTCGCAAATAAGTTTTTTTTTTTTTTTTTTTTTTTTTTTTAAGCAGCTCAATGGATTTTCTATTCCCTATTAACCCTATCTTTTGTCCCTATTTTTTAGACATCCTTTCATATATATTTCTTGTTTTTTGGTGAACAGATGAGTTCGTCAAGTTTTGGTAAAAATCGGTTGTTAAACCGAAAGTCGGTATTAGAAAAACAGCTCTATCGATTTTTTTTCAAGTTTACTACATAAGCCACTTTTGAGAAATATTTTTGCATGCATTTCAAATATTTCAAAGACAGAAGGATGCCGCTCACCACTATGCAGCAGTTTTGAGCGATTTTAACCTCCAGAGAGAGACTCTGACAGAAGTTGTCATGCTACACTGTAGAATTTTGGAAGAGCCCATCTCTAAAGGTTAAGCCTCTCCCGTTGTTTATTTCATAATTTTTGCATCTACTTGATTGCTGCAAGAATATTAATTAGGTAGGTCCTGATTAGGTATGTTAGTTTTATATCTCGGAAAGTCAAGTTTAAAAAATTAGGCTACCGATTTTCTATAAACCCGCTGCATATACCCTCTTTTGTACCACATATGTATTTGTAGACCATTTTTTTTTTACTTCTCTCAGTGGATTTGTACTAACTTTAACGAACTTTGTATTCGTGAATTATTTTTAATAATGAACAGCCTGATTTACTCTATTTATACATAGAAAATTAAATCCATAATTTTTAACACTTAGTAAGGTCAAGAGTATTTAGCAGTTTCTTAACTAATTTCATTATTTAATGTTGAGATTTCTCTCAAATTTAATAATCTGTACACTTCCTGCATGCGTAATCGATTTACATTTCATATACCTATAACTTATTATTATTAATAAACATTAAATGTAACGGACAAAGCTTTTCATTTACATAAATTAGTTTTAATTGGGTAATAAATCATTTTGACATAATGAAAGTTTATTAAAATGGAATATCGATTTTTATCATAGAATTTGTAATATCACGAGTTACACGGACACAGCAACTTTTCATTTCTTATTTTATCGCAGAGTATACAATAAATTTTACATTTTGATTGCATACATTATTTTAGTATTGAACTACACTCGTGTGAAATTTTAAACTTCGTATTCGGTGTTAAAATTATTTTAATATACTAAAATTGCATAAGAAAAACTTAGAAAGTTTCCAAAAAAAAAAAAAATAATAATAATAATAATATATATATATATATATATATATATATATATATATATATATATGAGGTCAATTTAAAAAAAGTAGAGGGAGATATATCAAAAATAGATTGTAATTTAGCATGATGTGCATTACACACTTGATATGTTTTGCAAATAGTTTCATTCTTATTTTTTAAATTATAAATTTATGTTTGTTGGCAACGATTACCACATCTACTTAAATAAAAACTGAAATGATTGCATAATTTTTTTTTCTCTTCCAAATAGAAAATAAACTAAATGAATAAAATTCAATTTTTTTTTTTTTTTTTTTTTGTTATGTCACTGTAAGAAAGTTTGAAAAATAAGTTTAATCCATACATTTGAATCCGATAGTCTACAAAAAGATGCAATTAATTAAAAGGACACCAGAAGTAATATTCATGAGGCATGTAAGAAAAATGGCAAATTCGAACATTTTATTGTGCTTCCTTTTTTTTTTTTTTTTTTTTTTTTTTTCTTTTTCCCCTGAGAAATCGGACAATTTTGTTTAATTTAATTATTTTACTACTTGTCAATCCAACAGTTAGCAATTATTTTTTCAAATTTGCATTTTTTTTTTTTTTTTTTTTTTAAATAATTTGGATATATTATTATAAGATAAATAAAGAAATGTTAAAACTGGATGTCTGTGGATATCCTGACATATTCAATTTAAAACATATCAAATGATTACGACGCAAATTATATTAATATGAATAATAAACATGTTAATAAAGAAGTATTGTATTCAATAAACTTCGAAATTTGTATCTGAAACAATACATATATCAGTAGTTTCGCAAAAATTATATGGTTTAAATCATTAATTTAAATAATTATGAACTTGAAGTTTCGGAAAGTAATTACATGAAATCGATAAAGAAACAAAATAAATGACTAATAAAATAGATCGAGCATAAGAATATCAAGTGTTCAAAAAGGTGTTTTTATAAATATTGTACATACCGCAGTTAACATTACACTGAAAAAAAAAAAAATCGAGCCCTGATACCATTCTTGCTGATTCCTATGTAAAATGACCTTCTGAATTCGAATAGGACCCCATTTTGCCCAATATCACCCCCCGTTTTCTCAGGACGACACACCCTCCCCCGATATTTATCACTTTTCGGTAATTTTATGGCCATGAATTTGATCTGGAGAATGGAAAATAATTATTTTAACACTTAAAAGCAAAAAAAATATAATGTGTAATAAATAATAATGATAAGAATAAGAATAATTGATTAATAAAATATAACAAATGTAATATATAATTTCAGTGACAAATCCTCCCCACCCTAAAGTTAACATTTGCTGCGAATGTTCATGCTTTCGAATTTTTCAACTGTGTAGCCCCTCAAAAGATATTTAACAGTTAAAACAATACTTCCCCTTCCCCATCAAATCAAATCTATAGCCAAAAAATTAACGAAAAGTGATAAGAAATAAGGAGGGGGTGAATAAAAAGTGGTGTGTGATAGTGCGAAATGGGCGTCATATTCGGATTCAGGAGGTCATTTTACATAATAATTTGAAAAAATGGTGTTGGGGCAGATTTTCATGCAGAGCAGGTAATTTACTTCCTTATGCCTCTGATGTAATTAAAATGCAATATAATTTTCCGAAAATTTTTAGTCCAATTTTAGAATTTTTTTTTTTCAATTACTAAAGTGCTTTTTACATTTTTTGAAACGTTTTCAAACACGTATGAAAACTTTTAATGATTTCGGTTTGTCTGTCTGTCTGTCCGTCTGTGTGTCCGCTTTCACTCCCGTAAACAGTAGTGGAATTTCTTGAAATTGATATATGTTGTTCAAGTTTACTATTGAATGTTTCTTATTGCATATGGAGTTAATACTACTACTGGTTTGTGTATATGGACACCCAGAAGTATTCCAAGTAGTTTCGTTATGAGGTATTTTTATAAACCATATTTTAATGATTTTATTTAACACAAATCATAATTAAATTGAAATATGTTATTCAAGTTTACTATCGAATATTTTCAATTGAAAAAGCTGTAAATAACACGACCGGTTTGTGTACAGGAACACTCGAAAGTATCTTAAGGGCTATAATTTGAAATTTGCTGATATTGCATTTACGCTTACATTAAGCGTTTTTAATACTTCATAACAATTTTTAAGCGTGAATATGGTTTGAGGTAATGTATCTCTCTGTCCATCTGAACACCTGCAACGCAAGCGAATAATTTTAGATTTTCTTTGACATATATTACTCAAGGTCACTATAGAATGTCCCCTATTTAAAATGGCATTTATAGGTCCTGTACAACATTTGCATTATGTCATTTGCGTAGAAGGAACTCTAAACAATGCCAAAATGCACTGCGTTTTAGGAGAGACATTTTTACAAATCACATTTAAATGACTTTCTATTGAAAAAGTCATAAAGAAATTGACATTAAATGTTAACAAGCTAAAATAATATTTTGTATAGAATACTTTATGCTTAAACTTCAGATTTACAGGGCTACACTAAAATATTCAAATACATTTTAACACTTTACAACAATGTTGAAGATTAATTATGAATGCATTTAGTCTATTTGTCTCCCTTTCTGTCCTTTTTTCTGATAACGTAGGCAAGAGCACTGAAGTTTATACGATAAAACGAGTACGTATAGTTGGAAAGTGTTAAAAATCTATTCATTGTGCATGTTTTTTCGTTCTTGCTTTTATTTAATCATGTAGAGGATATTTAAATTTTTTAACTAAATAATAATAATTTTAATTACTCTTTTGAAATTTATTTTTAAATGCATTAAACAAAAAGTAAAATTCGTACCATGAGTAGTTAATGTGTAAGTTATATAAATTTTTTTCCAGTACTGTCATACTAAAATTTGTTTATTATAATTAATATTATTTTGTAAATATAGTCTATGAAGTCAAACAGAATCAAAACTCAAGTTAACAATTAATAATATATTCAAATTCAAATTAATCGAAATAAAAAATATTTATTATGAAATTTCTTTCTAATATTTTTTTTAAATAACACAATATGTATTGTGAATATATATATATATATATATAATCTTAATTTTAGAGTTTCTACTTAGGTTTGATGCGTATTTTACCTATCACATTACTATTGTGAAAAACGATAATATATGTTCCACTCTATGGAGTCTGAAATAGAATTGGTTCTCAAAAGTTTTCCTCATCATAATATCATATTCATTGTTACGGTGTCTAAAATGGATTTCGAGATCCAGAATATTTTGGATAATGACAGACCTGAAGTTCATAAACATAGCAATATTTATAGCCACACAGTAATGTAGAACATTATTCGCTCTGTACTATTGTTTAATGAATAATTATTGTTTTTAAAAGTCGACTTTCTAAATTATTAACTAATATTAGGTATCAAATTTATAGGTATCAAATTATTATTAATAGCAAATTATTTCACTATGTTTGTTAATACGTCTTGAATGTTTTGTTATAGCCGTTAACGAAACGTAATTTTACGATAATAACAGTTATAAAGATGTGATTGATAGAGTTATTGTTATTACTAGCAATTACAGCATATCGTTTTATTTATTATTTATTTTTTACTGTTTCAAAATACATATTTTATTTCAGAATTGAATTTAAATTACATTTTAAGTGAAAATATTGTATGATTTTTGCTTAGAACATGTTTTAGCGTCTATTTTTGTAGTAATTATTTGTATTTAAATGTTTTAATTTAAAATATTTTTTTAGAATACACAAATACTATGTCTTTAATTATAGAATTAAAATTTTAAATAGTAACTTTTGTTGAAAGTTTTTTTGATTTATTAAGTAACCTTTATTCATTTATTTATTTATTTATTTTTTAGACAAATTCTGAATCTAATATGACACTTTGCATACAACAAATAGTAGGTGTCTTGTGCTAAATTACGTCGTGTGAAAAGAGGAATCTGTTGAATAGACTTTTGCGAATTTGAATGATTTTGATAACGGAATGATGATGATGTTTTACAACGACTTGGATTTTCAGATGTATCCATGTAAAGAAATCTGTTAATGTAAGAACATAGGACTGAATAATGGAACCTTATAACATGAATGAATTATTGAACTGAGAAAAATTTAACAATAGACCTAAATTGGCAAAAAACATCATACATGTACTCGACTTCTAACGAAATCTTTCTCTGCATCAATTCAACATTTCATAATTGGTTAACAGTCAAAATAGAGAGTCTTTGCCATCGTATATATTATAAAACTCTCATTAATTGACTGATTAAGGATAAATGATTTGGCTTTGTGAGAACTTATCAGTGGATACCCGTCTGCGCGGCTCGTACTTTTCTTTAAATTAACATTAGAAATCAACGAGAAATGTATCAGGTTTGTCAAATAATGGGTATAAACTATTTATTACTACCAACGTACAAGATAAAGAAGAGATCATCAGCAAAACATAACCTTAATTAAATTTTGGCGCTTGCAATATCGACTCGATAGAGATAGTACAGAAAAATGTGAAAGGGAAAAAGCTGAATTTTGGAAACTGTAGAATTCCTTAAATATTTCAGTTGTAAAAAAATGTGTTTATTTGAATTGTGGCTTTTAATTATTTATCATTTTTAACCGACTTCAAAAAAGAAGGAAGGTTCTCAATTCAAACCGTATGTTTTTTTTCTTTTTTTTTTTATGTTTGTTAGCTCATAACTTCTGAACGGATGCTCCGATTTTGATACTTTTGGTTTTGTTGAAAAGGTCTTGGTCTGAAATAGGTCCCATTGTAATATCTTTATAATCTAAAGAAAATACAGGGTGCCCAAAAAAATCAGTCCCAACTCTTAACAGCTAAACGGCTGCAGCTATAGTGATAGAAATGGCATGTAAGTATAGCAAAGTGGCCATGCAGTACAAGGTTAAACCGCTTGTAGAGCCACCTGTTGGAAAATAGCGGAGTTAGTGTTCCTATCTCGAAAACGGTTCTAGAGAAAAAAGTGAATTACAAAGTTGAAGAGTATCACTGATTTAGAACAAAAAGATAGTTTAGACAATCATGCTAGCATTCCTATCTCGGAAACGGTTCAAGGCAGGGGGAAAAAGTGAATTATAAAATTGCAGAGCATCATCGATTTAGTACGAAAAGATAGTTTTGACATTAGTGCTAAAAATACAATGCTAAAAACGTGCATTTGTTTGTTCGCAATTTCTTACACTATGCACATTTGAGCTACACTGCACACGTTGTAGCGTAGCTGGTGAGACATACGCTATATAGTAAGTTTAAAATACGGTTACTTGATACTTTTTGTTTTGTTGTAAAGATCTTGGTCTGAAGTAGGTCCCATTGGAATATCTTTACAATCTAAAGAAAATAAAGCGCCATCTGGTGAAAAACAGCGGAATTAGCGCTCCTATATCAAAAACGGTTCAAGATCGGAGAAAAGTTAATTATGAAGTTGTAGAGCATCATCGATTTACTACGAAAAAACAGTTTTTAGACATTATTGCTAAAAATAGAATGCTTAAAACGTGCAGTTGTTTGTTCGATATTTTCTACACTGTGCACACTTGAACTACGTTGCACACTTCGCAGCTTAGCAGATGACACGTGTACTCTGTGGTTCAAAGTTCTGTTACTGTAAGCAGTCACATCGATTAGCACAAAGTCGTTTTCAACCAATTCCAGAAAGGAGGGTGTTCTTAATTCGAATCATGTATTGTTGTTGGTGTTTGCAAGCTTATAACTTCGTAAGAGATGCTCTAATTAACAGACTTCAAAAAGGAGAAGGTTCTCAATTCAAAGCGTATGTTTTTTTTTTTTTTTTTTTTTTTTTTGTTAGCTCATAACTTCTGAACGGATGACCCAATTTTGATACTTTTTGTTTTATTGTAAAGGTCTTAGTCTGAAATAGGTCCCATTGTAATATCTTTACGATCAAAAGAAAATACAGGGAGCCTAAAAAATCAGCCCCGACTCTTTTAACTGCTGAACAGTTGCAGCTATAGTCATAAAAGTGGTATGTAGGTATAGTAAAGTAGACATGTGTTACGCGATTCAACCGCCTGCAGCGCCACCTGGTGGAAAACAGTGGAGTTAGTGTTCCTATCTCGGAAACGGTTCAAGACAGGGGAAATATGTTAACTATAAAATAGCAGAGTATAATCGATTGAGTACGAAAAGATAGTTCAGACATTAATACTAAAAACAAAACGCTTAAAACGTGCATTTGTTTGTTCACAATTTCCTATTTTGTGCACACTTGAACGACAATGCATATGTTGTAGCGTAGCGGGTGACATTTATGCTATGTAAAATTCAAAGTATGGTTATTGTAAGAGGTCACATCGATTAACGCATAGACGTTTTAAACCGACTTCATAAAGGAAGAGGTTCTCAATACAAACCATGTTTCTCGTTGTTGTTGTTGTTGAAATTTGTTAGCTTATAACTTCGTAAGAGATGATTTAATTTTAATACTTTTTTTGTTGTCGTCATGATCTTGGCCTGAAATAGGTTTCCTTATCATTTCATTAAGGTATAAACAAATTACAGGATACTCACAAAAGTCTATTCTCACTCTAACTGCTGAACACATGCAGCTACACTGGTAAAAGCAGTAAGTAAGTATCGATGTTGAAACTTCTGTCCGTCAGCAGCAATGCATATTTTGCTCTTTGTTTGAACTTTACGCTGCGCAATTTCCAGCGCAGCGGGTGACACGTATTCACTGTACAGTTCAAAATAGATGCCTAACAGAATTTTTGGTTATGAATACAGCGTATCCGCTCTTTACATTTCTAAAGACTTTTTACTTTAATGTATGTTCATTCAATAGATAGTTTTTTGCTCATATCCGATAAAGGCAAGAAAAGTGACACAACTTAAAAATGCAGCATTTGAGAAAAATCAAATTAAAAATAACTTGACTAGAATAAAACTGGCACAACTCTCTCTCGAGTGGATAACATTCTAGATGGAGATGTAACTTTTTTGTTCACATTGGGTGCATTTCATGTTTTTCAGTGACATAAACCATTTTTTGAATTAAGTCACTTTTCTTGGAAGTTGTGATTTGTGACACTGCCGTCGAACGTCTTCTGATGTTCTGCTATATGAATAAGTTTTCACTGAAAAGAGAAAAATAAAATATTTTTGTAAAAAAATAGAACCGACTCCAAAAAGCAACTACTATTCAAACAACTAAAAAAAAAAAAATGGTATGAAATGAAACTGTAAATTGCGCCTAAAAGTATAAAATAATTTCCTTCGCCAAACAACCTATAACACTAGAATTAATCATTTGCAGTCGGCGCAAAATTAAATAAAAATTGATACCTTTATTCAATACAAAAATCAAATCCTATTCAAAATACACATCTCACATTATCACCTGCAAAACGCAGCCAAGAAAACAAATAACATTCAAGAAAACAAATAACATTTCATAAGCAGCAAAAGTTGCCGTAGATGCTGGTATCTGACATCCTTGGTGAAAGAAAAATCGCAAAATTATCTGGCAAACATATTTAATTTCTTTGGGATATCATAATTATTTTGATAAGGTATATTAAGAGAGTAATCAAGAATATGAAACAATACTTCGTACTATATATATTATGAAAATATACATCTTGCGCGTATATTTGTGCGTTAAGTTTTGATCGCCAAATCCAAAATCCAAAAGCCACCAAGGATGATAGTTATCAAAGTTATACCAAATTTTCAAAACTCTAACTTCGTAGAAACATAAATACCGCATTGTGAAGAATGTTCACTGCTCTATGTAGATGCTACTAATGGACCAATTGTATACAGTGATAAAACTAGTATGTTGTGGCCACCACATGACTTTCTTCTATCTTTTCCTATACAAATTCACTCAGTAACAATAATTAAAAAAAAAAAAAAAAAAAAAAAAAAAGTGGGACTTTGACAAAATTTTGGGTAAAATGTGAAAATTATTCTAAGTTTGTCAAAACACGGAAACCGTGGGATTTTGACAAAATTGGGGGAAAAATGCAAAAATTTGTTTAAGTTTGTCAGAACACGGAAACCGTAGAACTTTGACAAAATTAGGGGAAAAAAGCAAAAATTAGTTTAAGTTTGTCAGAACACGGAAACCGTGGGAGTTTGATAGAATTAAGGGGTGAGGGAAAAAAAAAAAAAAAAAAAAAAAAAGTGGGACTTTGACAAAATTTTGGGTAAAATGTGAAAATTATTCTAAGTTTGTCAAAACACGGAAACCGTGGGATTTTGACAAAATTGGGGGAAAAATGCAAAAATTTGTTTAAGTTTGTCAGAACACGGAAACCGTAGAACTTTGACAAAATTAGGGGAAAAAAGCAAAAATTAGTTTAAGTTTGTCAGAACACGGAAACCGTGGGAGTTTGATAGAATTAAGGGGTGAGGGAAAAAAAAAAAAAAAAAAAAAAAAAAGTGGGACTTTAACAAATTTTTACATTTTACCCAAAATTTTGTCAAAGTCCCACTTTTTTTTTTCCCTCTCCCCTTAATTCTATCAAACTCCCACGGTTTCCGTGTTCTGACAAACTTAAACAAATTTTTGCATTTTTCCCCCAATTTTGTCAAAGTCCCATGGTTTCCGTGTTTTGACAAACTTAGAATAATTTTCACATTTTACCCAAAATTTTGTCAAAGTTTGTCAAGACACGGAAACCGTAGGACTTTGACAAAATTAGGGGAAAAAAGCAAAAATTAGTTTAAGTTTGTCAGAACACGGAAACCGTGGGAGTTTGATAAAATTAAAGGGAGAGAAAAAAAAAAAAATTCTAAGTTTTTTTTCGTAAAAAGTAAAAAAAATCGATAACTTTGTTTTAAATTATCACAGATTTATAGTTCAACCATTCGTTTTAAAGGTACTGACGAGACCTTTCGAAAGATACCCATCTTGAAAATTTTTGCCCTATATCACCCTGTTAAAAATTTAGAAAAAGCGGGATGGCAACGCAACCTGTAAGACGATTTTTACCAAAAGTTGATAGGCACTAATTTATGTCAAGGTGCAACTACATACCAATTTGTATGAAATTCTGTGCAGTAGTTCCAGAGATACAGCTGCCACAAAATTTTGTCACACACACACACACAGACAGACAGACAGACAGACAGACAGACAGACATTTTCTAAAAATGGTGAAATCGTGTTCTACACCTCTCTTTAAACGTGTAAATCTATCAAAAACCCGAAATCGAAAATTTTTACGAATCCAATACTTTCTTCTATTGAAGATAGAAGAAAGTAATAATAAAGGAAACATGAAAATGGATCATTCGAGACAACAGCATTTGTTGCTACCGATCTAAAAACAAACCTATAAAAACTAATTAAATTTTATTTAATTTTTCGCCGACTTCAAAAGTTATGATTAATTGTAGTGTTATAGGTTGTTTGGCGAAGGAAATTATTTTATACTTTTAGGCGCAATTTACCGTTTCATTTCATACCTTTTTTTTTTTTTTTTTTTTAGTTGTTTGAATAGTAGTTGCTTTTTGGATTCGGTTCTGTTTTTTTACAAAAAGATTTTATTTAAAGTTCTTGTACTACGCGGACAAGAAGGGGAAATATTACCGAAGTCTACGTAAATGACAAATACATCTTTATATTTACATATTAATATTTCTATAAAAGAAATTTGTATTCTATTGAATGCTACAATTGTTTTCACTTCGTCTTTTCTTAATGATATAGCTTCGTCTTTCATTTTCATTCTTTTCAACACTAACTAAAGCATTTCGAGTGGAAGAATGCATTTCAAAAAAAGAAAAAAAAAATTGCTAAAATTTTACAATTTGGAAATTATGTGACTGTGGCTATATCTGTAAGTGTTGAATTATTATTTTTCACGTCTCTTTTCAGAACGAACTTTAAATACATGTGTACATTATTTCATACATTAAAATCATTTTCTATACATATATTTATATACATTTATTTATATCCATTTATTTATATACAGTAGATGCTGGAGTTTCCTGTTGTACGATTACATTAGTAGCATTATTTATTAACTCATTCAACATATAATTTAATGCACCACATTATAATTTAAATTTGACCCTGAACTCTTATAGTAATTTCATTGATAGTTTAGAAGAGCTAATGATTTTTAATGAATAGTATTTTATTCAATACTGATTAAATTTATAATACTTTTTTTTAATATTCAAAGTCACTTTTCTTCAATAAACTGTAAGAGCCCACAGTGCTCTTGATAAAACAACTTAATATTATTCGTGAAAAACAAAAGCACGTGAAAATATATATATATTTTAATATTTTGATTTTTTAAACATTGCCAATTATATTTGATCTTTATTATCAGATTTGAAATAATTATGTAACTGTTACATAAAACAATTTATTAAAAAAAAAAAAAAAAAAAAAAAAAATCTGCACTTAAATGTATTTTATTCCTTCATCCAGAAGAACTATTTTACTTGTTCTTGAAGATAATTACCTGAAAAATAATATTTTAATTCTTTATTTCTTTCTGAAGTTTTAATAATACGATTAAAAAAGATGCTTAGTGTTTTGAAAGAGACAGTAAATATCCTTCTTATCTCGCTCTATTAAACGAAGCGTTTATTTTCCTGTCACATGCAGCTGAAAACTGTCAATACATTCTTCTAGCGTAAAGAATAAGAAGATAACTGGGCTTCTTATCCATGACATACTTAACAAGCTTGTCATATTTTTTATGATTTACGCTTATGAAGATTTTTTTTTTTTTTTTTACAAAGAATATTTATAATTATAAAGTTATTATAAGGAAAAATAATTTTCATATGAAAAAATAAAATAAATTCTTAAATATTAAGTTCCTTCAGTTTTAGTTTTACAACCGGATGAGAAAGCATATGTTTTATCAAGTGTTTTTTTTTTTTTTTTTTTTTTTTTTTAATAACACCGTGAGGGAGAAATGGAAATTTGGTCTTTATGATAACTAGAAAAATATTTTATTTTCATTATTCGTTCCTTAATTTTGATATTATGAATAATCTGATAAGACCTCACATCACTTTTACTTAACCTGCATTACAATAAAGTTTATTACGGTTCAAAGTATAAGAAAAACGGTACTATATTTGAGGAGCAAACATTCAAAATGTGTTTTCTCCTTCGGACACAATTTTTCAAAGACAAAAACTAAGAAATTAAGAAATAACTAAACTTAAAACCTATTTATCGTTTGTTTAAATGTATTACTAGTTACTAGGAAAATATGTAAACATATCTAGGAAGATAAACATACTGTTTTTATATTTAAAAAAAAAAAAAAAAAAAAAACACTAACCTTTTTTGAGAAAACACGGTTTGAATGTTTGCTCCTCATTTAATCATATCCGAATTACTTTAAAAACAGTTTTAGAAGTATTTTATTTGTCATGCATTAGTGTGAGAGATGGGTTACTGCTCCCTTAAGTTCCTGTCTCAATAATTACCTTCACAAATCATTTAAGGTTGCTAGTAAATTTAAAAATTTATCTCAAATAATTCAAGTAATTTTCGTCCAGATCAATCTTCGAAATTTATTCGACATGTTTGATGTTGCTCTGTATATTAACTATAGTTTGGTTTTGCATCATATCTCGTACTTAAATTTAGCTCAGTAGGAAAATCACATTGAAATTCAATTTTTTTATTAAAATCACACAATCAACTGTGGAAGAAAATCATATTAAGTGAAATTTTTATTTTTCCGACTGAGTGAAAATAATGTCTGGACCGGGAGTCGAACTCCGGATCTTTGTTTTACAAGGTCAAGGCTTAATATGATTTTCTTCCACAGTTGATTGTGTGATTTTAATAAAAAAAAATTGTATTTCTTTCTCCCATTGTTTAATGGTGTTTTTCATTACCTGCGGCTTTTTCTGTTGAGCTATCTAAATGATAGACCAGATTGTTTCTGCCTAAAGGTTGTCTGAGTGAGTAATGTGGATTGGTTGTCGGCCTGGATAGCTCAATTGGTAGAGCCTTGACCTTGTAAGTCAAAGATCCGGAGTTCGACTCCTGGTCCAGACATTATTTTCACTCAGTCGGAAAAATAAAAATTTCACATTGAAATGCACCTCAAACAATTACAACTTCCTTTTAATATCCGTTTTTGAGTTACGTTGATAATAGTCTCAAATGTATGCATACTCAGACAAACAACTAAAAGCAAGATATTCGAATTCAGGGAGTGTAAAACGTATAATTATAAAATAAAACTCATTTTCAAAAATTTCAGGGAGAAAACATGGTTTGAATGTTTTTGTTCCTCATTTCAGTATATCCGAATTACTTTAAAAACAGTTTTAGAAACATTTTATTTTTCATGCATTAGTGTGTGAGATGGGTTACTGCTCCCTTAATTTCCCGTCTGAATAATTACCTTCACAAAACATTGTTAGTAAATTTAAAAATTTATTTAAAATAATTCAAGTAATTTTCGTCTTGATCAACCTTCGAAATTTATTCAACAAGTTTAATGTTACTCTGTATATTAATTATAATTTGGTTTTGCATCATATCCCATACTTAAATTTAGCTCAGTTGGAAAATCAATGAACCTCAAACAATTGCAACTTCCTTCTAATATACGTTTTTGAGTTATGTTGATAATAGTCTCAAATGTATGCATACTCAGACAAACAACTAAAAGCCTGATATTCGAATTCAAGGAGTGTAAAACGTATAATTATAAAATAAAACTCCTTTAAAAAAAATTTTACCCTAAAACAATGTTTTCTTTATCATATATT
The DNA here is from genome assembly GCA_963930645.1 of Salticus scenicus. NCBI lineage: Eukaryota > Metazoa > Arthropoda > Arachnida > Araneae > Salticidae > Salticus > Salticus scenicus. Next base: position 334,813,980 of record OZ005652.1, on the reverse strand, counting down.
AATAAGCAAAGGGAAGCAAATAGAAGCCTGGTGTTTTTGAAGAGACAGTAAACGACTTTCTTATCGCTCTTGTGTGAAGCGTTTATATTCCTTTCATATTAGTCGAAAGCTCTCAATACGTACTTCAAGCTTAATATAAAGAGTACTGGCCTTCTTAAAAGTGACAAGTTTAAAAAGTCTATCACATTTTTTTTTTTTTAATGATTTAATCTTAAAATATACATATATATATATATATATAGAAATACAATAATATAATATCAGTGCAAAATTTTTTTGAAATTTAAAGAGGATTTAACTTCAGTATTAAAACAATTCCTCGGATCATAAGCGAAGACTACCCATATCAAATCAAAAAAGAATTAAATATAGTTAATTAACTATTTCTTCAAGGATCCTCAAAGTAATAAATAAATATTTCAGTATATGAACAATAATATCGTAAAATAATAAATTAGATTTAATGGAACACTTAAAAAAATATTCCAGAAAATTTTAAATTTAAATTTTATTTCTTTAAATAAACGTATGTTTTAAAAGTTTTAAAATAACAAGTATCATTATATTTCAGTATATATGTATGCAAAGTTTCATGATTATAGTTAAATAAAGCCGTCATTCGTATCATAAAAGTCTTTATTGTACGAATATTCTGGAAACAGTCCGATAGAATAGCCACTTGTTCCACAAGAGTGCAGCAAACAGTGTTAAATTTTCCACAGGACAAGAATTTCGCTGAATAAACATCAATTGTGTGGAACACAGTCTCTGAAAGGCAGTCTATCAGAACAGCTTTCTGAACACAACTGACTCCGAAAGCCTCTGCTCCCCTTATATGTTCCGCGCTTTCCTGTCTAGAACTTGGTGTTTGTTCTACGCTAGAATGTAGTGGAAAATTCTAGAACTCGATTTCTATAGAATATAGAGTTTCAAACCATTTCAAACCCTGAACTGCAGTTCCATAGAGGCCGTATTTGATGGAAGTGAAAGAACAGTCCCTTTATTTCCAATTTGACTGTAAATCTATATTTACTGTAACAACACATTTGAGGCAGGAAATAAATTTAATCCGTTGCAACATTACAACCATTTTCAAAGACTGCACGACACGGGTAGTTTCTCTACATCGTTCCGTAACTTCTCGCATGGTACGAGGCTAATCTGTTGATGTGAATCACTTCCGGCTTACTACTTGACGACTTTTGTATCCTCACAACATCATTCAGCATTTTAATTTTGACGTAAGGGTCGTCCTAGTTTTCTTGTAACTTTAGACATGTATTTTTGGCGCTTTTAGGTGTTTTGGAACTTTCCGTTAGATTGTAACACAAAACCCTTGCTAAACTTTACCGCCAGAAGTATAAATAGGGGTAACTCCCGCATTTGCCTAGTGTTCCGGGAACTATCCTCAGCGATTGCCTCTAAGGCTGTTATTCACCAATAACTTCAACTCCCGGTTGAACATGAAAATTTGAAAAGCGTATAAAGGCGGTGTACAAATTTTTGCAAATTTTGCACTGTTGTTTCTGCCATCTAGCGGTATAATTATTTTCAGATTTTTTTAGTGAAAATAACCAATCAAAGTTTATATGAAATCCTCATCGCTAGATGGCGGAAACAGCTTGCCAAATTTTGCTGGAAAGTTGTACCTTGCCTTTAGACGCTTTTCAAGTTTTTGTGTAGAACCGGGAGTTGAAGTTAATGGTGAATACGGTCATTAGAGACTGTGTTGCAAGCTATGGACAATATCCGTTTTCTTCGGTTCGAGGGTAAATCATACCCAACATGTGACTTCTGATTTTCGATTTCCCTATGCATTTCCTTCTAGGATACAAATATTTCCCTATAGAATGCAAACATTTCCCCATAAAACATAAATGTAAACATTATAATTATGCATTTGTCCCTGTAGTAGTCACGTGTCAAGGGTTTATTACGTAACGCGGATAAAGTTCATTGACATTTGATCGTGAACCAGCAAAATTTCTGCTCTGCAGAGCATTTAACGGTGTTTGATCTACTCTTGAAGAAAAAATGTCTAGTCAATTGGACTGCGTCCAGAATATTCGTCGAATAGTAACTTTTGTAATACGAGTTAATGTTTGTCTGTTTCGAAAATATTGATTAAATTAGCAGTTTTATTAGACTGTTTACAGAATAATGAATAGATAGAGTGTTTCATTATACTGTTTTGAGAATATATGTTGAATAAAATGCTATCATCGACTAGACGTGGTGTCCAACGTAGAGCGGTAAATATTACGAAAATTTCGACTTTCTGGAATGGAGAAATATTTTATAAAATAACATACAGGTTTCAGTCGATGAGTGCAATTTATTCGAAATATATTCTTAAAACAGTCCAATTAAACATTTAATTTTCTCGAAATAGTTTAATAAAACTGTCACTTGTATCATAAAAATCATTATTCAAGGAATATTCTAGAAACTGTCCAAATGAACAATTATTTTTTCACAAAAGTCAAGCAAACATAATAAATTCTCCATAGATCAGGAATTTTGCTGATTCCCGAACACAAATCAATTACTTGAAACTCAGTCTCTAATAGGATATCATTCAGAATAGCTTTCTAAACACAATTCGAATTCGGGAGTCAACCAACCCTTATTTATAGACTTCGTGGTGGAGTTTAACTAAGGTTCTGCACAACAATCCAATGGAAAGTTCTAGAACACAGTTTCTGTTGAACAAAGAATTTCGAAACTTCGGGACTCCCTAAACTACATTTTATTTTCGCCAAATTTAGTCGTAATGTCACCAAATTCGTCGCCAGATATCCAAGTGCAACTTTAATGGAAGTGAATGAAACTCTTTCCACTTTGAATGTAAATCTATTTTTATTGCAACAGCAGCACATTTGAAGCAGGAAAGATATTTCATCCACTGTAACAGTATATTTACTAAAACTAACTAAATAAATAAATAAATAAAGTAATTGTGAAATATTTCTCTATTTACTTTCTTCTGTATATGTAAGAAGAAAATGTGGTATTTGTGAGATTTTTCGAATTCTGATTTTCGATACACTTATGAGTTTTGAAATGCCCTAAACATGATTTGGTATTTTTAGAAAATGTCAGTATGTGCTTATTAGCTTTGACAGATGGCGCTGTCATTCTGTTTCTTTCTTTCTTTTTTCTTTCTCTCATTCTTTCTTTCTTTTTTTTTTTTTTAAATTAATATGATAGAATAGAAATCTTTCTTTCTTCCTTTCTTTTTTTTTTTAAGGCACTTCCTAAGGCATTGTATATCAGGCACAAAATTAACAATTTGTTTTCTTTATATTTAGTGTCACACTTTTCTGAGTTGAACTACAGTTGCACCCACTATTGAAATTAATTTTAATAAAGAATAAATTCTAAAAAGATTAAAATTTTTAAGCACTGCATGAATTTGTATTGAAAATTATAGAAGAATGTTTTGTGATAACCACTAAACATTATTTCGCACAGTTTCAATTTATCACCGTGCAATATCGTCATATTTTCTATGTTTATAATAAGTTACTGCATTTACATAGTTTTGTAATTACTTCAGTCTTAGAAATTTACTTTAAAATGTTTGGAACGAACATGAACAAGGTGAATAAAACACTTGAAAGTTTACTAATTTACTAAATTTCGTTTTCTTCATTCCGTATTCTACAACGAATTGGAAAAAGTTACCGAAGAAACGTCTATAAAAGAAACTAATTTCGTAAAACTTGTTGCGAGAAGCATATAAATTTTAATAATGCATGACAATAATGAGAAAGTTTTCCTAGAAATTTTCATAACTCTTCGAATTTTTTCATCCGTGATTATCATGAGAATGCTTTTGGATCGCTGCCGCTAAAAAGATTATTTTTTCAATAAGAAGTACGTTACAAGAGGAAAAAAATGTTTTATTCTTTCTGAAAGATGAATATAAAGTTTTTTTTTTTTTTTTTTCGTATGATATGTGCTGTGGGAGAAAATAGATAAAAATTTTAAATTATTGGTTTAAGAGACTGATATAATTCTTCTATTGAAAGTAAAAAATAAATAAATAAAACAAAATAAAATGAATAAAAAATGAATTGAAAATTTGAAAAATCTGAAAGCTTAAAAAAAAAAAAAAAAAAAAAAAAAAAAATCTGGAGTGACTCCACTCGATTTTCCGAGCATTGAGTAATTAACAGTTTTGTAGATAAAGTAAAGAAAGAGGAGTTGTTAAACAAACAAAAGAGAAAAAACTATAATAGAGTGTTTGAGTATTTTTTCCATATATTACAGGATATTTTATTTAACGCTACTGAACTTTGAGCCCCTAGATCATAATGATAAAGAATTTTTCGATGTGTCCCTGTAAAAACCTATAAATGCTAGATTCACCAAAATGCTTATAGTTAGTGCAACAGTGATTTATAATATTCATATAAATTTTCAGCTCAATTGAATAAGGCGTTTAGATGTTATCACACTTTTAAAAATTTGGCCCCATAGGCCATAATGATAAAGAATTTTTCTTTGTGCCCCTGTAAAAAAAACTGTAAGTGCTAAATTCACTAAAATCTATACAGTTCGTGGAACTGTGACCTATAACATGTGTAAAAATTTTTATCTCAGATTAATGAAGCGTTTAGACGCTATCGCACTTTTAAAAATTTGGCCCCATAGGCCATAAGGATAAAAAAATTTTCCTGGTGTCCCTGTAAAAAACTTTAAGTGCTAGATTCACCAAAATCAATAGGGTTGGTGCTATGGTGAATTACAATATACGTACCAACTTTCAGCTTATTCGAACAAAGCGTTTAGACGCTAGCGTGTTCACTCACAGACATACACACACTCATACACACACATACATACATCATCGTAAAAATAGGGAAAACGGACTCAGGGGACTTCGAAACGTACAGAAACATCAAAATGTCAAATTTCACATGATTACAATACTTTCCTCACTATAGTGTTCAGAAAGTAAAAAAATGTTGTAATATTATACAGACATACATACACACACACACACACACACACACACACACATATATATATATATATATATATATATATATATATATATATATAATTAAAAGTTTAAAATAATAATTCTGGATAAAGAATCAGGTTTAAAGGAAAAATGATTTAAAAACTACACTGTTAAAATTTCAGTGTTAGTTTGAACTAAAACGTGGTACCGAAGTAGCTGCAAGCACCAGATGGTTTAGCCTTTTGCCATGATTTATAATTCTATGTTGATCCAAATATTAGTATTATGTTTTTAAATAAATAAATAAATAAAAATTCAAATTTTGACCGAGACAAAAGTCGAACTGGAGACCTTCTTGCCTCAGGTTAAGCACGCTGGCAGTGTGCCACATTTTCTTGTCCGATTTTTCTGTTTCGTTGATTCTAATAAAAAGGGCTAAATTTTCTTGGGACTTATCTTGCATAATGGTGTGTGTAAATTTTCAATATGGGCATCTGTCGAAGGAACTCGTCAATACCTTTAAAACAAATGATTGAACCATAGATCTGTGACAATTTAAGAGAAAGATATCATTTTTTTTACTTTGATTTTGAGTTTTATCTTTTAATTTTCAATGTATCCTAATATCCTTTTTTTTTTTTTTTTTTTTTTTTTTTTAAAAAAAGACTTTGATGGACTGTTAAAAAGTTTAAGATGGGACGTTCTAGATGGAAACGTACGGAAAACTTCATAACAATGGAACAATCGAAATATTTTAAAAATTGCAACTAACCCAGGCTCCTGAAAATTTTAACTAAAATTAATGCGCATTATAGGCCAAGCTTACGTTTGCTCCAAAACATGGGGTAGTAGAACTACGAAACACATAATTATCATATTTCTTTTCAAGTGGCACATTAATAAACTTTAAACTGTTTATATTTTTAAAAAGATTATTAGCTGTATTTTATGTCTAAAAATTTCAGAAATGTAAGTGTAATAGGAATTGAGCAAAATTAGGTCAAAATCAAACTATGTCAAAACTTTGATACACTCACCCACTTCACCCTATGTAAAATCTCAAATTCAATTTTCGACCATTTAGATTTGTGTTAGAAATATAAAGAAGCATAGTGATATTTTTAAATATCTTCTAAACTAACTGAAAATTTAAAACGGCTGAGAAATTGCATTGTTCGTTATTAGTCTTATATTTATCCTTTAATATAATTCCCTAAATATTCATTACAAACATTGCTTTAAATCAAACAATTTAATTATTTGTAGTATGAGTCTCGATAATCATTTTCTAAAGCATAATGTGCACCCAGTAGAAAAAGAATTAATCCTCTTAGAGAGCACCAAGAAAGCTTCTGCTGGAACAAATAATGGATTAAGAAGCTCGGATGTTATTTAAATATGCAGTCTGAAAGCAAATCTTATCTTACCTCGAAAAGTAATGTTCTTCATACGAAAAATATTTAAGTACTTGGAATGATTTATGCTCGATTAGAGTAACTTTGTAATTTTCTACGAAATGAAAAAGCTTCTTATTTAATGAATAGGGATTTTGGATTAGCCTTAATGTTAAAGTTTTTGTATTATTTCTTTATTTCTTGTCATTTTATAATTGCAACTGAATACAGTGAACTACCAAATACGTTATTTTATTAAACCCACAGTTCACTAATAAATATGCGCCTACATATATATTTGTATTAAATACTTTTTCTATAAATTCGTAGAGAAAGATTTATAGTAGTGGGTTTTTTGCTGTTTTGGGAATAAGGCCGATTGACTACTCTAGGATCCTAGCTCACAGGGGCCTTGGAGGTCTATCTAAGGAGACCCAGCCCGTATTTACACGAGTTTCGGAGAAAATCATGGAAAACTCTGAACAGCTAGACGGGCGAGTGCGACCTAGGATCGAACCAGGCAATTCACGTCTGCTAGCTTTGAGCGCACAACCCCTCGGCTTCTGGTGGGCTATATAGTAGTAAGCAAATATATATATATATATATATATACTTTTAGGTTGTTTTTCAATTAAAAAGAAAGAGTCATTACGAAGACATAGACAAATCTCTTATCTTAACTCAGACCTCATGGTGACTTTCATTAAAACAATAAATAATAGCAAAACAGTAAAAACTAGTATTTGTGTCCACCACAAGACTTTCTTCTATATTTTCCTATACAAATTACTCAGTACATAAATTTTATTAAAATTATTATTTATTAATACTATGAATCTTCCATGATGAATGCAGACAATATCTGTTCTAGAGAAGTGTAACACTAAATATCCAAAGAAAGTGAGTTTTATTCTCTGCAAATAAAATTTTTAAAAATGCAATTATTTTATTTATTTATTTATTTATTTTGTTTTTATTTATTTATTTACTTATTTATTTTTAAAAATGAAAAAAAAAAAAATCTGGAGTGACTCCACTCGACTTTCCGAACATTAAGTAATTAACAGTTTTGTAGATAAAGTAAAGAAAGAGGAGTTGTTAAACAAACAAAAAAGAGAAAACCATAATAGAGTGTTTGAGTATTTTTCTCCATATATTACACGATGTTTTATTGAACGCTACTGAACTTTGAGCCCATAGATCATAATGACAAAGAATTTTCGCTGTGTCCCTGTAAAAACCTATAAATGCTAGATTCACCAAAATGCTTATAGTTAGTGCAACAGTGATTTATAATACTCATATAAATTTTCAGCTCAATTGATTAAGGCGTTTAGATGCTATCGTACTTTTAAAAATTTGGTCCCATAGGCCATAATGATAAAGAATTTTTCTTTGTGTCCCTGTAAAAAAACTGTAAGTGCTAGATTCACCAAAATCTATACAGTTGGTGCAACTGTGATCTATAATATGTGTACAAAATTTTTACTCAGATTAATAAGGCGTTTAGACGCTATCACACTTTTAAAAATTTGGCCCCATAGGCATAATGATAAAGAATTTTTCTCTGTGTCCCTGTAAAAAAACTATAAGTGATAGATTCTCCAAAATCTATACAGATTGAGTATTTGTGACCTATAATATGCGTATAAATTTTTTGCTCAATTGAATAAGGCGTTTAGATGCTATCGCACTTTTAAGATATTGCTCCCATAGGCCATAATGATAAAGAATTTTTCTTTGTGTCCCTGTAAAAAAACTATAAGTGCTAGAATCACCAAAATGTATAGGGTCCGTACTATGGTGACTTACAATATACGTACCAAATTTCAGGTTATTAGAACAAAGCGTTTAGACGCTAGCGTGTTCACTCACAGACATACACACATACACACATACATACACACATACACACACACATACATACATCATTGCAAAAATAGTGAAAACGGACTCATTGGACCTGGAAACGCATAGAAACATCAAAATCTCGAATTCGGATTTTTGACATGATTACAATACTTTCCTCACTATAGTGTTCGGAAAGTAAAAAAAAATCGATAACTTTGAAAGAACTTCCCCACCACGAGAGACAGCGTAAATTTGTTTTATATTATTACAGATCTCTGGTTCAAGCATTGATTTAAAGGAATTGGTACTCTTATTGAAAATTTACACCTCCAGAGTACTTCCGACGTATATACATAAATAAAAATGTTTTTGGTTATTAATATTGTAAACATATGCAATTTTATTTTACATTGAAAAGTTAAAAATATATCTCATTATGTGCATTCTGGAGAAGAAAAAAAAAAAGAGTCATCCCTTCAATTAATTTCATTTCAAATCATTCTATAAATGCACGGCTGGGTAAAACAGATTAGTAGTAACGGCTAGTTTATAACGGTATAGTTAGATTTTGCTTAGGGGCTTAGTCGAAACTAGCATTAACTTTTTTTTTTTTTTTTTTTCCAATAGCAACATCCATTTTGAATATTTTTTGGGTTGTTTGGATCAAATTAGCCCAGCAAAAGGTATAATTTATGTGTTTCTCACATTTTTTCATAGAGTTATAAACAGTCAAAACGTGGCGATGCTAATGATAAATAAATATGACAAATATTAATTCATATAAATTAATAAATAAAACACTTTAAAACACGTATATAAGTTTTAAAAACATATATTTAATTAAAAGACGCATATTTCAAAGCTTTTCGCCCTGAAAAGCAGGGCATCATCAGGAAGTCTACATGGTTTTACACAATGTGCAGCTGTGTTACAAATATATATACCATAAATCAGGTTAAAGCTCCAGTTACATCGGTACTTTAATACAAAAAAAAGCCATTCTCCGTTAACACTGAGACAACACTTGATTACTGCAACTTGCATTGGAAAAGTCAGTTTTGGATATATATTTGTATATATATTTGGTATATATATTTGTAACACAGCTGCACATTGTGTAAAACCATGTAGACTTCCTGATGATGCCCTGCTTTTCAGGTGCGTCTTTTAATTAAATATATGTTTTTAAAACTTATATACTTGTTTTAAAGTGTTTTATTTATTAATTTAAAATGTTTCACGTGTTTTCAAAAGTGTCTCTATATGAGATATATTTTTTCTATTAATTCATATATTCCCCCCCAAAAAATATTATGTTTAAACTTCATTTTTATGGGTTAGAATGAAGTGACCCAAACATATTCCATGCAAATTTTTGGTTATAAAGCATTTTTTGAATTATGAAAAGAATTAATAAATTCACATACGAAAAAATTATAAATTATGACTATGACCTGTATTAATTTTTGGACGAACAGTAAGGACATCATCAAAAATATGTGTTTCCAAATTTACAGTTCATTCCTATCATTATATTTTCAAGTTGCAATCAATTGTTATCATTTATATCATATATAACCTTGCATACATATGAATTAAGATAGTTATTCAAGTAAGTTTAGATGCATGCATCATTTCTTATATGTAATTGGCATTAGTTTATTTTATAATTAAAATTGTCATTTATAATTAAAATTTTATAATTAAAATTTTATAATTAAAATTTGTGTGTGTGTGTGTGTAAGAGGGGGGATAGAGGGAGTGATAGGTGGGGGAGGGGGGGAAATTTTAAACTTTCAAGTATGTAGAGAGGTCTTTTAATAGTTCGATGGAAAGGTCTTTTCAAAACAAACATTTTAGCAAACAAAGTTTCGTCCCAATATGCTTTTTTAGGAAGTTACGACGGATTAAATTTTCGTTAAAATTTTTCCCCTTCACTAAATCTTGTGAAGTCCTGAAATCCTCAAAACAGTAAAAAAGTGCTCATTTAGATTTACGGGCACTTAATTTGGTTTAAAAAATTTAAGATGGAGGGAAAATGGGGACCTACAGGGAGTGAAATTTTAAATTTCAAACGGGGAGCTGTTCTTTGTTAGTCTGATGGAGAGATCTTGCTAAAGCAAACATTTTTACTTTCTTCTAATTTTCCACCTCTTATATTCAATAGATTTACACATTTTGAGAGGTCTAGAATACAATTGACAAACTTTGGAAAATTCCTGTTTGTGTGTGTGTGACAAAATTTTGTGGCAACAGCATCTCAGGAACTACTGCACACATTTTCATACAAATTGATATGTAACTGCACTTTAACATCAATTAGTACCTATCAAAAATTTCATTTAAACAGCCTATGAAAATTTGTACCTTTGAAAATTGTCCAACAGGTGGCGTTACCACCCTGCTTTTTCTAAATTTTTAACATATAGCTATAGGACAAAATTTTGTATAAATGTGCGCAAAGAGAATTATTTTTTAAGAATCATTATGAAATTTAAAATAAGTATCTAGAATAGTGACAGTCAATTGAAAAAAAAAATTGCATATGTAGGAGCATCGCTTCTCTCCTAGAGGGATGGGGAAAATCTTCACTATGCGTATCCTTTAAAAGAGCTCGTCAATACCTTTAAAACGAACGGTTGAACTATCTATCTGTGATAACTTAAAATAAAGTTAATAAAGTTATCTTTTTTTTTCCAAGTTGAAAATTTTAACAGTGTACGCTTTAATTTTAATGACCAGTATATATATATATATATATATATATACACTCCTGTTCAAAAGTTTAGCAAGATTTGCAAACAATCAGTTTTTTTTTTTTTTTTTAACTTATCTCTCGATGAACTGTTTTCAAACACTGAGTATGTAAAGAACTAAGTTTTCCCCATGTTTTTCAATAAAGGTTAGGTTACAATAACAATTAGGGGCCCGGTAACAAACAGAATAAAATCAATAATGTTTGCGATCACCCTGAATCGCTAAGCAAAGGAAATGATCTATAAATTTAGGATAAGTTAATATATATCCAGTACAATATATGGATGAATTTTTGTGATGATAGCATGTTAAATACCGGAGATATAAACATTTAGTTTAAAGATCCAAAAAACATCCGCATGTTAGGTTGATTTCTTTAGAAATCGACCTATTGCCATCACTTCGTTTATCTATCTATCTATCTATTTATCTCTATGTAAAGAAAATTTTTTAATCACGATAAATCCCGAAATAATACTTCAAATCGCACCAAATTTGGACAGCGAACTTATCTTATAAATATCTTTGAAGACTTCGTTAATCAAGTTGCTATGCCTTTTTGTTTTTAAGAGGCGGTCACTTGAAAATTTAAAATTCACATTGTAAAAAGCGTATTTAAGGCCGGATTTGCTTCAATTTTGATGTAAATATAGACCACATAAGGGTCTCGACCAGGTTTATTAATGATCTTTATTCGCCATTTTTAACAAAGTGGCGAATATCTTAAACTAAGCGGGGTCACTTGAAATCAGGCTACCACTTGAAAATTTATAATTACGATAACTTCTGAAATAATGCTCCAAATAGAGCCAAATTTGGATAGCGAATTTATCTTATAAGTACATCTTGAATGAGTTTGTTAACCCAGTTGCTCCGCCATTTTGTTTTCAGTTGGAGGCCACTTAAAAGATTTCAAATTCACATTGTAAAAAATGTATTTAATGCTGGATTTGCATGAATTTCGATGTATACATCGGCCCTACAAGGTTCTCATCCAAGTTTATTAATGAACTTTATCCACCATTTTTAACAAAGTGCGGATGTTATAAACTAAGCAAGATAAATTGAAATCAGGCTACCATTTTAAAATTATAATCATGAAAACTTTTTAAATTCTGATTCCCTTTTAATCAAAGTTGGACAGCGAACTTATCATATAAATATCTTGGATGATGTTATAAAACCCCATTCTTCTGAATGGCTTCAAGCGAATCTTCTCGATTCTTTGTAATATAAAGATTACAGGTTATTTCATTTAATCAAATGTCTTATTTAATAATTTCAAATCATTTTATATTTCAAAGTAATAATCTTCAAACTGATATAATAATATTCTTCTTACCTGTAGAATTCTTCGACGTAAAAAAATGAAGACTAATAACGGACACTTGTTTTTCTAGAAATAATAGCTTCTTCTTTAAGATGAGAAAAATATATACAGTTTATTAAATAAAGTATTTACATGAAGAAACACTATTTACAAAAGGTATTTACATATTCGAAATTTCACGAAAACAATTTTCTATTCGTAATATTTTAATAACTAAGCCACCAGTTTTCTATTTCGTAATGACAATGGTGGTTCCATAAAAATAAATTAGGCCAAAGTGGCCTGAGAGCATTCTATTTCATTGTGTTGCTCTCTTCACTAAAGACAAACTAAAACTAACTAATCTATGGGCTACCTTTTCTATTTCTTCAACGGAAGCTCCATGAAAAAATAAAATCAGGCCAAAAAGGCCCCGAGAGCAAACTACTATTTCATGACATTGCTCTCCATTCTAGAACAGAACTAAAACTAATGTCCCGCGAGAGTCAACAAAAAATGTTCTTCGAATTTCATCTCAACGGGACCTCTGGCGCCCTCTAGTGAGGCAAAAGTATATCAATACCTAACATCCTCCCACCTTTAATTTTTTAGGTGAGAGATAAAAAATTAAACAGTTAATTAATTAAGAAAATTTAAACTTATAAAACTACATACTAAGAAAATTTAAAGCTATAAACTACAAATAGTAAAAATTTAAGTTACAAACTAATGAAAATAAAGAAAAATAAAAATAAAATATTTTAAAGTTCAATGCAATTTTAAAACAATTGTGATTGTCTTTCGAAAAGTTTTTTATAGTTTTTGACCACTTTCAATTTATTGTCTCTTTTGCTGCTTGTATCACTGGATCCTCAGCATCTGATATCTCTAAGGGATAGAGTTTTTGAAGTGGTCTAATCAATGTCCCAGAATGCATTTTCACTTCCACAACCCTGGCACGGCCATCTCGGCTGGGAAAAATTTTCACTACTCTTCCTGTCGGCCAATGTAGTCTTTTCACACTGTTGATTTCTACTAGCACAATGTCGCCTTGTTTAACAGGCTTACATATCTGTCTACTTCGTTGTACCAACTGCGCTAGATACTCTTTTCGAAATCTACTTTGTAGTTGCCTTCAAACACTTTGGCAGTGCTTGTATCGTGCTCTCAGTTTTTTAGCATCAATGGCATCCAGATCTGGTACACCAATTTCTTGAATGTCTTGCATAAAACAAGAAGGTGTCAAAGGAATGAACTTGTCTGGTTCTTCTGATAGGTATGTTAAAGGTCGACTGTTCATTATGGCTTCAACTTCGCACAAGATAGTAGAGAGATCTTCAAAATTGAGGGAAGATTTTCCAAGAGTTCTCAGTAGGAGGTTTTTTACACTTCTAATGAGACGCTCCCACCATCCGCCCCACCAAGCAGCGGTTGGGGGGATGAACTTCCATTTTATTGGAGCTATGTCATCCGTCTTTTGAATTTGATTCCAGTCAAGAGATCTAAAGAGATTGTTGGCACCGCGAAAGTTAGTTCCATTGTCACTGTAGATTGTTGAAATTCTTCCTCTTCGGGCAACAAATCTTCTTAGCGCTTGTATGAATCCCTCTGTTGAAAGATTCGTCACTAATTCCAAGTGTATGGCTCGATATACTGCACAGGTAAAAATGACTATCCATACTTTGGATTTATTTTTCAGGTAAAGAGGACCGCATAAGTCGATGCCAACCACTTCAAAAACTTTTGAGTCTCTGACTCTGTCAAAAGGTAAATGGATCGAAGGAGTAACAAATGGTTTGGAAGAAAAAATTTTACACTTTGTGCATTTTATCAATTCACTTCTGATGTTACGCTTTGCAGAAATAATCCAGTAATGTTCACGTAAGATCGAACCAACTGTCTGAAGTCCAGCATGGCAATTCTTCAAGTGGCAGTCTCTAATTAGGCACCTTACAACATGATGTTTTGATGGCAACAATATAGGATACTTGAAAGAAAAGGTGTCTTCTCGATCTAACAACTTTGTTTTGACTCTTAAAATATTGTCTTGATCTTTCATAACAACAAGTCCTTTTATTGTTTCTCGCACATCACCAAAACATTCGAACTGTATGCGTGACCAGAGAAATTTTTCCGCCTCTTCCTTTTCTTCTGCCGAAAGTTCAGCTGGGAAAATATGATTTTTATTTCTACATTTTGTTACAAATCTTCTTATCCAACAAATAATATTTACAAGTTTACTAAATTTCGAAATTCTTTCATAATTCATAAATGGATCTACATTTTGACTCGAAAATAATGACACTGCAGTTTTCTTTCTCTCCGACATAACTAAGATTTCATTAGGTACAATCTTCGGTTGGGGCCAGTTACTTTTTTCATCTTCTAGCCATTTAGGTCCCTCCCACCATCCCGATTCCAGAAGGTATTTAGGACTACAACCACGGGAAGGCAGGTCTGCCGGATTTTGACTTCCTGGAACTAAGTACCACTGTTGAGGGTTCGTAAGTTGGCATATTTCTCTGATTCTGTTGCCCACAAAGGTACCCCACTGGTCATTTCTTTTAATCCAGGCCAAAACTGTCGAAGAATCAGTCCAAAAGTAAGTTGGTACTGTAGGGATGTCCAAAGCTTCTACGACATACTTTGATAGTCTGGATCCCAACACACAGGCAAGCAGCTCAAGACGAGGAATCGTTAGAGCCTTTTTTGGAGCCAACCGCGATTTTGCTCCCAAAATTTGAATTGAAACGCTTTTTTCTTCTTCGCACCGTAGAAAAATTACTGTTGCATAGGCACTTTGACTTGTATCGCAGAAAATATGTAGGGTCCAATCTTCTTTATTTCCATAACCTATTCTTCTCGGGATCTTCAATTCTGTTAGCTGTTTTAATTCGCTGTACCATTTCTGAAAGTCTCTTTGAATTTTCTCTGGAAGCGGAGTGTCCCATGCTGATTTGCTGGACCAAGATTCTTGAATTATTATCTTGGCTGGTAACAACGCTGGAGCTAGAAAACCGATGGGATCGAAAATTCCTTGAGTTATGGATAGAATTTGACGTTTTCATGGATTCACTATTTCTAAGTCAAATTTATTGCAGACCATCAAGCTATCATCTGTTCTGTCCCATTTAATTCCTAAAACTGGAATTGGAGTTGAGAAGTCTTCCTTTTCATTTTCTAAAGACAACTTTTCTATTTCTTTTACAGGACCGAATTGCCACAATCTTAGGTCCATTTTAGCTTCAGCCATAATTTCTGTTGCCTTAGATTTAAATTCTTCCAATTCGGACGTGTTGTTTACAGATGTGACGCAGTTATCTACATAGAATGACTTCTGAAGTTTCTGAAAAATTGCCTTAAGTTCTTCTGGACACCCATTTAATTCCTAAAACTGGAATTGGAGTTGAAAAGTCTTCCTTTTCATTTTCTAAAGACAACTTTTCTATTTCTTTTACAGGACCGAATTGCCACAATCTTAGGTCCATTTTAGCTTCAGCCATGATTTCTGTTGCCTTAGATTTAAATTCTTCCAATTCGGACGTGTTGTTTACAGATGTGACGCAGTTATCTACATAGAATGACTTCTGAAGTTTCTGAGCAATTGCCTTAAGTTCTTCTGGACACCCATTCAAATGATGTCTGATAACTGCGCCAAGTAAAAATGGACTGGAAGTAATACCAAACACCACTCTATTATGCTGATAGACTTTAATTTCATTCGTCTTCTTCCACCACAGGAACCTTAAAAAATGCCGATCTTCCTCTTTTATTTCGATCTGAAGGAAGGCTCTTCTAATGACGGATACAACAGCGATTGCCTTTTCTCTGAATCTTAACAATATTGCGGGAATCTCTTCTAATAAATTTGGTCCTTTAAAGAGACAATCATTCAGTGACGGTGCTCTTCCGACTTTGCATGATGCATCAAAAACTGGTCTGATGGAGGTGGTAGAACTATCAGGCTTGATGACTGGATGGTGGCATAAGTAGTGTTCCCTAACTTCTTTCAGTTCTGTTTGAGGGACTTCCTGTATGATATTTTCTCTTTGCCATTCCTTTAAAACTAGATCGTAATCCTCAAATTTATTTAATTTCTTTAATCTTCGGGTAGTACTGAATAATCTTCTTTCTGCTTCATTTCTATTTTAGGGAATATTGACATTGTTGGAAATCCATGGAAGACCCACTCGATAACGACCATCTTCATTTCTGGTGAGTTGTCTAAGAAACATATCGTGGGCTTGCTCTTCTTCTTCTCTTTTGGACAAGGTTTGTGCAGGGTCGTTGATTCCTATCGTTTCGAGTCGCCACAAGTCTGGAACATTCCAATCTTTTATGTACAGATTTGTCATCAATACCGCTGTACCGCTATTCAAGCAACCCTGAGATGGAAGCCCTGTTTTTCCACAAACTGTCCATCCAAGTTTGGTTTCTATCGCTGTGAGTCCATTTTCTAATTGCTTGACTCGACCCGTTAACAGTTGACCGTAAACGTCACTCCCGATCAGGATTTCTATTTCCGTGCTACCAGGGCCGATATCGGACAACCACAGCTTATTTTTCTTGAGTTCTCTGCGCAGATTTCCCTTTGGAATTCGAGGAATTTCACCACAAATTCTCTCTTGGTCTAAAAGATCGAGCTGATGTATGGAACTGACCCAATTATTCGATGCACCCACTGTAACTCTAAATTTATTATGCTGTTTAGCTTCTATCTGTGTACCCCCAAAAACTGTATGGGCAATTACTTCTGTTCCAATGGGTTTGAGCTTGAGCTCTTTCGCAGTTTTCTTTAATATGTAACTTTTCTGGGAACCACAGTCCATAAGACAACGCACCCTTTTTTGGCCTTTTCCCCCTTTTATATTTATTTCTAACGTCATAAGGGCTATTTCCTGGGAGCATTGTTTGGCGACAGTGTTCTGTATTACTTCGGGAGGTTTGCTTCTACTATTTTCACCCCCTTTCCTTATCTCTGGACAAAATAGTTCTGTGTGTGGTTTTGAACAAACGTGGCACTTAATAAAAACCTTGCACGTTTTTGCCCGGTGTCCAAAACGTAAACATTTCAAACAGCAATTTTTTTCTTTTACTTTATTTTTCTTTTCGTCAAGGGAGAGCGATCTGGCTGTTATGCAGTCTTTACTCTCATGCGTTTTTCCGCAAAATATACAGCTTAATTCTTTTGCAGCGAATAAGCCTGTAGTAGTGGGGACCCTGTTATCTCTCTTGTGGAATTTATTTTTAACATTTTCCTTGGGTGAATTAATTTCAAAACCCGACCTGGCTAATTGTAACCTTTCTTCACCTGCCACTTCCCTTTTCAAAAAATTCAGCAATAGTGACAAGTTCGATTTCTGTGTGGTTTCCTTGTCATCTAACTCAGTAGAATCTTCCCTGGCCCCAACATTAAGTCTTTGAAACGTTCTAATAATATCTTCGGGTAAACAGGATTCTACCATTGGGTACAGCCACGCAGAGTTCTGATCAATGTTTACACCCATGCTTTCCAGCGATCTCAAGTGTGCTTCTATCTTGGTCACTAAATTACACAAATTTTTGCTATTTCCCCTAGTCTGTACATTAACTGTAATTAATTTCAAAAATTCTCGAACATATACTTCGATTAAGATATCTTTATCCCCATAGCGTTCTTCAAAAGCCTTTACTGCCTTTAAATAATTTTCTGATGTTACGGGGTAACTTTCGAGTAATTCTCTGGCTCGAGTTCCTGGTTCTACGCACTGTAAAAGGTACTGAAATTTGTCAGCGTTGTCTAATTCTTCATCCTCATGAATTTTCTTAAATTGGGCCCAAAAGGGCAAATAATTTATCAATTTTGAATCAAATTTCTTGATAGCTAATTTTGGTAATTTATATCGCTTTGTTTTCAAGTTTGTTTCGCTTTCTATTCTTTTTTGGCTTGTGTAATTAAAATTTACATTTGAATTTAACTTTTCATTAATTAGTCTTTTAACTGTGATAAATTCATCACAGTATGCTTCGCTTTCTTCGGCTTCTTTTATAATCAAAGCTTCATCGCATTTACTATCTTCCGACATAATGTCCAATATCTCATTATCAAATGCTTTTAATTCTGTCATTAAACCCTCTAATTTATTTAAATTATCTAAAAGTATACCCTTCTCAAGATCTTCTTTCTCTAGTTCAGTTTTTAAAATATTTAAAGTTTTAGTAAAGGAAGATCGTAATGGTGTTCTACGTCTTTTTATTTTTTCCATTTCTGATTTTAAACAAAAACAGAACAGTTTTATGTTAATTAACCAATTATTCTTTATTTATGCATTTTATTTTAAATGTAAAAACCTTCACTTTTCTATTTACCAAGAAGATTTTATTCTAAGAACGACTTGTAAAAAATTCTATTTGGAGAGCCATTTTCTTTTCGTAAAATGTAAACAAAAGAAAAAAACCATTTATTATTTTTTATTTTACTCTTATAGCAATATTTATTTCCAACTGAATAATAATTTTTATTTATTTATTAACTGTAAAAATTTACTGAATTAAAGAATCACAAAATGTCATCCAAAAATAAATTAAAATCGAAGCTTCTATCACTTGCACATTCTGTTTTCATTCATAAATTCTAAAATAATACTTTATTTCATTATCATTGCGAAACAAAAAATAAAACAATAAAAATTCACTGCAATGAGATTTTGACATCATCTAATATTTACCATGAAAAAAAAATACTTTTGTTTTTTTTCTTCATCAAATGATGCTTCTTTCTCAAGGTCAACTCAATACTCAATTGCCTTTTATTCTATTTTTATTTATTTCAATCATAAAAAACAACTATCTTATTTTGACCTTGATAAATTTACGTTTTAAATGTACAAATAATAGAACGAATAAAAAATCTTGTTTTATTTCAATCAATCAGACATTTTTAATTTTATTTACTTTGAAAAAAGAATATTCTATATTCTAAATAATTTCAATCTTAGATATCTTTTGAAAAACATTTCACATAATAATAAAATAAATTTTAAACCATTTATTGTTTCAAATGAAAATAATTCTTTTCTTTTCAGTTAATATAAACAATATTAATATAAACGATATTTCCTGTATTTAATATAAACAATACATCCTGATGTGGCGGACGCCATAAAATTATGTTATAAAACCCCATTCTTCTGAATGGCTTCAAGCGAATCTTCTCGATTCTTTGTAATATAAAGATTGCAGGTTATTTCATTTAATCAAATGTCTTATTTAATAATTTCAAATCATTTTATATTTCAAAGTAATAATCTTCAAACTGATATAATAATATTCTTCTTACCTGTAGAATTCTTCGACGTAAAAAAATGAAGACTAATAACGGACACTTGTTTTTCTAGAAATAATAGCTTCTTCTTTAAGATGAGAAAAATATATACAGTTTATTAAATAAAGTATTTACATGAAGAAACACTATTTACAAAAGGTATTTACATATTCGAAATTTCACGAAAACAATTTTCTATTCGTAATATTTTAATAACTAAGCCACCAGTTTTCTATTTCGTAATGACAATGGTGGTTCCATAAAAATAAATTAGGCCAAAGGTGGCCTGAGAGCATTCTATTTCATTGTGTTGCTCTCTTCACTAAAGACAAACTAAAACTAACTAATCTATGGGCTACCTTTTCTATTTCTTCAACGGTAGCTCCATGAATAATAAAATCAGGCCAAAAAGGCCCCGAGAGCAAACTACTATTTCATGACATTGCTCTCCATTCTAGAACAGAACTAAAACTAATGTCCCGCGAGAGTCAACAAAAAATGTTCTTCGAATTTCATCTCAACGGGACCTCTGGCGCCCTCTAGTGAGGCAAAAGTATATCAATTCCTAACAGATGAGTTCACTGGGCAACTTCTTCTGACATTTTGTTTCCAAATTGCTGTCACATGAAATCAGGCTGCCACTCGAAGATGTGCCATCACGATAACTTTTAAAATACTAAACTGATTCAAGCCAAAGTTGAATTGAACTTACGGCTCAAATATCTTGGATAAGTTCAAATGGTAACTTGCTTCGCCATTTTATTTCCAAGTGGCGGCCTCTTGAAAATTTGTCATTATGATAACATTTCTAATAGTGAATAAATTCGTATCGAATTCGATTAGTGGATTTATCATTCAAATATCTCAGATAAGAACGCTGAGTATCTCACACCTCTTTTTTGTTTCCAAGTGGTGGCCGCTTCAAATCACGAGGCCACTTGAAAGTTTCTTATCACAATAATTTTTGAAATACTGAATTAGTTTGAACCAAAGTTGGACAGTGAACGTATCATAAAAATATCTGGGATGATTTCGCTGGGAAAGTTGCTCCGCCATTTTCTGTCAAAGTTGTAGCTACTTAGACGGCCACTTGAAAATTTGTCATAACAATAACTTTTGAAATACTACACTGATTCGAACCAAAGTTGGAAAATGAACTTATGCTTTAAATATCTTAGACGAGTTCGTTGGGCAACTTGCTCCGTCATATTGTTTCCAGGCCATATGAAAATTTGTTATCCCGATAACTTTTGAAATACTTAATTAATTCGAACCAAAGTTGAAAAATTGATTTATCAATCAGATATCTATGATTTCGGTGGACATGTTTCTTCGCAATTTTATTTCTAAGTTGCGTCGATTTGAACGCTGTAACTTGAGAATTTGTTAGAGCAATGACTTTTAAAATGCTGAATTTATTCGAACCAAAGATGGACAGTGGACTTATCTTACAAATATCTTGGAATAGTTTACTGAGCAACTTGCTCCGTCCTTTTGATCCAAGTGGCGGCCATTTAATTTGTAAACACGATAACTTTTGAAATTCTGAATTAATTCGAACTAAATTTGTACAGTAGACTTATCTCCCAAATGCATTTCATATATTTGTTTGCCAATTTGGCCCGCCATATTGTTTCCAAGTTCTGGCCACTTAAAAATTTCAAATTCATATAAAAAGGTATTTATGAACCGATTTTCTTAAAAGTCCATATGTACATAGCCTACATCATTATTTCTACCAAGTCCACTAATAATTTCTTGCCACCATTTTGCAAAAGGGTGGTTGCATGATAAGAAAAGAGAAATCAACCTACCCCGGAAGGACTTGTTATTTATTTATCATATACAGAGTTTTCAACGAAAAAAAATTTTTTTTTTCAGTAAATTGTAAAAACACTTTACAATCTATATACTGAAATCGGAATACACATACTTAATATATCTTAACCCTTAAATGCCTGATTATTTTTTAAATCAATTTAAAAATGTTTTATTCTTACCTTTATTAAATAAATCACGGGAAAAATACTTTAAAAAATCATACATTATTTTAACTATGGTTTACAGCTAAAAAGCAAGTTATTGTCAGTTGGCAAACATGAGCATTAGAGCTTCAATATTATTCTAATAATACTTTAAAAGACAAAATTAGGTATGTTGCCGAAAGGCAACACACGGCATTTAAGGGTTAAAACATCTTACAAATATCTCATGAAATATGAGCATTTTATGAAAAAAGTTTTCACTGCGCATGCGCGAAAGGTAGAAAACTTTTTATTATGTAGGTTGAAAACTAGACATATTGGGCAAATTGTGTCAAAAATTCATTTGGATAGACAAAAATTACGCAAATTGTCGGGAAAAGAACGAGCTAGATTTTAGTTGTTTTCCAGAGTTGAAATTTCGTAAGCGGTTTTTCACATGCCGCGCAATTAATTTGAATATCGAATTATTTCAACCATGTTCCAAAACTTCTTTTTTATTAACCCTCATAGTCTCGTCTATTACCCCTTATTTTATTATCCCTTATAATCTTACAAATCTTAGGAAAAAATGAAAAAATAAATAAACGTATGTTAGTGCTACAAGCTTGTAAGGGGCTTTTCACACAAAGGAAAAAAAAAAACTTTTGGAGAGTGATTGAAATAATTGGATCTTCAAATTAATTATGCGGCATGTGAAAAACCACTAATGAAATCTCAACACTGAAAAACACGTGGAAGACCCTGTTCTTTACATATCTAGTGTTTAAAAGCATTTTATCTAGAGATAAGTCATTAAAAAAAAAAAAAAAAAAAAAAGGAAAAGAATTGAAAAGAAAATGGTCGTTTGTAAATCATGCAAAATTTTTGAGCATGAGTGTGCGTATATATATACAGTCGGTAACAAAAGTGTCCGAACACTAGCGAAAATAGACACTAGAAAAAATTCCTATGTCCGAACACTAGAAAAAATTCCTATGTAAAAAAAGTACACTTCATACGGTTTTGTTAAATAAATCCTTGTCGAATCCTGTTCTTAGTCAGTGTAAGAACATGATTCGATAAGGATTTATTTAACAAAACCGTACTAAATCTACTTTTTTTACATAGGAATTTCTGCTAGTGTTCGGACACTTTTGTTACCGACTGTATATATATATATATGTGTGTGTGTGTGTGTGTGTGTGTGTGTGTGTGTGTGTGTGTGTGTGTGTGTGTGTGTGTGTGTGTGTGTGTGTGTGTGTGCGTGTGTATGTATATATATACTTTTTATTTTGAAATTAAAAACACTCTTTAGAAACCAAATATTACAATAGAAATTTTGTGTATTTAAAGAAAAATATATATCTTTAATTTACTGAAATGGAAAGATTCAACATATATCACTTGCTATAAGAATAAAGCATTTTTACCGTTATATTAGACATTTGACACGGGGTAAAAACGTACTAGTCATGTAAAGAATAGTTAACGTCAATTCAAGGGTAATATTCCAGTTGGTTTAATTCGAGTCGTTTGAAGAAATCTGGTGTGAACGACAGCAACGTGTTAGAAATTAAACCGACTGAAAATAAACGTCTTATATTTGACGTAAGAATTTCTAATATAGAGTGAATATAAATTTTCTTGTTTTATACGGTCGGCTTATAAAACTGACATTTTCCATTAATATATATTTTTCTGAAATAATAAATAAATAAAAATGTGAAACAAATACATAAAATAATGTAAAATAAGGAAATAAAGAATATCAAAATAGTTTTATTGTATATTATGGAAAAAACATATTAACTGTATTATTATTATAATTTTGTTTAATGTATGTTAAAGAATTTACTTAATAATGGAATATAAAATGAAGTTTTCAATACAAATACTATCAAATTAAGAGTAGATATAAGGTTCATAATATGTGTCGTAAATCTTTGACTCTCTGCGCTCTGGAACTCAGGCTACTGATCTCAGAGATACAGAACTTGACAGAGGGATAGATTGAACTCTGTAAGGGTGCACATCGCTGAATTATTTATTTATTTACTTATTTCGATTTTATGTTTCATTTCAGTCATGTTTCATTTTCTCAAATTTATTCTTTCATTTCAATCATCTGTGATCTTTGGAACAACTATTAATTAATTAATTAATTAATTAATTTAGAAGAGAAAAAATTAATCTGTTTTATTTATCGGAATCTATCGATAATTTAGTGGAAAGAATTAGACTTATTAAATTTTAAATTAAATTAAGATTTATATTAGTTAAGTTTATAAATATTTTTTATAATATAACTAATAGTAATAAAATTATAAGCTTATTGTACTTTTAATCTTATTATTATAGAGCGAGATCTCGAAAATATGACTAATAGATGCTGAGATATAAACATCTGTAAAATAGTATTTCACGAATAATAGCGGCGTTATAATAGTGCCCGATAAATACACAAATTGAACTGTTCGGATAAAGCAGTTCCGATGGTAGTGGGTATCCGAAGCAAGGTTCAGGCCAATTTCAATGCTTTATTTTATTTTACTTTATTTATTTACTTATAAACTGACTTTTTTTTTTAAAAAAAAAAAAAAGGTGATTCAATATTTTTGAAAATTCATTAAATATAATGACCAACGAAATGGCCAAATCCTGTTAGTCTACAAATAAACAGAGATGTGTCTGTGTATCCTCTAGAGCGCATACCACTAATCTCAGAGTTAAAAAACATGGCTGGTTTCTTGGATCTGGTACACTCATTATCGACATTTTCTCCATTTTTTAAATTTGAATTTTTTTAACACTCTTTTTTTTCCGATTTTTTCCCGGTATTTTTTATTCTTCATTTTTTTAAACTTTATTATTCTTTCATTTCAGTCGTATGCGTTCTTTAGCAACGGTTGCATAACAATTTATTTTTTATTTGTTTAAACTGTATTTTATTTTACTTGACCAAAAGGCACGTCGTGTACTTTTTTTTATGTCAATGTGAAAACAAACAAATTTCTCTGTAAAGGTAATTTTTCTTGTCATTTAAATTATTCTTTCTGTCGAAATCGTTTGGTAATATACTAGAAAGGATGAAACTAATTAAATTTTAAATTAAATTAAATTTATAAAAATTGAATTATATTTATAATTTCTATAATATAATTAATAATTAATAATATTATAATTAAAAATTTACTTATAATTTTACTGTAACAAAACAACCATCAAAAAGTGTGTTGCTAGTTCCCACTAATGCATACTGCGAAAGGTAGAGTGCTCAATAATGATGTTATTTAGCCATCAGCAAAATCATAATTCTTGAATAATAGTAGCTATACCTGTCTTCCGAGAAATTATGACTTAAAAATGCTTTTAGACTGCAAATTTTCTTGGATGGCGTAAACGAAAAAATAATTGCACAAAAGCATATTACAACATGACTTGTGTATTCATTGATTTTACAAAAATGAGATAAAATCCTTAACCGATGCAAAAAAATTATTAATTAATATGGTTATAGTAAAAAAAAATCTACAATATATATATATACGTATATACAGTGGTGGACATAATTATAAGGCACCTATCTAATTTGACAAATAGTGAAAGAAAAGATTCAAAGCTTAAAAATGTTTTATCAAATACGTCAAAAACATAAATTTATTCTGTCATCACACGTAATTGTTTTACAGAAATGATATTTTTTATAGAGTTTAATAAAAAAAATTAAAAATACCATGGACATAATTATAAGACACCCTAACATTTTAATTAAAACACCTGCTTTTTTCGAAAATAATGTACAATATGAAAGTTTTCTGCACGCTGTTAGGACGTCAGCAGTTAACTAAAGCAGACGATAACCGACTTCACGCATTTACAAACATGCCACAGGTACAGAATTAAAAGAAAGTGAAATTCGCAAAATTTGAAGATTAAATGGTACTGGTGCTTCAATTAATAATATTTCAAAAGTTATTAAACGCTCTAGATGTGCAATTAGAAATGTTTTGAATAGAGGAATTAATCGATCGGTGATTAAAAGATCTGGACGTACTCCTTGCTTGTCCTCGAGAGACAGACGCCATGTACTTTCGCTCGCTACGCAGAATAAGATGACCACTACAGGCATTAAAAATGCTTTGAAACTGAATTGTTCAAGGAGAACCATTCACAGGGTGTGGCCTAATGATTCCTATGCGAAATATAAAAAATTGAAGAAAAAACCACCGCTTCTAAGCCGGCACAAAATGGAGCGTCTAAACTTCGCTAAACAAACTATGGCCTGGACCTCCAAATGGTAGTCTGTGTTATTTTCTGATGAAAAAAAAAGTTTAACTTGGATTGTCCTGACGGGTTTCAATATTATTGGCATGATTTACGGAAGTCTCCTCATGTACTAATGAGCCGCGAAATGGATGGAGGCTCAGTAATGGCTTGGGCTGGTTTTTCGGCTCAAGGGAAAACGGATATTGTTTTTGTGCATTCAAGAATGAATTCCGAAAAGTATAAGAATCTTCTTAAAGATCAACTAGCCATATACGGTGAACTTCTTTGTGGCGAAAACTACACTTTCCAGCATGATAACGCTCCGATTCGTGCATCACACAAAACAAAAAAGTGGCTTTCAGAGCAAAGTATCAATGTTCTCCCGTGACTTTCTCGCTCCCCAGACTTAAATCCCATCGAAAACTTGTGGGGGATCTTAGCTCGTGCGGTTTACCGAAATGGGAGGCAATTATGTGTCGAAGACCTACAGAATACTATAAAATGTGCTTGGGAAGAGCTGTCTTGCGATATTTTGTTAGAATTGATAGATTCGATGACGAATCGCATCTTTCATGTTATAAAAAACAATGGCGGCTCCACCAAATATTGAATAACCATGTTAGAGGATTTTCTTTTAGACCATTAGTGTCTGCTAATTATGTTGACCACTGTTTTTGGAAAAAAACGGTTGGTGTCTTATAATTTTGTCCATTATGTTTTTAAGTTTTTTCATTAAATTGTATGAAAATATCATTATTTTAAAATAATTATATACGATAACAGAGTAAATCTATGCTTTTGACGTATTCGATAAGACATTTTTAAGTTCTGAATCTTTTCTTTCACTATTTGTCAAATTAGATAGATGTCTTATAATTACGTCCACCACTGTATATATATATATATATATATATATATATATATTAGTGCACGTATTATTCTAATAAAATATGCTTTTACCTGTGTTTTTGGGTTTAACTTTTATTAATTATTATGTTTTATTGCAATTTCAGTGTTAGTATTATCCAAACTTACTCAAAAATAATATGGTTTGTCACTCACACAATTTTCTCTTATCTTCCATTTCAGTCCTGTAAATATAGGTTTCAGATTAAATCTTTAGATCAATGGATAAGATAATAATGTTCAATCGTCTTTAAAAATAATCTAAAATATGTTTCGGAATTTTTTTTATTTGATATATAATTCTGTGTGAAAAGTGCTGCCGCCCTCTTTACACAGCCTCCCCCGTTCAATTATAGCACTTATATATATATATTTATTTATTTATTTTTAAGATAGAAGACTATTACTAGTTTGACTTCAAACTTTCAAACCTTAATTTTTAAGTGACAACCTAATACGAACTTCAGAATACCAAATTTGAATTTTTTGTAATTATTTGCTTTTAAGTTATGCTGATAACAGATATACATAAAGATTAACCGCTATAAATTGGATTTCGTATTTAGAAAAATCTCAAAACGTGATATTATACAAAAAATCACAGAGTTTAAAATAGAATATTAAAAAATACTTTGCTTACAGTTTCGGTATAAAAATTTAACTTTCCTTCCTCACCAGTGTTCGCCAACGCAATAAAATATTGTAAAGCACTTTCTTCAATTATATTTAATCAGGGAGAACGCGTACCGAACAAACAAACACGAGCAGGCGCGCTATGTATGTGATACCCGACAACTATTTGTCGCATTAAAGGATTATACATGCAGATATTTACTAGTATCATAAATAAAACTAAATTATGAGGCAAATTTAATAATATGAACACAATTTAAATAAAAATAAATTTCTCTTACCCATAAGGTAGAAAAAGTATTATTTTTGGGTCAAATTTTCGAATGCGAGATTTTGTTATATTTACACGTTTTGAGGTCCCCTGAATACGAAAATCATGTTTTTAGCAAATGGTCTGTGTGTATGTCTGTATGTGTGTCTGTCTTTTATCAGCATATCTCAAAAACAAATTATGGCAGAAAGTTAAAACTTGGTATTCTAAATGTGTATCATATACGGATGCTACAGTAAGCTTTTCGTTAAGATCAAGCAAATGGATCATGTACAGGGACAATCAAGAGAATTCTAATACATTACGTCTATGGGGGAAATTGCAGGTAAGTAGAGTTTAACGTCTATAGACTGCATTAACCAAATAATATATTTTTTGTAATAGAGATAGTTAACTGGGAAAAAAAAATTGTGTATGTAGGAGCCTCGCCTCCCCCCTGGTGGGGAGTAAATTTTCATGATGGGTATCTTTCAAAAGAGCTCGCCAATACCTTTAAAACGAATGGTTGAACCATCGATCTGCGATAATTTAAAACAAAGTTATCGATTTTTTTTTTTTTTTTTTTTTTTTACTTTAACGAAAAAAAAAACTAAAAACAAAAAATCGTACTTTTTTTTTTTTTTTTGAGAATAAAATGGACTTTTTTTGGATATTTGGTGTTATACTACTTCTCTAATATGGAAATCGTCAGCATTATCATAAAAGATAATTTTTTAAAATAATAATTTTAATAAATTATTTTTTAAAAACAGAAGTATTTTTTAATAACCGAATTAAATTCTGTATAAATTTAAGTGCATTTATGAAACGGGGGTTGAAAGGGGCGTTAGCTCCCCTCACACAGAACTAATTATCATATAAAACTCTTCAGAAGCCTAATATGAATTGTTTAACACAGGTTTACATAACAGTACTCGTTATCTTACCTTTTAATGAGCAACCTGTATTTATAGTATTAAATTTCAGGGTAAGAGAAAGTCGTGTGAGTGACACACCAGATTATTTCTTATTTATTTATTCACTTTTTTTTTTTTTTTTTGAATAAGGTTTCGGCTATGAGATACCCGTCGCGCGTTATCGCGGGTTAATTGAAAAGAATGTTCAGCTTAATTTGGGGTAGCTAAATTTAGTCTTATATGAGAAACACTTAACTCAAAATTAAATTCACTTTCAGCAATTTCCAAGTATAGTTCCAATATACCCAAATATTTTGGATAGACCTATAAACAAATGATGAGTGATTTCCATACCATAATCTACACAAAACATGCTTCTATGCATATAAGAAAAATATGTTCATTTCATTTTGTTTAGGGCAGCCTATAGATATTACACTGTACTTACCAGAAATGTCTCTTTTAGACGTAATGTATTTGAATTTTTTTGGATGTCCCTGTTCATGAACCATTTGTTTGATCTCAAAAATAAAATTTAGCTTAACATCACTATATGATACAGATTTAAAATACCAAATTTGGACTACCTGCTAGTTTTTGTTCTTGAGATATCTGATAACAGACACGCACACATACACAAAGAGAGACAAACACACAAACCAACAGCTAAAAACGTGATTTTCGGATTCAGGGGAATTCAAACTGTGTATATATACAAAAACTCAATTTCGAAAATTGGCTCAAAAACAGTATTTACTCTACCATACATAGGATACGAAAAAGTAAAAATATACTTTAAAATTTCTTTCATTAATACAAAAATATTAAAATTCAATTTCATTTTATAATCTAACAGCGTCTTTAACACTTTTCTGTAAAACATATTTCACCATTTCTTATATTAAATAAAATCAATTCAATTCGTAACAATGCAATTATTGTATTAAATTCAAAAATATATTTATTTTTCTTGTAAAAATAACGATTTTTTTTTATAAATATTTTCTGTTTATTTAATAATCTAATTTACATAACAATCTTTATTATTGTGCGTCTTTATTAATTAAAGAAAAGCCATGCTTAAAATATATGGATTTCAAAAGAGAAGCTATGCACCTTAAAATATTCCTTGCGCTATTAAGGAAGTTTTCTCTTTTGTCGTGAGGAGAAATCTAATTAAAATGTGGTATTTGAGCTGAGCTAAGAAAAGTTTTAAGGCATTATTAAGGTGTCTAAACTTGTCTTCACTTCTTGACGAAATGACAAAGGGAAGAAAAGGTTAATATAGCTTATATAATTTAAGATTTTTCTCGTTTTTGTTGCTTTAAAGTGCATGTAAAATAAGTTGTTTTCTCGCAAAAAGATTTGAAGTTAATTCTGAAAACGCATGTGTAAAATATGGCAATATACAATATAGAATGGTGGAATATGAATTTCACCATTGTCCACAGAGTAAAATAAATAAATAAATAACAATAAACAGTTTTTATGTGGAAAACTGTTTTTTTTTTTTTTTAATGAATATTTATCTAAAAATCTATTTATAACAGAATACCTACTTAAAATCTGGTACACATATTGGTAATGACTTTTTGAAGAACAAAGCGCGAATTGTTTATAGCGAACTACAGCAGTGTTGGGCATAATTGATTAAAAAGTAATTGAATTGCAATTGAATTACAATTAAATT
Organism: Salticus scenicus; assembly: GCA_963930645.1. NCBI lineage: Eukaryota > Metazoa > Arthropoda > Arachnida > Araneae > Salticidae > Salticus > Salticus scenicus. Next base: position 334,783,768 of record OZ005652.1, on the reverse strand, counting down.
ACAATTTTATTATATTTTTTGTCAATCGATTAACAAGCAATTGATTACAAATTAATTGAATAAATAATTCAATTTATTTGTAATCAATTACTTGTTAATTGATTGACAGTAAAATAATTATGATTGTAATTTAATTGTAATTCAATTACTTTTTGATCAATTATGCCAAACACTGAACTACAGAATGAAAAAGTTTTTGGTTGAAGATATTGAGCAGTTTGATGAAATAACTGTAACAAAATTTCTAAAGAAATATATGTAACTGATTTTATAGTCTGTGAATGTTTGCACAGGTATTGAAACAAGAGGAACAAATATTTAAATTGCGAATTAGATACATATATATATATATATATATATATATATACTGGGTGTCCCATTTAGTCTATGGACATTTTAAAAACTCATAAAAATTCAATGAAATTTCTTAAACGCGGTTAAAACGTTATTCTCGTGAAGGTGGAATTTTTAAAGAAAAAAATTGAAATTTTCATCAATAGAGGACGCTGCTCGAATGCGTAACGAGAAATATACAAAGCAGAGGGATATAAAATGCAAGGTTTTCCGAATCGCACAGCTTATTTCTTATTTTGCCCCCTACTTGCTCATACATAAAGTTTTAATTGCGATGCTATCTTGGTGAATAAAGTGTTATTGGTAAAGATGTTTTCCCTCAGCTAAGAACCGCCGACTGAAACTGCAGTTAGCGATGTTGTAAATTGCTTGCAAACTGAAATTTGTGGTGATAGCGAACACATAGAATAGAATTTATGTACCTGTAAACATTTGCATGCAAATAAATATAGGTTTTCACGGAAATGTGGGATTTGCTCACTTACAGCGCTCTCTATCGACGAAATTTTTAACTATTATTTTTCCTTTACCTGTAAAATTCCCCTTCACGAGAATAACTTTTTTGCAAATCACGTTGAACTCTACCAATTCCTTGAATTTTTATGAATTTTAAAATGTCTACAGACTTATGGGACTACAGACTTACTATATAGTATATATGTATATTTCCTTAAAAAAAAAAAAAAAGGAATATTGTTTACTTTTAATTAATAGTTTCATTTTTATTTATCATGTGTTCAGACATTTATGCGACATAAAATCGATAATTTACTCATACAAATTTATGTTGAATCTTAAATCTGCACAAAAAAATTACACATCCATTAAATTCCATCTTTAGCTATAAATAGCTATAAAATAGTATTTTCTTTTGTATTCCATGAAGAAATTTTATATCAGCAATGGAACGTTAACAATAGAAATTATGTTTATACCAATTAAAAATTTGCATTAAATTTCTGCATCCAAACACAACAATACGTTATTATTATTATTTTTATTATTATTATTATTAAATTACACAGGTCGACATGTAAAATTTTGATTTTATAATTTTGGCTGATCTTTATGTTTTTTGGTGTGCTGAAACCGAAAATGAAGCCAGTTTTTTTTTTTTTCTGTCACGTATAGATTTTTTTCGGAGTGCCTGCCTATACAGTTTGTTCCATTACTCTTCCACCAATATGTTGTAGTTATATAGTAAGTTTTATAGCATGTTTCCATGATTAATTGATCATAGATATCTATTGTTGTAATTGTGAAGCACTAGTACGACTTAAAACCATACCAACCAACCAACCGATTGTTATGATGGTATATCTAAGAAATCGTGTCGGTAAACATCCTGTATTGGCAAAACTCTAGTCGTGATAGAGACAAATGGGCTGCATTTTAGGTTTCAGCATATCAAAAAACATAAAGGACAGCTAAAATCATCAAATCAAATTTTGTCAACTTCATTTTTGTAGGCCTATGTAATCAGTGAATCCACAAAGCATTAATCAAACATGTCTAGAATGTATTGTTAAACTAATAAAAATGTTTAAAAAAAAAATTACATTTATTTATTTATTTATTTGCTTATATACATATTATTTGATTTGTTTTATAATCGATTTATTATTTTATTTCTTTATTTTATTTCTTTATTTATTTTATTTTATTTATTTATTTATTTTTTAAATTAAATAGTTTTCGAGAAATTTTAATATGCGTAATATTGCCGTATTCACTGCATATGTATTCAAAAAAATTTATGCTTAAGACAGTACTTTACAAAAACATTTATAAATACGTTACAAATATTTTTGTCCTATATCTCTTTAAAATTTTGTAGCACGGTAATACATATTTTATACTACTTAGAATCTACTTGGACTTACCATGTACCAGAAAAAGCGTTCTTTATATTGAATAAATATTTTGAAACGTTAGTTTGATTTAGTATTTAAAGTTAATGTGAAGTCTGATTTTTACAAATCAACGCAAAAAATAACTTGATTTTGAATAATAATAATAACAATAATAATAATAATTGTCTCGGTCTAAAGTGCAACAAATATTTTTGGACAAAAAAAAAAAAAAAAAAAAAAAGTTAAATTTTGATCGAACAGACGATTTGCGCAATTTGCATCACACAACACACACTTTTTTTTTTTTTTTACTTTTTTTTTTTTTAACGTGGATTCGTTGGGGGTAGTGTAATAACGTGCAGTGCAAACGAAACTATTTCAATAGCCTTTATCAACTACAAAATCAAAATTCTGATTATGTTGATAGTAAGCGAAAAATTATTTCCTTAAGCGCCACTAATTACTTCAGAAGTCTGAGTTTTTCAACAATATAATGTTTCCATATCAGGATTCTCACAAAGAAAAATTTGGATAGCATAAATTTTATATAGTAATTTTTTAAATACATATGAATATATTGCTGCGATTATTCAGGTCTAAAATTACTTATAATAAAAAATACTGATATCCAAATTTCCTTTTATGAGAGCCCCGTTCCATATATAATTTTAAGAGGACGGAATACAGTTTGTAGTCAATTCAGTAAATTTACTTGATTGGCTGGCGAGAAAGGTAGTAGAAAATTTAAATTTATAGACGTTTCTATAAGGAAAACAAGAGTTAATTTGTTTAAAAATCATCTCGATACCTTATATACTTACCTGGCACTGGGGTATGCCTTGATCTCGATACCTTATAAAATATTTCCATTTGATACAATCTATGTATTATTAGATTTATTTTCATCAATAATTCGCTGTATTCTTATCTTTCTCTTCTGTTAAATACTATTACAAATATTTGTTAGTTTTTTTTTTTTTTTTTTTTTTTTTGTATGTGTGTGTGTGTGTGTGTGTGTGTGATAGCTGCTGCTTTTAGTAATTTTTAGAATAATTCAATTATTACTCTTGAGCAATCGGTTCTAATGTAATCACTTTGGATAAAAAAAGGGGTATTAATAAAATAAACATAAAATACCCTGAAAACATTATGTGTAAGCTACAAAATCATCTGAGACGTGCACTTTCTTCGTCTGTTATCCACACCTGCTGTGAATAATTCTTAATAATATTTTTCCTTTCCAAATTAATTTTTTTGGTTATCTATGTCAGATATACATACTGATATGCCTTCAAGAAATTAGCAACTAAATCAGTGTGGAATACGTTCAAATTACGCTTCACAAGAAATATTCAAAATAGTATCCAACAAATTTTTTAATCTTTTTAGTTTAAATAAGATTCATTTGAAAGAGAACATTGAAATCAGATACTTAAACACAGAAATTCAAGCTGTAAAACTTAAATCTACCTCATGTATTTTTATGATTTTACATAAATATATAAATTGTGTCAAGAGAAATTCAAAACTTTCCAGATAGAAAATATATCATGTTTAAAACAAAACTCTTACCGGTGACATCCAAAATCTCTATGCATAAATTTAGCGGATCAGAAACTAGAAGATGTTTTGAAATCAACGCTATAAGGAAGTAGAATAGCAACGATGAGGGAGGAAAATGTAAAAGATTTATGATTTTTGAAATTAAGACGTTTCAAGTCAATGTGTCAGTGTCAAAATTTAAATATATTGGCATATTTGTATATTTATAAGAATAAAAAGGAGTAACATATTTCAATACAATCAAATAACCTTAATAAGTAATTTCGTTTTATAGGAGTTCATGTATAATTTCACTTATTCGCATGACTAATATAGCCTGCATATGACAGAAATCATTCAATAAAAGAACTAATTAAATTCATAATTTTGAAATATGCTTTAGATTAGTTATTTCACTTCATGCATTAGATGTATTTAATTAGAAATCTTCTTTTCAAATTTCGGAACCGAATGTTAAAATGTTACAAACCGAAATGTGGTAAATGCCAAAAAAATTTAATTACCATTAAAATTTTTATATTTTCACAATCATATTTTTTTTTCTGTTGAACGGAACTTCTTATCTTTAGTTCATTTTATTCATTATGTCAAAATATATGGTTGAGGAAAATCTTAAGTTTATATCTCAAATACTTTTCGATATACCATGCGCGCAGTGAAAAAGCACCATTCAATTTTTAAAAATTGAATGGTATATAATAATCGGCAGTAAAATTAATTTTCTATTTTAGAGTAATCCAAAATAATATTTTTATTCAATAGAGTAATGCCATACTATTTAATAAAAAAAATGTTTGCAGATGAATCCATTATATATATATATATATATATTAATAAAAAAAATCAAAAAGTTGATCGAAATTTTTCTTCATTTTCTTATTTGTAAAAGTAGTATGTCCCCTTAAAAGTATTTCTTTTTTTAATGATATGATTTATTTAAAAAATATATATATTTGTTGATATTCTAAATATTGACGTTTAAGCATTATTATAAATTATATTTGTTAGTTAGTATTTAATTTTGAAAAAAATATTTATTGCTTGAGATAAGTAATTTTTTACTTTCTCTTACCCATATATATGGCAGAGAAAGTATTGTTTTGGGGTCAAATTTTCGAAAGTGAGTTTGTATTATATCTACACGTTTTGAGGTCCCCTGAATTCGAAAATTATGTTTTTAGCGGTTGTTCTGTGTATCTGCGTGTGTGTGTGTGTCTGTGTCTGTTATCAGCATATCACAAGAACAAATAGCAGCAAGAAGTCCAAACTCGGTATTCTAAATATTTATCATACAGGGATGCTACACTAAATCTTTCGTTGAGATCAAGCAAATGGTTCGTGTACTGGGCTACCCAGGATAATTTAAACACATAACGTCTATGGAGAAAATTGCAGCTAAATACACTTTAAGATCTATAGGCTGCCTTAAACAAGACGGAATGAACAATTATTTTTATATGCATAAAACATGTTTTATGTAGATTGTTGTACGGATATCACTCGTTATTCTTTTACAGAGCTACCCAAAGTATACGAATATATTGAGGCAAAAGTACTTGAAAATTGCTAGAATCGTATTTTATTTATGATAGAATGTACTTTGTGATATGGAAATATTTCATCATTCGTTTACAGGGCTACCCAAAGTACACTCATGTCCATAAATTAAGGATAATGCTAGCTGGGGCAAATAAAGGTTCAGAAACAAAACAAACATGACTTATTCATAAAGCCCATTTATTAAACAAAAGATCAAGAACAAAAAAAGCTGGTTTATGTAGGATATTACTTATAAAAACTACGATTTTTGCTCCCTGAAGCAATTACAAGAAATATCTCCCTTACAAAAACTTAACATTACATGGTTGGTATGATGGTTAATACATTGTATGTCTCCCAGATGTTGAAATACAGTCCTTACAACGTCTAGGAATGCTCAGTATTAAATTATTGATCTTATCTCGGGGAAGATTACTGCACTCACTAAGCAATGTTCTCCGAAGTTCCAGTACACATGTAGTAGGTGGTTGACGGGCTGCAACTCGTCAGAAAAGCATATCCTACACATGCTCTATCGGATTCTAGTCAGGTGAGAATGCTGGCCATTCCATGCGAGTTATAGCTTCAGATTGTAGGCATCCGTGTACAATGTTTACACGGTGAGGATGTCCATTGTCACCCTTAAACACAAATTCTGGGCTCATGGCACCCCTAAACAAACGTACATGTTGTTCCTGAATGATGTCCCGATAAATATGGCCTGTCATGGTTCCGATTTGAAATGCAGATCTGTTCTGGTGTCCAATATGATCCCCCCCCCCAAAAAAAAAAAAAAACGAGCACTCCTGCCCGACAGTAATGGTGTCGTTCAGTGATGTTGTGGTGGTAACGGGTACCAGACGTTCTACACATAAATGTCTGGCGTGAATCACACTAAAATCTAAACCTGGACTCGTCGGAAAACATCACACAAGCCCACTGTGCTGCTGTCGGCATTGTATACTCTAAGTTAACCGCTGGCAACAGTGCACTGCCGCGAGCGAAACTCATCTAACAGGCCTGCCAGCATATAGACCAATATCTTCAAAACGTCTATACACGGTTTGCCTTGAAACTGTGGTACCCGTTGCTGCAGACAGCTGACGAGATAGGTTGCTGCGCTTTATCTGTTCATTTTGGCAATTACTGTCAAATACCGGTCGTCATTCGGCATTGTAACTCGGGGCCGACCAGTACTGTAACGTCAACTGGCATTTCCATCATTTTGGAATCGATGCCAAAGCCTAGAGATGCCACTTTGGGCGATTCCAAGTCCCCCCGGTACTTCTATCTGAGTACGCCCGCATTCTAGTCGGCCGATAATTCTACCACGTAAAAAATTATCTGCATGCGTCCTCTGTGTCATAACTATTCGGTTGTGGCACTGTGCTGCATACAGAACAATTTTGCACTTGTGAACAATTTTACTTCTTTGCTCCCATTCCTCATCTACCCCCTTTTTACACTTTCGTCACTGTAACAACATATCGGCGTCATCCGATGGTTTCCCATAATTTGCAAATTGTCCTTAAAGATGTGTGTGGTATTTCTACAGGTGAAATTTTTACATTAAAGTTCGATTTCCGTGTGATTCTGAATTATCCTTAATTTATGGACATGAGTGTATTTGGATATATTGAGGCTGTACAGAAAAATTTCAGGAACTTTATTTCATTTTGTGTTAGATATTTTTCATGTAAGACTAAATTCCAGAACGCAATATTTTTTAAAGTGCATATTGTTTATAGACAATATACAGGGCTATCTAAAATTGAGCCAAATGTTCTTTTCTATTGAATGTAATTCATCGTAGTGCTTCGCTACATTTTACAATGTCGATAAACACTTCTCAGAAAGGAAAATTAATTTTTCATACCCACACTGTGAACAAGGTATTTTTTGAAAATCCATTTTCTACTCTGTTTTTTTTTTTTTTTTTTTTTTTTTTTTTTTTTAATAATATCACGTTTTTAGGTAGTCCGATTATGAAAGTTCAATTTTGAACGGTTGATATGTATGTACATATGTTATGAGCTTAACTTAAAAAGACATAACTGCAGGAAAATCAAATTTCATATTTTAAATCCGTGTTAGTTTTCCATTTAAAAATTTGATCAATATTGACAAGTTTGAAGACAAATTAATAACAGCTTTGACTTAAAAAAAAATAAAATAAAATAAAAAAAAAAAAAAAAGTTGTATGCGCTATAATTGAATGGCGGTTGAGGGGGGCGGTAACACACTCACACGGAATTACATGTCAAATAAAACTCTTCCTAAACCTTTTTAAAATTATTTTTAAAGTACATTGAACTTCATTATCTTACACTGCAGATTTTAAGGCTTAATATGCAATATATTTTTATAGTATTGAAACGCAGGTCAAGAGGAAGTCGTGTGAGTGACACACCAGATTATTTTTAGTCTTTCTTTTTTAATTTATTTATTCTTTTACATTATTCTTAATATAATTTTTAAGGAAGACTAATCGCTGAAATACATGATTTATTTTTATTATTTATTTACTTTATGTATTTATTTATTTCGTTTTATTTTCTCCCCACTAATTTCCAACTAGGCGATTGTCACACTGTTTGGGATATTTAGAGATTAACACAGATTTAAAAAGGGAATCAAAAATTCGGAAATCGGGCATCAGGTACATGAGGAGAAACTCAATGCAAATTTATGTAGCTTTGCCGTTTTCTTTAAAAGCGCCAGTCACGCACACGCATACATTTTCTTTTATTATACATGTAGATATGCAAAGAATATAAATTTATTTCTTAATTAAAAACAAAAAGTAAACTGATATGCACGTCATGTGTGTTAATCGCCAAATACGGTAAACTGCGTAACAATGACCTAAATGGAAATAAGCTGTGAGGGAAAAAATAAAACGGAATAAAAATTAATTAATTAATAAAATAAATAAAAATGAAAGTAAATCATGCATTTTAGTGATTAATCTATTTAAAAAAAAATATATTAAAAGTAATGTAAAAGAAATTAGATTTAAAAAAATACTTATTTGAAGCATTAAATATTTTCTCAAAATTAAATACTAACAAATATAATTTATAATAATGTTTAAACTTCAATATTTAGAATATCCACAAACATTTTTTTTTTTTTAATAAATCACACCATTAGAAAAAGAAATATTTTTTAAAGATATAATAGCGCCAATTTTACAACGCAAGTTTGATTTTATTGTTTACGCGCAAATATATATATTATATATATATATATATGTATATATATTTCATCTCAAAAAAAAAAAAAAAAAAAAGAAAAAAGAAAGAAAGAAAGAAAGAAAAGAAAGGAAAGAAAGAAAAAAAAGAAAGAAACTAAATGCATAAAGATTTGTTTTCTAGTGGTATCAGCGAAAGAATTTTTAATATTGTTACGTAGATTAGACTTACAATACATTACAATTGTTAGATTGCTTGTGGAGAAACACTTAAGCGAAATAACACAGAGAACTTTAAGTGCAGCACGGCCCTTTATTTTTCAACTCAACTGAATTTTACATCGGTTTATATACATTTGATAAACTTTCTAGAACAAAATATCATAGAATTCGAAAAATGTAAAAATTACATAACATTAACCGAATAAGTAACATAAACATAATTAACATAATGAATGCATGAGAAATGAACAACTTAGATTTAAATAAAAACCATTTGTAAACAACTTCCCTTGATGAGGATCGAACTCATAACCTCTGGATTCGTAGACCGATGCTTTACCTCGGAACCGTGGCGTTCATTGGTGAATCAACTTTCGTTACAATATGTAATTTTTTTCCTATGGATTTTATGGAGATTTTAATTAAAATATTGCATGGATTTCTTTTTTCTAATTATATATATTATCAAAATTAATTATAGCCTACAGCACTCAGGATAGTGTAGCTTTTTATTAGTGAATGTTTTTTTTTTTTTTTTTTTAAATCGGTTCAGTAGGTTCAGAGATTACCGTCCATATTCAAACAAACTTTTCCTTTTTATGTATATATACATATAATTTATTATATTCATAGAGTAATAGAGTTTAGTTTCTCAACTTTAGTTTTTAAATCCTTTCAACTTTCAAGAGGGACATCGGTTCCTTATTCCTGAAATTGTAAATTTTACTCCATTGAAATCCATTGCGTTGCTCTTGGGCGACGTAAAATCTAATCAACCAATCAATCACCCAGTTCAAAATAATCTTTTTCCTTCTTTTCAGTCAAAAAATAAATTTAGAAAAATAACATAATAATTCTTTTGTGACATACTGACAAGGAATGGGATAAAATATAAAGGATGTTGTTCGTTTACTAAGTCCATTAGAGTAAGCTTGTTTTTCGAAAAATTAAGAAAAGTACGTTTTTTATATATATGGAGGAATTTAAAACGAGCAGTTAATATTTAAGTAGGTTATTTTCCTTCAAACTTTTTATGTTGAAGTAGAACAAACTATGCAAATCGCTTTTGTGTTTAAAAAAAAAAAAAACAAAAAACTTATATATCATCTTTGTTAATGTATGATTTATTTATTTATTTATTTTATTTTATTTATTTATTTTTTTTTTTTATGGAAGAACAATATGTAATTTTTTACTCTCTTTAATTTCTTAAGTTTAAAATAAAAATGTTTGAAAATTATGTCCTTTAATATTCACTGCTATAAGAACCGTTTAAAAAATTGCTAATACATACCCGGTAACAAATATAATTTATACCAACGTATTGCTAGAACACGCCCTTTCCTCTGAATAAAAATAGAAAATGGACTCATATTTTTATGAAAATAAAACTTTGAGTAAAACACCTTACAAGCTTCCGTTTTTTTTTGTTTTTTTGTTTTTTTGTTTGTTTTTTTTTTGTTTTTTTGAATAAAGAAAGGAACTGAATACGAGTTCATTCTATCGCAGACATTTTTTTTTATTTGTGCGATATTCATTCGGGGTTTACGTACACTATATACCAATAAGTATTTGGACACTTTCAAATTTAGACGTTTCATCAAATATCTAAAAAAATTCTTTAGGAAGCATCTTGAAATTTTGGTAGTGTAAAGAACACTTTATACTTCATGTATTTTAGCAAAAGTTGTGTCCTGAAGAGGAAAGGGGGACCAATAAAAAATTGAACAAAAATCAAAATGTTTTGGATCATCCTGTAAAACGTATAGCTTTAAATGCGTTTTGGCTGAAGCATGTGATCATGAAGACTTTTCTAATATTCGGTATAAATTTCTAGGATGCTACCACATATATTCATGGAGTTATAATGGATTTTTAAAAAATTGTTTTAAAAAATTGCACTTTTTAAATTATAACACATAGGGTATTAAACCTAGTATAAAGGCATTTTTAGGAAGTTTGGCATATTATATTAGACACACTATACTCCAATCAGAATGCAAAAATGTTTAGTATTTTACGAAATATGAGCATTTTTACTAAATAATTTTTAATTACGGATGCTCCAGCTTTAAAAAAAATTTATTTGCATAATTTAATAGCTAAAATATTCAGCAACTTATATGAAGACGCCCAAATAAATATAACGTAAATTCAAAATGTTATGAGAGATATAATGAACCGAATTCCAGTTCTTCTTAAAAAAGAGGAAGATGATAGGGGATTATATCAATATTTATTTACTATCAGCGAACACAGTTTTACCATTGGGCATTGACTGAATCAAAATAAAAATATGAATAAAACTCTTTATAATTTAACTTTAATTTTGAGGGAATTAAAATTCTGTTCATTCTGTCTCTCAGAACTTTTTTGAATTTACACGATATTTGTTTCGGTTTTCATATAAATTGTTCAATGCTTTTGGCTATTAAATTACGCAAATAAATTTTTTTTCATGCTAGCGCATGCGTAGTTAAAAATTATTTAGTAAAAATGCTCGTATTTTGTAAGATATTGAACATTTTTGCATTCTGATTGCAGTATGCTGTGTCTTGTGTAGTAAGCTATATTTTCTGAAAATGACTTATGAATTATCTAAAAATCGCACTGAACTGTGTCTAATATCCTACCTGTTATAATAATTTGTTTTTTCAATTTTTTAAATAAACCGTTATATCTCCATGAATGTATGTGTTAACCTCATAAAAAGGTTTACAGATTATGAGTAAAATTTTTGTAATCACATGCTACAGCCAAAACGCATTTGAAACATTACATTTTACAGGGTGATGTCTAATTTTTTACTGGTTTTTTTTTTCTATTCAGGACACAACATTTGCTCAAACATATGAGGTATAACATGTTCTTTACACTACCAAAGTTTCAATATGATTACTAAAGAACATTTCTAGATAATTGACAAAATCTCTAAATTCATCGAAAGTGCCCAAATACTTATTGGTAGATAGTGTATAAGTAGCTCAGTACTTTTTTCTACAAAATTATGCAAAAAAAAAAAAAAAAACGCTTGCGCATGCGTAGTTAAGATGTTCGCTACCTTTCCATAAATGACCGAACAATTTCGGTTTCAGACTTTTGTGAAATCTCTCAAAATCTATTACACAAATTATCTTAAAACTTCAGGAGAGTAAAGGACATGCTATACCTTATATATTTAAGTCATAGTTTTGCTTCGAAAGCAAAAATAGCACCAGTAAAAATAATAAACAAAAATGAAATTGTTTGAGATCACCCTGTAAAAAGTAATGCTTCAAATGCGTTCTGGCTGTAACATGTTATTATTAAAATTTTTTCTTAATATCCGTATAAATTTTTTAGAGTATATCGCATCTATTAACGGAGATATAATGGCTGTATTTAAACTTAAAAAAAAAAAAATCAATTTTTTTTTAACCATACCACGCAAGATATTAAACACAAAATCATTTTTAAGGAACTTAACATACTATTGTACATTAGATACAGCAAACAACAATCAGAAGGAAAAAAAGCTTCAATGAAATATGAGCATTTTTACTAAATAAATTTTAACTGCGTTTGTGCCAGCTTTAGCTAAATTTCATTTGCATAATTTAACAGCCAAAAGTATATTAAGCTATACTTATATGAACACCTCAAATAAGTATCGTATAAATTAAAAAAGAATGAACTGCGATTCAGTTCATCTTAATAAAAAGCTAAACTATAGAGGGTTTTACTCACATTTTCATTTTGATTCAATCTGTGGTGATACAGTGTTCCTTGTTTGTGAATAAATATTTATAAAATCTCTTTATCATTTTTCTTATTTTTGAGAACTAACATTCAGCTCATTCTATGACGTACAAAATTTTGAATTTACAAGTTATTAGTCTGGAGTAGCTCAATACTATTGGTTAATACATAAAAATTCTCATGTTTATTGGATATTTAATATTTTTGTATCCAATGATTGCAGTATGCTGGGTCTAATACAGTATGTCCTTAAAATGACTTTTTTTTTTCTTTTTACAATTTTTGAAAATAAAATTTATATCGCCATGAAGACATGTGTTTGAGCCTCATGAAAATTAAGGGGTTTTACACATGCCGCGTACTTAATTTGAAGATCCAATTACTTCAATCATGTTGCAAAAGTTATTTTTTGTGAAAAACACATTGCAGGCTTGCAACATTAACATATTTTTATTTATTTAATAAGATTTGTGAGTTCATAAGGGATTTTTCAAATAATAATAATAATAATAATAATAATAATAACTTTTGCAACGTAATTGAAATAATTGGATCTTCAAGTTAAATAAGCGGCATATGTGTAAAACCCCTTATTAAATTTCAATTCTGGAAAATTCCTAAAATCTAGGCCGTTCTTTTGCCAACAGCTTGCTTAATTTTTACTCTACTCAAATGAAATTTTGAGAAAAGTTGCTCATAATATCTAGCTTTCAACTCATGCAATACATATTTTTCTAACTTTCGCGCATGCACAGAAAATAATATTCACTAAAAATGCTAATATCTCAACGAAAATTACACATGTGAATTTTATGTTTCAGAATAATTTTCTGTAATGCTTTGGCAATTTCTCAGCATGTTTTATTAAATTTTATGAAAATCCGTTCTAGTTATAAGGAAAAAACTTGTTAAAAAATTAGTAATTTTTGTAATATATATATGCCTAAAAAATTGCGCAATTCCCGCACCAAAACATACAAATATTGTACATAGTATGTGAAACAATGTATTAAAGTTAAAAGTCATTTGTAGCTTTTTGTGAGACAGGGTGATCTAAAGTATTTTCACTCTTCTTCAATCTGTGGTTGGTCCTCTAACTGCACTCTGGACTAAATCGATAATGCACAATATGAATTTTTAAATGCTTTTCACATGTATGAAGTTTCAGGTCAATTTGTCTAGTTTTTCCTTAGATAATCAAAAACAACTTCTGATAATTTGAACGCCCACTCTACTATAATGCTTAATTTAATGCTATTATACTTCAAATAATTTGAGCCCATAGATCATGATGATAGAAATTTTCCATTATGTCCCTGCAAACCTCTGTTAAGTGGTAGATTCACCAAAATCCATAAAGTTCGTGAAAAAATTACCTATAATACTTATATAAATTTTCACCTTAATCGGATGAGGCATTCAGACGCTATCACGCTTTAAATTTTTTTAACGCATAAGCCATAATGGTAATATATATATATGTATATATATTGTGTTCCTGTAAAAAAAAAAAAAAAAAAAAAAAAAGCTATAAGAGATAGATTCTCTAAAATTTTTACAACTCATGTGATGGTAACCTCTAACCTGTATATAAATTTTCAGTTCATTTGAATAAGGCATTTATACGCTATAGCACTTTAAACAATTTCAGGCCATAATTTTTTTTTTATTGTGTCCCTGCAAAAAAATCATGTCCTAAATTTGCCAAAATCTATAAAGTTTTTGTGAAGGTAATCTATGATATTTGTATAAATTTTCAGTTTATTTGAATACGGCATTTAGACACTATCGCACTTTAAATAATTTGAGCCCATAGGCCATAATTATAAAGAATTTATGTTTGTGTCCCTCTAAAAAAAACTATAAGTGCTAGATTTTAAAGCAAAACAGCCATGGCAAATTTTTTTATAAAATGTAGAAAAACTTGTCCGTCTATATGAGTTTTTTTTTTTTTTTTTTTCCCAGCAATAAACAGAAAAAAAAGCATCGGCACCGTTTACCCCTAAGCATTGTCATCATTTGCATCTAAGAATTTACCAACACTTAAAGAGGTAAATTTTGAGTCAAAAATCGAACTGAGGTTACACGAAATATTTATTTTTTATTTTATTTTATTTTATTTTTTTAAGTAAAACACCAATAAATTACGAAAATGTAAAACCTTTAAACTAGATAATAACCTTATAAAATAAGATTACTTCTAATGCTAAACTATTTTCGTTTCTAATGCTGAACTGTTTTCGTCGTCTAAAATTCGTGTTGTTTTAGTTTGTCAAAAGAGAAAAAACTCGCGAGTTTCATTTTGATTTTACTTCTTACATTTTTCTTAACTTAAAATTATGTTATGTAACAACCACACCACTATCTTTACCCACTATTACAGGTATTATATGTACTTTTCGGACATTGTGTGGTCAGAAGACATAGAATTCACCTAATAAATTAGACACCTATCAATTTTCTTGTAGAAGAAAACGGATACGCGTGTAAATGCATACAAACAGAGTTTACATAGCAAGTTAGAAAAAGAAAAAGAAAAATTAGCAAACCTGTTTTTTGAAACACCAATTTCCAAGATCAAAAACTGAACTTCCTAATCAGTATGACAGTCACTTTTTTGTAATAACCATGTAATACATACAAAAGAATATCTAAAAAGGGGCATATGTAGCAAATTTTAAGAAAATCGTTAGAACCGTCTTTGAGACACCGATTTTCACCAAAACTTGGTAAACTCACGTGTTACCGGAAAATGACAATTTCTATATACGAAAAGATATCTGAAAATGGGTTAATATGGCGAGTTAAAATTGCGTAAAGCCGTTTAATCAATTTTCCTAAACTAACCAACTAATATATATACGAATAGACACATGTTAATTACATATGCTAATATGTCGTTTATATAGCATTTTTGAAGATTGTTACAGTCATTTTCGAGATATGGACTTACGATCTCACTTTCGGTTTCACAATTTTCATTCAAAAGTTGAAGAATAATCATTACACCAGACCTACTTCAATTTTGAAGTTTCGTCGTTTTGTCTTTATTAGTTCTGAAGATATGACAGTCAAAATATCCCCCACATACATGCACACGCGTTCACTAATTGTCGATAACTCCTTTTTTTTTTTTTTTTTTTTTTCCTTAACAGAGGAGACAATAAAACAGGTGAATCAGGTGAAAACTCGATATGGAATTTTTTGACTGAATACAATACTCCCATTGCCTACGGAAGTCGGGTAACTGATGTAAATTATTGCGCAATTATTGTGCAATGTAATCCATATCCTAAAACATTAAATGCAAATTAAGTCAATCTCAATTGAAAATATCACGATTTCTTTATTCATTTCAAAGGAAGAAGAGATTAAAGAAAAGAGTGCAAAAAAGCCTATTTTCTAAATGTATCAAATATACTATAAATCTAATCAACCGTTTTATTACAGAAACTATTTATTAAAAAAAAAAAAAAAAAAAAAAAAAAAAAATCTTCCCTCAAAAATTGCGAGGTAATCAAATAAGTAGCTAATCGAATGTCCCGTTTCTCCCGAAGCGAAAAACATCTAATGAAAAATTATTTTCTGCAGACGAAAATAAATATGGTATCTTTCCCAGTTTGTACAGTTATTAAATAAAGGGATGAAAATTTGATTTTGTCATTAGAAATAATAAATAACTATCACTATGATTTATTAATCGAAAGCAATCTATTATTCATATTGTTTTGACTGCTTTTTTTTTAATTATTCAAAAAAATAATTATAATAATAATAATAATATATATATATATATATATATATATATATATATATATATATATATATATATATATATATATATATATATATATATAAGTAGGGCTGGTTGGGTCCGGGCTCTATGTTTATGATTGGGGGGATTTCAATTTTCCTCATTCTACTACTGACTATTCGAGTTTGTTCAAGTATGTATTTATTTATATATGTATTCTTCTATTATTTATATTCATGTATTTTATTTTGATGTAATTGCTTTTATACTTCATTTATGAATTTAATTGCTTTTTATGCTTTGTATTAATTAAATTCGTTTGCTGTATGGTCTTGCTTCCTTCTGGGAGAAGTTCGGGGCTCTAGAAACGTGTTTTTTGGCTAAATAGCCAACGTTTCGCCAGAAACTTCTCATATTTCATTCCCTACATGGGGGAGCCTCCCTGAAGAAGATCCTCATGTGTTTTGGGATTAATTTTCATTTATCCTTGGTTATTTTGCTTATTTATTATGGTTTTATATTTACTTTAACTGCAATTGCTCATCGGTTTATAAATACTATGTTCAAATTCTATATTTAAAAATTTAAGTTTTATTCCATCTTATATTTAAAATTAATCATATATATATATATATGTATATATATATTGCAAAAATTTACGATAATAATAAGTCGCCTAGGTTAATTTGTAAATTAATTTGCAAGTATTTTTTTAATTTAATTGTTATTTTATTATTATTATTATTATTTCTTTTATTTATCTATTTATTTATTTTGGAATGCAAAATAGCATCTCAGTATATATGTGCTCAGAAAAATGTTTATTTTAGAGAATAAATAATTAATAATAAATTATATACCTTGCTTTTTTAATTATTATCATTTTACTGTATAGAAAATGCAATTAAATTTATTTTTAAAAGCTATATTTTCATTATTATTTTATTTATTTATTTTTTATTTTTTTATTTTATTTTTTTTATTTTTTCATAAAAGTTTCTCATTCTAAAATCGCTACATAAAATAAAAAGGTTTTTAATTCTTTTTTTAAATTGCAACTACGTTCTGGAATTTTACAGAAGGAACTATTGGCTTCTAGCCTAAAACAATCTAGAAAATTCATCAGCCTTCACCGACCCTTTAAAAGAAAATTTCAATCGAGTATTCAGTTGCGTTGCTAAAATTTATGATAAGTAAAATTAAAAAAACTAAAATTAAACTATTAATTTTCATTATTCTTGTTTTTATAAAAACGAGAATAGCGAAAATTAATTCTTTCCTTTTTAAAACAATGATTAACACTAAATGAATAATAAATGAATATTTCAAAACTACACTGTGAAATAATTCTGCAACTGATATCTAGAACCTAAATTGTGACACTAGTAAAAATAGTCCCATATCATTCTTATAAATTCTAGTCCCCTTTGAAAGTTAGCTCTAGAAATTTCTATTAAAATTCTAGAGTGTTTGTCTATATTATCGTGATCAAACTTATTTAAAAAATTCTACAAATAAATTAGAACACCAGAGGCAAGTTTTAGCAACTATAATTTTGGTTTATGACCCAATTCTAGGAATACAAGTGAGAATTTTTCGCAATACAAAGAATTCATAATATTAATAATACTTATGATAATGTTTCATCTTCTAGAAATGTATAGACTAGAAACTTGCCCACTATTTCATCTATTCAGTTTATTGGCATGCCTCATGCACATAGCTTGGAAACCTATATTTCTAGTTTAGGGATTTAGAAAATGACTACTTATTCATTCTATATGAAAGTGGTATTTTTTTTTCTCAGTGTTCCATTCATTAAGTGTGCCATTACGTTATGCCAATATATAACGGCATAAAGTACATTACAATGGCATACTAGCCTTTATGTTATGCCATTCATAAAATACAAATTTATCCAGTTTATTTTACTTTATACTTTGAAATAAATCACCTACTAATAAAGATGTAATGTTTATAGTTATCATTAAAAAAATACGCAGTATATAAATTTGTGATTTTTATTTAATAGCTTAATAAATTAATATCCATATCGCAATAAATAATAACCGTATCATAATAAATAATACCCATATATCTTTAACAAATAATCTTACTTGATTCTATTATTTTGCGCTCGAAATTACTAGAAGAAAATAACTTAATTCTTAGAATTATTCAATCAGAAATCAAAAATTCAATAGAAATCTTTTTTTTTTTTAAGTCATTGGAAACAACTTATTTCATTAATGAAAAGATTCTTTTTCGAAGAGAATTTCAATTAATTGAAAGAAATGAGAATTTTCATAAAAGATACCAAATCGTGCGTGAATTTCTTGTATAACCCTCCTTTTAATGATCTGTGATAATGACGTAGACAATTTTTGCAGTTATGTAAAAAGGAAGGTGGACAGAACAAAGAGTGCTTTTCTTCTGAGAGAAGTAAAATGAAAATGAATGAGAATATTTTGACTAGGATCGATTTTTTTCATCGGTTATAGGGTTCATTAATTTTCCGTAAATTACCAAAATGCGTTATTGAAACAGATATATATATTTTTTAACATTTCTCATTATAATGTTACATACATTAGATTAAGAAAATAATAATCATAATAAGATTTGAATATGTTTTTTGTACATCTTTTGAAAATATCGTAATAATCTGAAATAACTGAAAAGAAATTGTGGAAAATGACTTTACTTTTCATAAAAACTACATTTCGTAATTATTTGAATTATATTAATTACATAAGTTTCTATTTTTATATATTAAATTCATTTTGCTCTAATATTAAAAGAAAAAAAAATCGCGCATTACTTGTAGCACTGCATAAATTAAATCTTGATATATTTTTTTAAGTTCCTCTTTGTATTGATATTTATTATAAAAAAATAAAATAAAATGTTATTTCATTAAATTCGTGGACTGTTCACCATTAAATTACGTATATGCGTACCTGTTAATTTTTAATACCAATTTAAGTGATCAGAAATCTGTATTTCATTTAATAAATGAAAGCGGTTTACAAAATTTTAAAAAGATTTTCATTGAAAATTACTGGTAATCAAAAGGCGTAAAAGGGGCAACAATGTTACATGGCAGAAAAATAAGCAAAACTTTTTCTATATTTTATGTACTTCGACTCTCTATGCTGTGACAAGTAATTAACAATAATGCATAAAAAAAAAGGGGGGGGGGTATATTGATTTATACCCGAGGTTTTAAAATTAACACTGATAGTGATAACTAAGGAATTTGTTATACGAAAAATAAAAATATGAACAATGAATTTTCTTTTTTACATTTTTTTTTAATCCAGTAATAAAAATAGATTTCAAAAAAGCATTCAATATGATCATTTTTATTTTAAAATTTAAATCCAACCCATCAAATGCATTTCAGTGATTGTACTTCACATGAAACCTTCGTACATTATGCCTTTTATGGAACATAATTTAATTCGATTTATTTTAATTTATAGTTTGAAACAAATTTCCTATTTATAAAAGCGTAAATGTTATGGTTATTCTTTAAGAACTACGTAATTTATAATAATTAAAAAAAAATAATTTAATGCTTTAATAAATGGTATTCATACCGTTAAAATCTCTTTAAGTCGTTATCAAACTGAATTCTATTACTTTGCAATACTAAACAAAAGTTATTTCAGTCATAAAATGAATTCAATTAGAAATCAAAGATTTAATCTGAAATCTTTCTTTTTAACGCATTGAAAAAAAACTTATTTCGCAAATTAAAAGTTCTTTTTTGGAAAAATTTCAATTAACTGACAGAAATTGGAATTTTCATAAAAGATGCCAAATCGTGCGTGAAAATTCTTGTACAGTCGTCCTAATAAGGATCTGTGATAATGATGGAGAAAGGTTACGGCAATTCTTTAAAAATAAAGATGAGAGAGACAAAGAGTATGTTTCTTCTACGCGAGAAGTAAACTTAAATTGAAAAAGAAAATTTTGAATGGCATCGATTTTTTTCATTGGTATACAGAACTCACAAATTTACTAAATTACCGAAATGCGTTATTGAAACACTTTGTTTTGTATATATATTCCTAATTATAATATTACACGCATTAAGTAAGTGAAAAAAAGACGATTTCAATATATACAATTATTTATCCTTTTTTTTTTTTTTTTTTTTTTACTTCAAAATTTCCCAGTAAAAAATTTCTGTAAAAATAAAGTACTTTTTAAACATAAATACAATACGCTACATCGCTCCAAGAGTGATGAGCGGGGGCTGCTCTCTATTAAATATATGTTGCTGTATATTTTTACAGCTAGTTCTGTAAAAATAATTGAAGACTGGTTACTTCACATTGTGCTATAAATCGGTATCAAAAATTTTTCCAGAAGTATTTTGGTGAGTATGACATGGTTTATAAACCAGTCAGCGGCGATGTTGACCTTATCTGTTTTTGTAAAGGAAAGTTTGTGATCCCAGCGGCGCGGTTGGCAAAGTGCTCACGTCTAGAACAGGAGATTGTGAGTTCGAATCCCAGGCTAACTAAGACCGTTTGCTCCGCATGAAAAATTAAATAAAGTAAATTATATGTGTAAAAAAATAAGTTGTTGTGGGTTACACCCTGCACGCATGTGTAATAATTGCAGGAAACATTTTTAAAGCATACTGTGAAAATTACAGCACACGTGAATAAAAATCACAGCAAATTTATTTTACTGCACATTGTAAAAATACAGCACAGTGAGTAGGCACTCTTACCAGCACACTGTGCTGTAATCTACTACAGAAAATTTTTGCAGTGTTAAATATATATATATATATATATATATACATATATCTTTTACAATTAAGTGAGCAATATTTGTATATATATATATATATATACGTATATTTCACTGTTCTCGAAAACGGTAGCTCAGACAGTCACGTGATTTAACACAAAGGTGCCCTCCGATGGGTCACTGTGCACATCGAAGTCAGATTTTCGAATTTTTGATTAGTTTTCTTTTAATTAATAAAAATATGGAAACAAAACTTCCCATTTCTATAATGACACAGAATGGAGAATCTTAGGAGAGATTTGATTGGTTTATTTGATTTTCATTGATTTGAGTGTATTTTACATTGCACTACAGCTACGATAGGAGAAATTACAAGAGATTCGATTGGTTTATTTTATTTTTATTGATTTAAGTTTATTTTACATTAAACTAGAGCTACCTTATGAGGAATTACAAAAGATTTGATTGGTTTATTTGATTTTCATTGATTTGAGTGCCTTTTACGTTGAACTAGAGCTACGTTATAAGTAATTACGAGAGTTTTGACAGGTTTAATTGATTTTCATGGATTTGAGTGTATTTTACGTTGAACTAGAGCTATGTTATCAGGAATTACGAGAGATTTGATTGGTTTATTTGATTTTCATTGATTTAAGTGTATTTTTCGTTGAACTAGATCTACGATTTGAGGAATTACGAGAGATTTGATTGGTTTATTTGATTTTTATTTATTTGAGTGTATTTTACGTTGAACTAGAGGAATTACGAGAGGTGTGATTGATTTATTTGATTTTCATTGAGTGTCTTTTACATTGAACTAGAGCTACGTTATGGGGAATTACGAGAGCTTTGATTGGTTTATTTGATTTTCATTGATTTGAGGAAGGGGTGTCCAGTGATGTTTTTTAGGTTTTAACATGCTTGATAGTGATTGCTGCGAAAACGAATTTCGTGTGTTTTCAGATTTATGCACAGCGAGGTAGGGGTGTCCAGTGATGTTTTTCTTGGTTTTAACATGCATGACAGTTATTGCCGCGGAACCGAGTTCCGTGTGTTCTGTGATTCATGCATAGCGATGTAGGGCTTTCCAGTGTTTTTTTTTTTTTTTTTTTTTTTTTGCTTGTGCGTGAAGCGTACATACGTGCGTTATTGTGATTGCTGCGAAAACGACTTACGTGCGTACTCTGATTCGACCATTCATCGAAAAGTGACTTTTACTGTACGAGTAACAGTTTTAACTGTTTGTAGAATATTTGAAGAATTAACATTTCTATTTGACTCTTTTCGAGAATATTTGTTTTAATAATAGTTTTGTTGCACAGATTCGAGAAGTTCAAAAAATATTTGATATTGTCTAGGAGATCCCATATCAAAACTGTGAAGAAAATAGTCGCCAATCGAAATATATTTATTTAAACGTTTCAATTATTCAATTAAAAATAAATCCTTTAAAAATAGTGGCCAGCGAAGCGGGCGAAGCCTGCTAGTATATATATATTTAGTAATTATCTAAATTCTATAAATTACATGTGCTTCTATTTTCATATCTGTACCCCACAGGTAAAGAACACCATGTCCATTTTTCAAAAAGAGTTAGCACTGTATCCTTTATGCACATTTTTATGTTTTTATAGCGACATTAAGCACTAAAGTACAGTTACTGTAAAGGAGACAACACAGTGGAAAATAAAACCGTGTACATTTTCTTCAATCATGACAAATGTATTTCACTGTAGCACTTCAAAGACAAGGTTGTAATTATTTTCAAAAAATGGACATGGTTCTCTTTACCTCCGGGGTACAGATGTATAAAAAATATTTTGTTTTAACCCCTTACATGCTGACGAAAATTTACGAGATTCGTTACAAAGTTCCCCGGTTCTCTTTCAACTCTGAAATGAGTAAATCTTTCGAAGGCACTGTAAAGATCACTTCCAAGGTTATTTTACTGCATTGTCAAGCCGTGTCAGTAGTTTCACTGGTAGCAGTACAATACAAAGCACCGTACTTTGGAAAAACGTGTATATACGCCCGGGGCAGTTAACGGGTTAATATCCGTAAATAACAATAAGTCGTGGAAAACGTATAGCTCTGCGTCCGTATACATTTATCGTGATGGTTATATATATTTATACATATAAATAGGTAATAAAAACATTGACACATAAATATATTATCTTAATGCTAATTAACCAGAATATTATTAATTTGAAGGGGAAATTAACAAAATTAGCGATTTGAAACCATAAAATCTAACAAAGTTAAAACATAAAACAATAAAACGGGGCAAAAGCATCTTTAACAATGAGTGTAAGCGTACCAAAATAAATCAAACAATATTTCAACCAAGCACGCTTTCTCCGAAAAGAGAAAGGCCAAAATATGAGTAAGATAAAACTGCATGTCTCGGTTGTGTCAATCTTTTTATTACCAAATTACCCCATATCACGCCTCATTTATATTTTACTGCCTTAGGATACACACATATATCTTACAGAGAGAGAGAGATAGAGAATGGTTCTTGGGGTCATAGAACAAACTTGGATAAGATGTATAGATCATCACGAGGATTGACAATTCTACAGGAATCCATGGCCGCAAATGTTATTTTTACCCTTTCAAAACTGGATGTTTTGGGCTTATTGTGTACTACTAACTGCGCGTACTGTGTAAATTTTAAAAACTTGTATGCTTCATATTTCGCACAGACGAAACATCCTTAGTATTAATGCAATCAGGTCTATAGAATACATCGATAAAAAACAGAATAATTATTACTACGTATATTTATTTATGTAAACATTAGCATACAAAAAAACTTTACGAATCTTTATGAACATTTATTTTTAAATCAATTTAAAAATGTTTACTTTTTTCCTCTCCTAAATAAATGTCGGGAAAAATACTTTAAAAAATCATACTTTATTTTATTTAATTTTTAATAATAATTAATATTTTTATATCCAGTAATAAACAAATATTTTATAAAAACATTCTAATGGGCTTATTTTTATTTGAAAAATATTAACCAGCACATCAAATGCATTTTAGTAATTTTGTAGTTCATTTGAAATCTTCGTTTAATATACTTTTTATAAAATAAAACTTTATTCAATTTTAATTTATTGTTTAAAATAAATCTCCTACTTTTTAAAACTACCTAAAAAACCCTACCTAAAAAATAGGTAATTTTTTTTTTTTTTTTTTTTTTTTTTAGAATGAACCTATTAAACAGCGTTTTTATACCATTAAAACACTTTTGAAACATTATCAAACTAGATTCTATTATTTTGCAATACCACCAAAAGTTACTTTATTCATAAAATGAATTCAATTGGAAATCAAAAGTTCAATCAGAAATCTGTTTTTCCAAGCTATCGGAAAAAAAATTATTTCGTCAGTGAAGAATTCTTTTCCGAAGAGATATTCAACTAACTGAAAGAAATGGGGATTTTCCATAAAATATGCCTAATTGTGCATGAGTTCTTGTACAACTATCCTATTAATGTTCTGTGATAATGATGCAGAAATTTTTGAAAGTCTGTAATCTAATTGAAGGTTTGTTATTAATAAATACATAATTTGTAAAAGTTTCCCTTTTAAAAAATGTAATTCATTTATTAAATAGCGTTCATACACATTAAAGTACTTTTAATCATTATCAAACTGGATACTGTTATTTTACAATACAACAAATGTTACTTTATTCATTAAAGGAATTCCATTAGAAATCAAAGTTCAATCGGAAACCTGTCTTTTTAATCCGCTGGAAACAACTTATTTCAGTAATGCAAGATTTCTTTCCGAAGAGGTATTCAATTAACTGAAAGAAATTAGGATCTTCAATAAAAGATGCCTAATCGTGCGTGAATTCTTGTAGAGTCATGCTATTAATGTTCTGTGATAATGATGCATAATATTATTCAAGCTCTGTAAAAATGGAGACAAGCAAAACAATGACTGTGTTCTTCTCAGAGAAGATAATTAAAATTTAAAATTTGTTTTGAAAAGAAAAAAAATGTTTTCATTGATTATAGGATTCTTTAATTTTCTGCAAATTATCAAAATGTATTACAGAAAAAGGAACTTTTTTTGGGGTGGAGGGGTTGCTACATTCCTTAGTATACTGTTACAAACTTTAATTAAAAATAAATAAAACTAAAAATTTTTTTAAATTTTTAACAAATGATATTTTAGAATTTGAAACGATTCTCATTTATAAAAATATTTAAGTAAGTTATTTATGAAATGAATTTTCTGTCACTAAATTCTTTCAAAAATTATTCCAAAGGTTTGTTTCTAATAATAAGTTATTGAAGAATGAATCATTAATGAATTTTTATTGCTTGAACAAATTTAAAAACATTTATCCAATTTTATTTTCTGTTTATAATAAATAATTTTCATTGTTCAGAATGTTGTATTAAAAGATTTAGTTAGAAACATAACTCAATAAATAATTACAGTAAGACAAGTGATTTCGAAATTGTTCTGATTTTTTGCTTTCTTTTTTGTATTTTAAGGATGTTAAAAAAGTTATCGTAATTATACATGAAAAAGAAAAGATATATAAAAGAAAAGGGATTGGTGAGTTCTGTAGGAAAGTAATAATGAATGAATGTCACATATATATATGCCTAAAGTGGGCTTATAGTTTTCGTTTATTGCAATTTACAGCTTAACTTTGTGAATTTAAATTTCTATTTATTAAAACAATGTGAAAGCATCGTTTCGCATTATTTTAATAAATCCATAAGAAAAACATAATTTATTTTTCTTGATTTACATTTATAAACTGTCTTTGAAGAAGAGATTAGAGATTTGTAGTAATTAAATTGATTTATTTAGATTAATTTATTTCCTAACAATGAAAAATTTTTCATAGAAGATTTTCAGCTGTATCATATATATATATATATATATATATATACAGTGCAGGCAAAAAAAAAAAAAAAAAATACTTGAACGGCAAAAACTTGAGCACTTGTTTACACTTGAGCGGCAAAAAAAACTTTACATGTCAATTGCCGTTTCCGCCATAAAAATGTGTCGAACACCAGTGATGACATTAAAAATTAAAATTGCACGGACTAAAAAAGTCTGTTTTCATTAAATACAATGTTTTAATATGGACTTACTATAGAATGTACAAGAACGAAAATTCATACAGTTTGCATCTATTAAAAACTTTCCAACTGTCCGTATCCCATAAATCGTTAAACCTTCAAACAATTTATCGCCATGGTGACACTTTGAAAATCGTTTTGTTTTTAATTAGGAAGAAATAAAAAAATTATTATTATACTTTTTTAGTTTATTTCAAAGAAAAGCCATAAAATAAGTTGTTCTTCTGTATCGCTTATGTAGTATTTTGTCTAAACCTTTGTAGTGTTTTGCCTAAAAACAGCAAGTCTACAAAAGTATATTTTATTTTAGATACACGGTAAATAGTCTCATTAGAGCATCTTTAAAACTTTATTTCTAAAGAAAAAGTATCATAAAGATTATTTTTATGTAGCCTTGTGCAACGTCTAAACTTTGCATGCACATCGTACGTTGTACTTAAAAAATATCCCCACTACACTGAAAAATTACATTGCTCAATTTTCTCTTATACCACATAATGAATCAAAACGTTTTTGTGGGGCCCTGTAAAATAATCAGTTATGTAAATTAAGAAGGTCATTCCCAATACATGGAAAATATTCTAGTAATTAAGTTTCTTGTATAAATTCCGTATTTTTTGCTTCTATCTGTTAACCATGGTTCTTGACAAAATCTCTAGCTCGAATTTTCTATGAAAGAAAAGTTTTTCTCAGTACTGTCATATCAGTTTCATCCCATTCTTCTTGTGCCACTTTCTAAAGTCAGTTCAGGGTTCTTGGAGACCGTTTTCCTAAGGCTCGTTTTAATAAACCAAAAGCGCAAATGTCCACTGGAGAAGCATCAGGTGATTTCACAGGTATTCCATTAAATGGGATGCATTTAATGCTTCTTTCTGAATCTTTCTTTGCTAAATAAGCAATAGTTCTATCAGACATGTGACTATTTTGTCTATATTAAGCTTAATGTTATCAATGTCCTTTCCATATAAGGCTGGAATTTCTTCTTCAAAAATTGGTTTTAAAATATTCTTCTGATAGCAAAGCGAATTAATTTTGGTTTTATACATGCGAGTTTTTTTTTTTTTTTTTTTTTTTTTTTTTTCCCGTTGTAACAAAATCCTGCAATCATCATGAATTCCTTAGTGTACATTTCTGTACACTCTCGAAGCCATTTCATACGGTCATTCCCGTCAGCTGAGCAATAGAAAATTGATCTTATTATGATTACAGTCACTTAAATATTCCATGTCTCATCGAGTGCTATTACAAATTTCCATTTTTCAGCAGTTGGATGTTTTTCATATAATTTTCTACAATTTGTACAATTCAGCAATTTGCTTTGGCAAAAGCAAATGAACTTTAGGTTTATCTTTTTTAACTTCAAATCTTTAGTAATGATTCTAATCACAGTGCCAGAATACATTCCTAGTTTTGATGCAATGGATCTTTGAATCGGCGAATTTTCTTTCAGGATCAGAGATTCTACTTTCTTGATAATTACCTGCGTTCGAACAGATTGAGAAGGAAGTTTCGCGGTGACGTTTTCATTTTTGCTTTCACTTAGACTTATTTTTTCCTTTCAAATTTAATATAATATAAATACCTTTTTTAGAAGAGCAATGATCGCGATTTTTACAGCTCTTTATTATATGGTGATACGAATATTTTCCCTGAGAAAGTGCGGTTACGTAACCTTCGAGCCATCTATAAATTTTAGGAGCCACTTTCAAAATAAATCTTTTATTTTCACATTTAATCAAAATATAAAAGAAGCAGATGAATAATCTAAAGTTGCGAAATTATTTTATCTCAAACAGCAAATAATAATAATAATAATAATTAATTAATTAATTATAAAGTCATTTCCAAAAAGTGGATATGACCTTCTGTATTACTTTATTTTACAGATTTATTTATTTTATTTTTTTTTTTTATTTTTTTTTTTGTACTTATAAATATATATCACTTTTATTATGTTATGTATATAGTATAACCCATAAAAGGAATCCGGGCAAGTTATCGCGGGACAAAATATTGCCAGACAAAATGTTGCATCGATTAAAAGAAATAATATCATCTATTTCACGTGTGATCTCTGGCGGGAGCCATAAGGCCTTATAAATATATATATCATAGAGTGGAATTTCATTATTTTATCTACATTGAATTTTAAGATATTTTATCATTTGATTTTCACCATTCAAAATACATTTTTAAAATATTGCACATCACTGCTAACATCAAAGCTGAACATTGTTCACAACCCTGAGTTAAAAATTATAAAACCGATAAGCGCGATTGAATTCATTATGACTACTCTTGAATAAAGTTTATAAACATAGTCTTTAAACTGTTTTAAACAAAATTCGTAATAATTCTTGTAATGGGTCTGTCTGTATGTCAGTGTTCTGACTAAGGTAAATATGCATGTGTTGTCGTGCAATTTTACATAACATTACTAATAATTACCAATTCAAATTTAATTCAATAATTACCATTCAAATAAAATTTTGCAAAATGTACCATTTTATTCGTACCAAACACAATCATCACTTACATTATTTTACTTTCCATCCATTTATGTAGGCGATATTTTGTCTCCATGAGACTTTGTCTCGAGAGATTTTATCCCCAATCTAGTATAAAACATTAAATTAAAAAAGCATAATAGCTTCTGAGAGCCTGAAGTGAATAGGAAAAATTTCTGAATCTCTGTACCTAAACCTTTTGCGCTATTTCTACCAATTTCACTCGAGAGCGTAGTGAACTCGAATATCATAAAATAATTTCACGCTATTCTATTATAAATGTTAATGGAAATTAGAGTGCGGAGAAACAAACCTGCCAAAATGCAGATTGATGGAATATATGGAATAATAATTGATTTTAAAATCCCTTAACATAAATGAAAATGCAACTGAACAATTTCCAATTTTAACCTTTAACGTATCTGAATATTTCTTTGTGGCGTTTTAAACTTTATTGCTAATAATACCATATTATATAGAAAATATTTGTTGTGAACTTGAAAAATAAATAGCTATTTAATTAGGATTTGTGCAGTACACATGTATTCAAATATGATTTACAAAAATGTCTGTCATAAAACGCAAAGCATTAGCATTTTTTAGGGTGTTCAAAAACCACTAGTGGTACTTATATCATTTTCAAAAGGTGTAATTTCGTAGTGAACCTAAGTAAAATATATTTTAGTTTGAGGAAATTCAGAAAATATTAAGGGACTTTAGGACGCGGACAGATGGACAAATCGAAGTCTTAAATAATTTTTAATTTTGTTATAAAGTTAGAAACAAAACAGCAAGCCCCCATTTTGTTTCAAATTTCTTTTTTAATCTCAGTCCTATCGCAAGTTTTTACACCACATTTGGTATTTTAGTTGCTTTATCTGAAATACTATTCCGTGTCCAATTTATTGTATATATAATCTGACTGACTGACTTCTAATTTAATGCAATATTTTTCATGATTTTTCAGCTGCCGTTTTTATGATCCTTATATATTGTATGGAATTTCGTGTAACTTAATGCGTAAGATATATTGTATATTATACAAAACTGTGATGTTTTGGATTTGATGCATATCACCTAAGAAGTAGTGCAATTATTACTCAATATTTGTTACTTCCCAGATGGATATATCTTAGCATCTATTGCTTTGAAATACGCTAAAGTGTAAAATATTTATTGTAGAAAGGTATGTTAATTAAACTTCATTGTATGTTAGCTCGTAGATAGTTCTCTTAAGTAGAAAGACATATGGACAAAATATAGAAGATGTAGAAGACATATTTTGCGATGAACTCAGCCTGTTTCTAATTAAAAAAAACTATGTTATTTTGAAATTTCAATTTTATATTAAAACAAAAATTATTTAAGTGGTATGTGTCAGTATGCTAATTCCTTATCTCATTTTTAAAATCTTGTGACTAGTGTGAATATGCATTTATGATATCATTTATTTTATTCAAGTATTAAAATTTAACCGTATTTAAATGTTTTATTTAACTTAAAATTCTGTTATTATACAAAAGCTAATGTTAAAGCAGTCACTTAAGCGAAAGCAAACTATCAAAGAATAGATAATTAAAAGAGATATAACATTTTATTATTTTTGAATACTTTTATAAATATTCCTCAAGCCATTGTATTTACTACATTATTTTATGTTTCATTAACAAACATGTGAAGAATACTTTATTCATGAAGTTAAATTGATTATTGTTAAGAATTCATTTTAAAACGCTCTTTTTAATTAAGAAATCGTTGAAACGAAATATTTTTACAATCAATAACAGAAAATTCCTTGAGAAGGTGAATCAAAATTAATTGAAATTATAAGAGTCGTATAAAAAGGTAAAAATTATGCGTGAATCTTCCATTCATCTCACACTAATTACTTGTAATAACGATAAAAATACTATTAAATTCTAAAAAAATAAAGATGATAATAAAAACAGGGAAGTATTCGTTTGTAATATTATTTCATTAAAAAGTTTTACTCCATTATTCTGTTAATTATAAGTGTTAGAACATTCGTGTATGCGTATATATATATATATATGTATAATGATCAATTAAATTCAAATAGTCCTTAATGATTTAAAATCCTTTTAATAATAAGTTTTAACAAAAAAGAGCTGCGCATAACACAGTATTCCCCAAAATTAGACATTCATGATTTTACATACATTTTATTGTTCTAGGAGAAACAGAAGCATAAATTAATTAAATGTGTGTTGTATAAATACACTCTAAAACAAATCGGGGCACCATGAAACCGTTAACGGAAGGTAAAATGAAAGTAATTCTTATGTATGTGATAACAGCATCATAGTAATGATAACAGCATCATAGGAATTGAATGTTTCCTTCCAAAAAACGGAAACAAGATAATATTGCATATATATATATATATACAGAGTGTCCCATAAGTCAATAGATATTTAAAAAATTCATAACTATTGAATGAATTGATACAATTGAACGCGGTTTGCGAAAAAAATCATTCTCGTAAAGAGGATTATTATTATTATTATTACTATTTTGGTAAAGAAAAGGTAATAATTAAGCTGTTTGTCGATAGAGGGCGCTGTGCGTAACCATAACACACATTTTCATGAAAAAATGTACTTATTCGCATGCAGATGTTTACAGGTTTATAAATCTTATTCTATCTGTCCGTCGTCACCACAGATTACAGTTTGCAAACGAGTTATAACACTGCTAATTGTAGCTTCAGTCGGCGGTTCTTACCTGAAGAAAAGCATCTTCACCAATAACGCTTTATCCACCAAGTCAGCATCTCAATTAAACTTCATGTATGCCAAAGTAGGAGGTAAAATAAGAAATAAACTGTTCTAATCGCAAAATTGTGCACTTTATAGGACATTCATTTGCATATTCTTCTTTTACATCCATGCGAAAAATTTCACTATTTGTCTAACTATCGTCAATAAAAAAATTAAATATATTTTTTTTTCTTTACAAAAAAAAAAAAAAAAAAAAATTCTTTTTTCAACAGAATGATTTTTTTGCAAACCGCTTTCAATTCTACCAATTCATTCAATAGTTATTAATTTTTAAAATATCTACAGACTTATGGGGCACCATGTATATATAATGCGCACTGCTGCTGCTCGTCTCAACCGTAGGCTCCGATGCAGTTTGTTATTCTCTTGAGAATTCATTCACTGTTAAAATTGAAATGCTAAAAAAATGAACATACTCATTTCGAAATGTGTAATTTTGTTTCGAAAACAAAAACATGCTTGTCTCATTTATGAAATATCGCATATTTTCAAATTAATATCTGTACATTTCATAATTTGTTATGAATATGTTTTACTAAAATAGGTTCTTTAATAGACTTTCTACAAATTTAAACAGAAAAAATTCAAAATCCCCCAAATCTCTAGAACTATATACTGTGGCGGTTTTATACTGGTTTGCGGAAGAATACACGAATGAGAATCTATGTTTGGGTTACTGGGATTCACGACGGTCGCTACCAGTTTTTGAGCATTTCAATATACTCAATAATGAGTATTTGGGGTTTTTAAATTTGATAATATTTGCTTCGGAGCTATTTTAAGTATGTGACATACTCATATTTGACACAATTTTACTCATATTTGAGTATTTTTGCTCCTTTATTTTTTTTTAGTGTTTGTACAAACTGCAAATGCATTCTTGTATTTTTGATGGATACGATGGATACTTGCGATGTATGTTCCAATTGACGAATATGATCTGTACGGGCTAGGAATGACTATAAATGACAGCTCAACACATATCAAATTAGTTCTATTGTGGAAAATTTTGGGAATCGTACACTGTTAAAAATGGTTTCTCAAAAATAAGCAAAATTGTTTCAAAATAGCTCCGACACAATATAAACTTAAATCTGAAAACCCATGTACTCGTTTTTGAGTATATTGACATACTCAAAAATGAAGATATTCGGATTTTTAGTGGTCAACCACATTTTTGAGCACGTCAGTATACTCAAACATGTATACATAGGATTTTCAAATTTAAGTATATGTTGTTTTGGAGCTATTTTGAGACAATTTTGCTCATTTTTGAGAAACAATTTTTAACAGTGTACGATCCAGGTAAATGTTATAGAACTATGAAAACAATTTGTAGAATTCTATGACGTGTGCAAACACCCAGTATTCTATACAAATATAGTCAGGTTTGCATAGAAGGAGGACAACACAACAAAACTGCTCTAAGAATGAATGTGTTGAAAGGGTGTCACAGATTGATTGGTTGAATTCTTACGTCGCACTAGTTTCGCGCTATGAGCAATTGGCGACGGTCTGTGGCTCATCCCAAGGGGTGGTCCGGAGACATGTCATCACAATTTTGATTCTCCTTGGAGTGTATAGTTCCCCTTCGGCGTTCTCAGAGGTATAATTAGGATGGGAAAAGGTATCACAGATAACAATCAAAAGGTCCAACAATCAACTGAAGTAGAGCCCCATACCATAACCCCTAGCTTTCGGGATTTGTAGCAAACGATATTCAGTTCCTCCACTCTGTCCTGTACATCTCCAGATAAGTATTCACAATTCATCATGGCTCATTTGAGAGCGAGACTCAAAGATAATAAACATTCTGTTCCAGCCCGTGTAATTCTAGGCCGAATGCATCCCTGCAATGAAGACAGATGATGTGGATGGTGAGGGGCAGTCGAAGCATTGGTCTCAGTGAGCACAACAACTGAATCTCTTATCCATACGCATTGCTCTTTCTAATGTCAGGGTTGCATTTGGTATTATTGGACGCATCAGATCACATTAATCTTGAATACTGTCGTCGCTTTCGGTCAGCTATTACCTTCCTGACGGTCCGTCCAACAACTGTTTAAAATTCCTGTCAATATCGTCGAATGGTTTAAAAATAATGTGTCTTATAAGAAAAAATTTCTATTTACATGTATGTAATCAATAAATTTTATGGTTTATTAATTTTTATATTATACCACATTCATACTCTATTGTCTTTGATTATAATCAAATACTATAGAGTATGATTATTTTAAAATTCAAACTTGCTTTAAAAAAATTTATTTTAAATAAATAAATTGCAGAATAAATTATGTGGGTTATTCTATCATGCTTTACGGGACAAAGCTGTTTGTTTTAAAAATGAAATATGTATAAGCAGTAAGAAAAGTATGGATAGACTAACGATGTTAACAAAAGCAAATGTAAAAGTCTTAGAATAATTCGCTATATTGGTAATTGGAAAAATTTAAATGCCCACCAATTGCATTTGTAAAACATCATATCTTTTTCCGTGTTCTAAGAGGCAAACTTGGAATCTTACAAGACAACAAGCGTGTGAGAGAAACCTATTTCATCTTTGAATCAACATTTATCAAAAAAAAAAAAAAAAAAAACGGAAAGGGAAAAATGCTTTCAATATAGAAAACTGCTTTTCTGACTGCGACATTTTTTCATTCGCATTTAAACTCGTTTTGTTGCCTCCAAATAGCACTGGCTTTCCTTAACACCTAGATTATGAAGTTATATAAAACATTAAGCTTAACTAACAAAATGTACAGTGCCGGAAAAAAAAAAAAAAATGTTTACACATGAGCGGCAAGAAAAAAACTTTACATGTTCAATTGCTATTCCCGCCATAAAAATGTGTCGAATCCCAGTGATGACAGTGTTGGTAGGATAGGGAGAGGTCGTCTGTGATCGAACACACCACGTGTCATCACTGAGGTTCGAAACATTTTTATGGCGGAAACGGCAATTGACATGTAAAGTTTTTTTTTTTTTTTTTTTTTTTTTTTTTTTGCCACTCAAGTGTAAACACTTTTTGCCTGCACTGTATTCTTTAATTGTAGGATTTATCCAACTGACTGAAATGAAAATTTTAATGTGTAACTTATTATCCAGAAAGCTTGGAATAACATAATGTATCAAAGAAGACCATTTTTTTTCTTCCATCTTTAAAAATAAGAAGGAAATATTTGTTTGTCAACATTTCAGACATCCAATTTTCATGGATTTACACATTTTGGTATATCCTGAACATTATTTGACCATTTTTACTTTTTTCTATATTCAATAGAAGAAAGTATTTTAATCGCAAAAATTTCCGACCCGGGTTTCGACAGATTTGCACGTTTTGGGTGGTCTAGAGCACGATTTGATCATTTTTAGAAAATATCTGTCTGTCTGACTGTCTGTCTATATATCCGAAACTACTGCTCAAAAATGTATATAAATTTATACGTAGATGCATCTTGACCTAACTTAGTGCCTGTCAACTTTTGGTGCCAACCGCTCAACAGGTGGCTCTGCTATACAGCGATTTCCGCAATTTAAGGGAACGCTATATCTCAGGAACTACTGCACAGAAGTGCATATAAATTTATATGTAGATGCACCTTGACATAAATTAGTGCCTATCGACTTTTGGTGCCAACTGCTCAACACGTGACGCTGCTGCACAGTGATTTCCGCAATTTAAGGATAGGCAATATTTCAGGTTTTATTGCGTATCATTAAACAAAACTTGGTATGTGAGAAGGCCATTATGAGGCACTATGCTGATTCAATTTGGATGCTTATCGGCCCGTAGGTGGCGCTGCTGTACTGCAAATTTTATTGATAGCGGTAAGGTTATATCTCAACTTATATGGCATATAATTGTACGAAACACTTGATATGTGAGATAACCATTATAAAAACGCATTTTTTAAGAAGCTATTTATAGACAATAAAACCATCTTTCTTTGGATATTTAGTGTTAGTTTTTTTCTAAGATGAAAATCATTTGCATTTATCATGTTAGATAATTTTAATTAATAATAGTTTTAATAAATTATTTCCACTTAGTGAATTTGTATATGAAAATCTAGGAGAAGGTCTTGTGGTGGCCACAACATACTAGTTAGAAAATGTCTCTGTTAGCGTCTGGATAGTGCTTTCATTCGTTTTTTCATAATTATTAATATAGCAGCATGGAACAAAATTTCATCTATTGCCATTTAAAACTAGTACACATAAGTTTAAACTTTTAATTTTACTCAGTTTCTGTTTCGTATTATTGCCCTTAATCAGAAGGCAAAAAGTTATAATTTTGAAATTAAGTGAAACACATTAATTTAAATTCAATTAGTTTACTTTTCGAATATAATTTCTGTTGTTTTATAATTTATATCTAATGAACTTTTCTTTCAGCGTTATGAGATATATCATGTGAAAACAATCCATTTCAGCAGCAGATAACTAATATTTAATAAATATGTAATTGATGAAACACATTAAATTTAAAATATTTTTCAAATAAGTTTCATCTCATTTAAATCATTTGTAAGATATGTATTAAATTATATTATCTTTTGCTATTCATAAAGTTAAATGATTAGTGAATGAATAATTATTTTTTTTTAATAATTCAGCTAATTAAGAAACACACAAGAATATATTCATTTGAAACTAAAGAACACCAAATCAGAGAAACTTCAAATAACTGAAACAGCCGTGTTGCTTCATGAAAGATAAGAACCCATGAGAGAGTTCTTACGCAACACACGCATTAATGATCTCTGATAATTATGCGGAAGCCTTTTAGAAACTCTGTAAAAATTAAGGAAACATGGCAGAATAAAATTTGAAATACTTGTTACAGAAATATCATATCACAATGTCAGGATTTCTTTACAATCTGGCATTATTTTAAAAGTCATATTTTGCTTCATTTATTTAGAAATTTCGATATTTTTTTAGAAATTTATTAATCATAAACGGAAAACAAAAACGTGACGAAAACATAACGAAATTTATTTAGAAATTTCGATATTTCTTTCTAAAAAATGTTCGTTATTGTGGGTTTTAGATGAATTAACATTAATCATAAATTTGAATTTTATTTTAAATAAATCAGTGGGAAAAAGAAATTTTATTGATTTGAACTTAGTTTTAAACACTTTTTACTTTCTTTTACCCATAAGGTAGAGAAAGTATTGTTTTTGGGTCAAATTTTCGAAAGTGAGATTTTGTTATATTCACATGTTCTGAGGTCCCCTGAATACGAAAATCATGTTTTTAGCAAATGGTCTGTGTGTATGTCTGTGTGTGTGTGTGTGTCTGTGTGTGTGTCTGTCTGTCATCAGCATATCTCAAAAAAAATTATGGCAGAAAGTTCAAACTTGGTATTCTAAATGTGTATCATATTGGGATGCTACAGTAAGCTTTTCGTTAAGATCAAGCAAATGGTTCGTGTACAGAGACAATCAAGAGAATTCTAATACATTAAGTCTATGGGCGCAATTGCAGGTAAGTAGAGTTTAACGTCTATAGACTGCACTAAACCAAATGAAACGAATATATATTTTTTGTAATAGAGATAGTCAACTGGGAAAACAAATTTTGTGTATGTAGGAGCCTCGCCTTCCCCCCTGGGGGGGGGGGGGGGAGTTCCCCCTCGAGGGGAGTAAATTTTCATGACGGGTATTTTTCAAAAGAGCTCGCCAATATCTTGAAAACGAATGGTTGAACCATCGATCTGCGATAATTTAAAACAATGTTATCGATTTTTTTTTTACTTTTAACGAAAAAAAAAAAACTTAGAAAAAAAAAAATCGTATTATTATTATTATTTTTTTTTTTTTTTTATACTAAGAATAAAATGGACTTGGTTATTTAGTGTTATACTACTTCTCTAATACGGAAATCGTATGCATTATCATAAAAGATAATTTTTTTAAATAATAATTTTAATAAATTATTTTTTAAAAACAGAATTATTTTTTAATAACTGAATTAAATTCTATATAAATGTAGGTGCATTAATGAAACAAGGGGTTGAGGGGGGCGGTAGCTCTCCTCACACAGGACTAATTATCATATAAAACTCTTCCGAAGCCTAATTTGAATTGTTTAACATAGGTTTACTTAACATCGCTATCTTACCTCTGAATCTCCAACCTTTTTTTTATAGTATTAAATTTCAGGGTAAGAGAAAGTCGTGTGAGTGACACACCAGATTATTATAATTTTATTTATTTTTTATGTTGTTGTTAATATCTTCATTAATTACACAGAACCACTTTTTGCTTGCATAATATTTATTATGCACTATGTTCATACTTTTAATCTTATAATGCACATAAAAGAACAGTGTTTTAAACTTTTATCGTTTCAGTTATTTTATTTACATAGAAAATAAGTTATACGGGGTGATTATAATTAAAGTTACGATTTCAAAACGCTATAATTTTGTAACTACCCAACAGAACGATTTGACATTTTACCAGAGCAATCGTGAGGCAATGAAATTTTGTTTGGGGGAGGAAAAAAGTAGTTCCAACATGTTCCTATAGATGGCGCTGTCAGGTTAATGTCAGGAGAAATGCCTAAATGGACTCATTAAACACACGAATGTTGTTAGAAACACAATAGACTAGCAGGAAACAATAGACTTCAAGAGTTTACAATATTTTTTTTTAACAAAAGGACAATAATACGAGTTTACAGTGGAAACAGTCATAGTGAAAAGAGAAAAAGAGGAGCTTCATGAAACAAATACTTTACGGATAATTAACGGCACATTTTCAAACTTTTTTTTTTTCCAAACAGAATTTCACTGCCTCACAATTGGTCTGGTAAAATATCAAATCGCTCAGATGGGTAGTTTTAAAATTATAACGTTTTGAAATCGTAACTTTAATTATAATTACTTAGTATTTGAATTGCTTTTAAGAAAGGGCGTTTAGTGATAACAAAATGTTTTTCCCTAAAATTATAAAATTAACTTTTATATATATTTATTTTAAAATTGTTGGAGGTAGCAAGCGATCCATTTTAAAATAGGTGCTCCTAGTTAACTACGCATGCGCACAAGAGAGAACCTCCAGCGCGCTCCGAATGCGAGGCCCAGAAGAGAAAAAAGAATGTAGGCCGTGTGCGCTGGCCTGTGTGGCTGTTACCTGTGCGGTTCGCAAAACAAAATATATGGAATTCATATTATTTTTAATTTAGCTATGATTCTTCTTAATTTCGTGCATATTTTGTCATCTGTTTCGTCTTCAATAAACGTTGTTATTGTGTATTCAAGTATTCAACTATTTTATAGACCTCTGAAAACGCTACAAATATATATATATATATATTTGAAGTATAATTTTGTCAAATCAACACTGCTTGCAAATTTTTTAAAATTAAGAATTCACTCCTCTTTTAATGTTAACTTATGATAATTTATGATTAAGTATTTATGATATTACATATATTAAAGTATGTATGTATATATATAATATATGTTAAAGTATATATAAAAATATATATTAAATTTATATTTATTTTAACACCTATTAATTTTGAGATAACAAGGCAAAAATTCATAATTGTAATTATCGGTAAATGCTATTCTGGGTACCAGTACAATAATCTTACCCAATAACGATAAAATGAATATAAAACTTCAAACTTATTCAAAATGTAAATTTAAAAAAAAAAAAAAAGAAAAAAATGGTGATGCAAAATAATATGAACACTGATCAAAATTACCACCAAATGAGCATATGAATTGATCAGGAATATTAAATACGACTCCGAGAAGAAGGAACCGAAATATGCAAATTAGTTTAGTATATAAATATGCTTCGCAGGCTTGGAAGCTTTAAAACGAGTCCGAAAAAAAAAAAAAAAAAAAAAAAAAATGGAAAGATCCCCAAGTGTAATATTATTATTATTATTTTTTTTTTTCGATTACAAGAGGATTATGGAGCAAAGAAATCTCTAGAATATCCACCAAACCTATCGAAAAGGGGGAAAAAGCCATCACAAAAAGAATGAGCGGTAGGGAAACTACTTTAGGAGAACTTACAAGACATCCAGCGATAGCGAAGTCAAGTGTCAAAACGGCAACAATGTGGAGAGTCACTCATGATTTGAGCTACGTTTGAATTTCGTAGAAAAATCTACATTTCATTTTCCTCTGACTGAATGAATGAAATAACTTTCTAAGACATACTTGAAGAAAATTTATTCCTTGTTCCCAAGAAAATTGGCGGACCTTTCTGGATGTTCCAGCAGGACAATGCCTCCATCCACACGACAAATAGCATTCAAGAATCGTTCCTAAATAATAGCGCGCATAAAAAGTTCTATGGTCATCTGTTTTTCCTAATGCAAACCCTATAGAAAAGGTTTGGAACCTACTGGTTAGAACAATTTATTCAAATGAAAAACAATATGCCACAATTTCAGTATTAAAAGCTTCTATCATCTCCCATTGGAAAACAGTTGACCAAAATACATCAAAAGGCTTGGTGTGCTGGATGCCTGACCGAGATTTTACACTAATTATAAAATCTGGTGCATATACTGGCTACTATTCCCTATTTTTGGTCTGTGTTGATATCATTATGCAACACCTCAAAAGAAAAAATCTAGTTTTTCTTTTTATATAAAAATATCTGCTTGAATTATATTTTGTTATAAAATAAAAATATTTGTTTTATTTCTGACATTGATATGACTTGAGTTTTTATTATAGCATTGTTTTCTTTCTTATGCTTGAAAAACTTGGTGTCCATATCATTTTGAAATCCCACACTGTTAAAAATTTTTCTGTAAATTTACAGAGAATCTATTGGTAATTAATTATATTAAGTCTTACGTAAATTTACAGAGAATTAAAAAAAGAGATTCTGTCAAAATGCAGAGAAACTATTCTGTAAATCAATCATAGTCTCTGTAAATTTACATAGATCAAAATATTCAAGTCTCTGTAAATTTAAATCTGTGAAACATCATAGTCTCTGTAAATCTACATATGTGAAAATATGCAAGTCTCCGTAAATTCGAGCATGTAAAAGCATATAAGTCTCTGTAAATTTACCATTGTAAAAATAATCACGTCTCTGTAAGGTTACATATGTAAAATCATCCAAATCTCTGTAAAATTACATATGGAAGAACATCCAAGTCTCTGTAAAATTACATACGTAAGAATATCCAAGTCTCTGTAAATTTCGTATATAATATTATGAAATTCTCAGTAAATTTGTCCATGTAAAAATACCTAATATTTGAAGGCCACACCATTGGCTGAGAAGCTCTGCTCTCAACGCTTGAAGGCGGAAGGTGCATGGTTCGATCTCAGGTTGCGATTTTCAACCTACCCATTCGGAATTTTCCGCGGATTTCTCCAAAACTTGTATAAGTATGGGATAAGACATTTTAGAAAGACCTACACTTTCGGCAATCCCCACAGGTCTGGAAACCTAGCACAGCCAGTCGGCTTTAACTAACGCTTATTAAATATTAGTATGTTTACAAGCGTATCGAAGACACTCTAAATTGGCATATACTTAAAATAAATTCCATTATTATCAATTTACAAGTACAGAAATATCCAACAGTAAGTTTATCTTCATGAATATAGGTAAGAATCTAGTAAATACGTTACATAAGTACAGATTCTTATACAACTTAAGGAAAAGAAACTTAAAGTTGATGTTTTTGCACTTGTAAATTCATAGCCTTGAGATTTATTTTGAATGCGCGTCAGTTTAGAGTGTCTTGAATAGGCTTCTAAATATACTAATATTATTGTGGTGGTAAGATCACATTGGTTACTCCAGAGTTCTAGGCCTGTATAGAATGCCTTATGTGTAGGTCATTCTAAGGTGTTTTATCCCTTATTTACAAAAGTTTTTTAAGAAAACCTTGAAAAATTTCGAATGGGTAGGCTGAAAATCTCAACCTGAGATCGAACTTTGCACCTCCCGCCTTCAAACTTTGAGATAAGAACTCCTCGGAAATTGATGGGACAAGACCGGACTTTAGTATGCATAGACATGCTATATATTTTTTTTTTATCAAAACTACATTAAAATTCAGAGGTATAAAGTTGATTAAGCTTGTATTACCTTTGGTAGGATTTGTAATGATGCGCTGTAACAGGTTTTTAACTACAATTTTTATTAATGTTGTGGTACATTTTGCATACATTAAACTTTTAATATAAAATTTAAAAACGAAGCTGATTTATATTATGATACTTCTAATAAAATAATCAGAAATAATTGCAAAATATGTCATATGTTTGCTTAATAATGCTTGGTTATATTTAGTCCATACCAAAATAAAAACTTAATTCCCTCATTTTATATGACTCAATACTGAAAGATCTCACAGGTCTAAATCTAAAATTTTGATTTGA
Organism: Salticus scenicus; assembly: GCA_963930645.1. Classification (NCBI taxonomy): domain Eukaryota; kingdom Metazoa; phylum Arthropoda; class Arachnida; order Araneae; family Salticidae; genus Salticus; species Salticus scenicus. The sequence continues at coordinate 334,741,958 of OZ005652.1, read as the reverse complement.
TAATTATAACTGATATTGATGTTTTTTGCTCGGCTGAAACCGAAACTAGATTTTACTCTATCATATACATATTTTTATCAATACAGGGTGCGCTATTTTTTTCATGACTCTTCCACCAATATAATTATACGATTACTTTTATAGTATGATTCCATGATTAATTACAATTAATCATGGAAACATACTAGAAACTACTGAAAGAGAAGGATTTGTGTCGGTAGACACCCTGTATTGGCGAAAGCTATGTGTAACAGAGGAAAATTGGCTTCAATTTCGGCTTCAGCAGATTAAAAATATAGGTATCAACTAAAATAAATAAATTTTGCCAACATTATATTTGTAGATCTGTATTAACAACCTCAGTTTCTTTCACTCAAAAAATACATCCACTTTGTAAATACATTAAAAAAAAATATTTTCACAAACATATGTACATATATATATATATATATATTACATATTGATTAGATATTAACTTAAAACAATTAAGAAGGTAATTAAAACACTAATCGTTTAAAATGAATTATGCTCTTAAAAAAGTGTAAACTTTCTAAATGGAAAAAAAAAAAAAAAAAAAAAAAGAAAGAAAGACGTACTAAAAATTTGTTAGGTACCTTTCCATAATGACAGCACACTTTCGATTTCAGACATTTTTTAAAGTATGTCAAAAAATGTTAAACAAATCATTTTGAAACTTCAGGGGTGTAAAAGGAGAACCGGTCAAAAAAATTAAAGTAAAATGAAAGTATTGGCTTCACCCCGTAATAATTAATGCTTGAAATACGATCTGGCAGTAGCATGTGATTATAGGACTCTTTCTCATTAACTCTTTTAAGTTTATATGTCTCTACCACATATAATCAGAGAGATAAAAGTTTCTCAAAAAAAAAATTCACTTTTTTTAGCTATAACACGCAAAGTATGAAAAGACAGTGCAAATTATTTTTCAGGAAACTCGACATACTAAACAATGCATACTGCAATCAGAATGAAAAAAAATATTAAATATCTAATGAAATATGAGTATTTTTACTAAATAATTTCTAACTGCGCATGCGTAAATGTTCAGTGAAATTTCATTTTCAAAATTTAACAGTCAAATTTATTGAGCTACTTATGTAAAAACCCCAAACAAAAATCGTGTAAACTCAAAAAGTTCTACGTCATAGAATAAACTGAATTTTAGCTGTTCCCCAAAAAAGAAATTGTTAAGAGGGTTTTCCCAATATTTATTTACAATCACAGAAAATTGCATTACCGTTCATTGAATTAAAATAAAAATGTGAGTAAAACTCCTTATACTTTAGCGTTTCTTCGAAAGAAACTGAAGACCAGTTCATTCTTTGGCGTAGAACTTTTTGAGTTTACACAATACTTGTTTGGGGTTTTTATATAAGTAGTTTAATGCATTTGGCTATAAATCATACAAATGAAATTTAGCTAAAACTTAGTCATGTACAGTTAAAAATTATTTAGTAAAAATGCTCACATTTCATTAGATATTTAATATTTTTTTCATTCTGATTGCAGTATGTTGTGTCTAATGTTGTATATTGAGTTTCCCGAATATAGCTTTGCACTGGATTTAATACCTTGCATGTTATAGCAAAAAAAAAAAAAAAAAAAATTGTTCGGCAATTTTTTAAAGAAATCTTTATATCTCCCTGATTACATACGGTAGAGACTTCAAAAATTATACAGAAAATGAGCCCCATAACCATATGCTACAGCCAGATTGTATTTCGAGCATTACTTTATACTGAGTGATGCCAAATACCCTCATTTTTCTTTAATATTTTACTGGTCCCATTTTCACTTTTGGCACAAACAAATAACTGAACTACATGAGGTATAAAATGTTCATTACACTCCTGAAGTTTCAAGATGATTTGTTAAGTACTTTTTGAGTCATTTTAAAACGCATCTGAAAGTGCCCGGTCATTAATGGAAAGGTAGTGTATTAAATGAATTTGAATTTTTAAATACTCACATTGATTTTTATATTAGCTAAAGAAAAAAAATTACTAATTCATTTCCATATAAAGGTCTCTCTTAAAAACTACGCATACAATTTTGGTAGTTTATTAAAAAAGTAAATTTGTGGCAACTAATTTCAACTAATGGCAACTAATTTAATTCAATGCGTAACTTGGCACTTAAACCAAGACTAACAAATTTGATGCAAATTTTATTTCAAACTGTAACAAATTTTGTACATTTTTCAATATTCTGTTTTTAATAAAATTGGTTTTTAAAAGTTATTTTATTTGAAAATAAAGATTCTCATTTCAGATCAGATTTCTAATACGAAATCGTAGCAGTATAGGAACATATTAAATGTTTGATACCTAAATAATTTTATTTTTTTATAATTAATTCATTGCAGTGTGTAGAATAATTTCAATAATTATTGCAGTTTCTGGCATATAAATATTTTTAAATAGACGGCAAGTGGAGAGAAAATGTTCGTACGTATTAAATAGTATATAAAGAAATATAGAGCTTTTAATATATTTAAATATTAATTAAGTGTTCAATGCAGATGAAAATCGGGTACTCTTTTGGTTTTCGTCACTAATTCCATAAATTCAAATCTTTAAAATATCTAACTTTTTGTTAAATAAACCATTAGATTATTTTGAATTAAAAAAATTTCGACTTTTTTTTTCTTTACAAAAACAAATTTGAAAAATTTTTCTTCTACAAAATAGATCTAATGAAGAAAGAAATTCTGCGCTTTTACACATGAAAGCAGCATCCCGGTAATTTACTAGAATCATTGCAAAAAGCTCACTAAGAAGAAAAACATCTTTGCTGCAAAGAAAACATACAATTAAAAATAATTAAAAAATAAAACATACTGAATTAGATTTAAATTAAACTTTATTTTACTAACATAACACTCAAAATATCTTTTTTTTTTTTTCCTAAATGAGATTAATAAAAGATAAATGGTGAAAAAGTCTAACAGGATAAATATTTGATATTTGTAAATGTCTCTGATGAGGGTATTTTACGGCATTTTCTATTTTCATATTTCTTAGACAACTTGTTTCGTTTCTTATATCAGGATCAATTTCCATTATAACTAGAAAAAAGAAAAATGATGAAAAATTACTATTATAGGTAAACACTTCAACTATAAATTTTTAAAACAAAATCTACATCCTATGACATTTTAAGCAAATAATGAAAAGAAAGGATTGTAATTCCATGGCACTAAAAAGAAAATTAAGTATACATAAGTGAATTTTAAAGTGTATCTTATATACTCCATCTAAATAGAATCTAATGAAAAATCATCGTAAGAAAATAAAAATAGATATACATGGTATTTTAAATCATTAATACAGGAAAAAATCCCTTATATAATGAAATCATAAGATATTTAAGCACCATTTTATGAACGCCAGTGTAACAGGAATATTTTTGAAGTATTTTACATTAAAAACAAGTATGAATTGGACTGGATTTGGGAATAAGGCCGATTGACAGCTGTAGGTCCTAGGCCTACTTTGAAAAGACTTTATCCCCGAGCTTTTAAAAGACTTCCCCCCCCCCTTCCTATATGAAATTTTAAAGTTTGCCCCTGTGTTCCCTAGCCCCACCCCCCTTTTTTTTCTAACAAATGCCTTAATGTTTTCAGAAATTCCGAGATATTCCCAAGGTACAAGGAATAGAGTGGGACTTTGATAACTATATATTACGACATTTTCAAAAATTATTGAAAATAATTTAGGCATTTTTAAGTAAGCCTCAATTTATTACCGAAAACCCCAACGTGGGCTGACTTTTAAGGGGTATTAGTCCATATTTACATGAATTTCAGAGAAAACCTTGGAAAACACCGAACGACTAGGACAGCATGCGCGACTACACATCGAATTTATCATTTCCTGTCTACCAGCTTCAAGAACAGATACTCCTGTCCGCTAGACCCACTTTTGTCTATCGGATCATTATAGTAATATAAATTAATACATAGTTCTGCAGCAGATTCTTTTTTGCACAATTGAATTACGAACTATTTCCGGTTTATTAAATATATTTTAAAATTACTTTCTAAATATTATTTGGTCTTTAATAATTACATAAATGCAAATTAGAGTAATTTTTTGTGGTCTTACGCTACAGGTAAATTCTTTTAATTAATATCCTTCTTTATTTCCATTATTAATATTATGATAATTATTTAAATATTCTATCCCCCAAAATTTAAATATTTAATGAAAACACTTTCCGGTTTCTGGTGGTGAAACATTAACTCCACCCCTCTCCCCAAATCCCTCAAAAGAAAAGAAAAGAAAATTAAAAGTAAAATAAATAAAATAAATAAATAAAATAAATAAAATTGAATCACTTGATAAATAAGAATTCTATAAAACTAAAATCTTTATTTTGTATTTCGGTTTTTAAATTTATAAAATTTTCAATATTTAAACTATTGTTTATACAAGATGTAGGCGATTTATTTCAATTCTACTCAAATTCTTGCATTTTGATTTCGAAAATTCAGATAATGTTTCAGTCTTCACGTAGAAGATAACGGTAAACATTTTTAATGGCATAGAGAGTTGTACAAAGAACATGAAAAAACTTGAAGAATATTAAAATAAAAATTGAAAACAACCGGTAGCAGATTATAAACGAATATCAGAGGAGAAAGTTTTCAGGGGCTATCTTTAATTCCAGATTCTCCCACCCCCCTTTCTAAATTTTTCCTTACAATGCCTTCAGAATTCTACAAATAATTGTTATGGGTATAAATTAACATTTTAAATAATAGCCACGTAATAATAACCTTAATCTATTCTTCCACGATTAACTTTGAATACAAATAGCAGTTTTTAGGGTTTGGGGATGTTAAGTAGTTTTTCACCCTTTGAATATGGAAATAAAACAATTTATTGTCTCCTAAGAGAGTGAACTGCTTCTGAATCATCTCTAAACTATATGACTCCATGAGTGGCCGTGCCATTCTACGCTCAGAGCTGATAAACGGGAAGTGCTAGGTTCAATCCCAGGTCTAGCTCGTTGTCTTAGCTGTTCGAAGTTTTCGGTAGTTTTCTTCGAGACTCACATAAATCTGGGCTGGGCCCCCTTAAAAAAACATCACCCTCAGAGGGCACACTACCTCAGGCCTAGGACTCTCGAGTCCTAGGCCTGGGGACTCGGCCTTAGTTCCAAGCACTCTCTTAACTTTATAAAACTCCGAATTAAAAACTGTCCAGTTATTAAAATCTTCCCCTTACAAAAAATGAAAAGAAAAACAAACAAAAATTAACAAAAATTGTTTAACAAAAATTATTTCTGTCAATGCAAAAACTTGTTTGAAAGTTTTTTGACAATGCGTTATTAAGCAGAATCTATTAGCTATATTTCAGTGAAACTGAATTTTTAAATTGCAGTTGCTCCACAATCGTCTGCGTTCGTTTCCCTTCATAAACATGTAACCGCAGTCTTGGCATGCTTATGATTATGGTATATTCATCCAGGATAATTCTAAAATACAGTTGGATTTTGTACTTAAAAGTAACGTTTTATGTGGATCAGTTATTTTGAGATATAAATTAGTCCGCAACGTATAGCAACCTGGATAAAATTTCATATTAATTTAAACATTTCCCCACTCAATTTAATATACACTCTGTACTTTGAATCTTTAAATATCAAACTGTATTCTGAAAAATCTTAACTTGTCAAAAAATGTAATTTGTCCCCCAACCCACCTCTCTATTTCCATTGCTCGGCAACAGCAACAATAATTTTATTTTTCTTACATTGTGGTTTTTTAACTTGTGCATATATATATATATATATATATATATGCATACATATACACATGCATGCAGATTTTCAAAATTTTCACAAAGCAAAATTAAAAACATTGGGTAAAAAAACATTAATTAAAAAAATTGTCGAATAAAACTCCCATCTATAAAATCTTTATTTTGTATTTCGATTTCTAAATTTACTTAATTTTTATTGTTTAAACTATTAATTATATAATGTGGAAATAACTTACTTTTTCCTCAATTCCTACTATTTTGATTTAAGGTAATCTAGATTATTTTTCAGTCTTTCAGCAAATTTCAGCAAACACTTTTAATGACAGGAAGAGGCTGTAAAACGAATATATAAGAAAATATATAGAAGTTTCAGACGATATTAAACTAAAAACTAGTATGATGTGGCCACCACATGACTTTCTTCTATATAATTTTACACAAAACTTATTCAATACAAATTACTTTATAAATTATCAAATTCTTTTCAATTATAAATGCAGACGATTTTTATCTGATAGAATTATCACTAAATGCCGAAAGATGTCAGTTTTTTTTTCCAAATCAAAAGAAATGACTTTTTTCAGAGTTTTTTTTTTTTTTTTTTCGTTAAAAGTATTAAAAAAAATGGATAACTTTGTTTTAAATTATCACAGATCTATAGTTCAACCATTCGTTTTAAAGGTATTGATGAGATCTTTCGAAGGATACCCATATTGAAAATTTACTCCCCCCAGGGGGGGGGGGGGAGCGATGCCCCCACATGCATTTTTTTCTTTACTAGTTAACTAATACTATTATCAATAATTCATATTAATTTTACAATCACACGATTAAAATAACTCTCATTATGTACATGTATACGAAATTTTGTCCTATACTGTCATGTTAAAAATTTAAGAAAAATGCTATCAAATCACCACCTGTTTATCCATTGTTCTATAAATCTAATCAGCACCAGTTCATGTCAGGGTCTAACTAAATACCAAGTTTGGTTAAATTTCGTTCATTGGTTCGTGAGATACAGCGTCCACACAGACATTTTCTAAAAACAGTCAAGTCGTATTCAGGGCATCCCAAAACGTACAAATCCATCGAAAACTGGAGTTCGAAAATTTTCACGAATCCAATACTTTCTCTATATATACATGTAGAAGAAAGTAATAAAAATCACAGGTAACAGATTAAAATATTTAGAAAAATCACCGCCTGTAAGTAAACACACTTTCAAAAGCATCCCTAAACTGTAATCTTCAGAACAAAATTTTCTTGTTCTTTAAAATCTCCCCCCTACACACACACCTCACAATGAAAAGAAAAAAAAAAATATGCTTAACATGAATTTATTTATTTATTTATTTTTTGCGTATATAAATAATCTGGTGTGTCACTCACACAACTTTCTCTTACCCTGAAATTTAATACTATAAATACAGGTTGGTGATTAAGAGGTAAGATTAAGAGGTTATGTAAACCTATGTTAAACAATTCAAATTAGGCTTCGGAAGAGTTTTATATGATAATTAATTCTGTGTGAGGGTGCTACCGCCCCCTCAACCCCGTTTTATTGATGCACCTACATTTATATAGAATTTAATTCGGTTATTAAAAAATAATTCTCTTTTTAAAAAATAATTTATTAAAATTATTATTTAAAAAAATTATCTTTTATGTTAATGCAGACGATTTCCATATTAGAGAAGCAGTATAACACTAAATATTCAAAAAAATGTCCCTTTTATTCTCTATCTTAAAAAAAATAATAATACGATTTTTTTTCTAAGTTCTTTTTTTGTTAAAAGTAAAAAAAAAAAAAAAAAAAAAAAAAATCGATAACTTTGTTCTAAATTTTCGCAGATCATGGTTCAACCATACGTTTTATAGGTGTTGGCGAGCTCTTTTGAAAGATTCCCATCATGAAAATTTACTCCCATCGAGGGAAGACTTCCCCCGCAGGGGGGAGGCGAGGCTTCTACCTACACATTTTTTTTTCCCAGTTGACTATCTCTATTACAAAAAATATATATTCGTTTCATTTGGTTTAGTGCAGTCTATAGACATTAAACTCTACTTACCTGCAATTTCCCCCATAGACGTTTGATTGTCCCTGTACACGAACCATTTGCTTGATCTTAATGAAAAGCTTACTGTAGCATCCCTATATGATACACATTTAGAATACCAAGTTTGGAATGTCTGCTACCATTCGTTCTTGAGATATGCTGATAACAGACATACACACAGACAGACCATTTGCTAAAAACATGATTTTCGTATTCAGGGGACCTCATAACGTGTAAATATAATAAAATCTCACATTCGAAAATTTGACCCAAAAACAATACTTTCTCTACCTTATGGGTAAGAGAAAGTAAAAATTATCTGCTTATTTTCTGGCCCAGTTTTGATAGGATAGTATCAATTAGATCCGTTTTAGCGAAAAAGTAGTTTTAAATTACAGCCAATTGTCATTTCGGCTATCTGTGCCTTACAAAATAAATTCGTGGACGAAATATTGTCATGACTGTAGTTACGGCACAAAAGTACAAAAAACATATGTGCATTAGTTGTACTTTTGAAAGTTGTAGTTTTGAATTGGTTCGAAAAATGTAACCTTGATAAAATTTCGCATTCATTTAAACATTTCTTCGCACAACTTAATGTTATGTTTTCAATCTTTGAATTTCAGTTTGTATACAGAACAAGTTTGAAAGTGTCATTTAACTTCTTCCTCACTTCCTCCATTCATTCCCGCTGCGGGTAAAGAAACAATTTTATTAGTTTTTCTATGTTGCTTGTTTCTGTTTTGTTATATCAAATATATAAATGTTGAACATACAAACAGATTTTCAAACATTTAAGAAAACAAAACTGAAAATATTGTGTTGGTATCCATACAAATCATTCCCATCAGCCCCCCTCCCCCCCGCCCACACTAAAAAATGTTTAGTATCAATAATTTTCAATTATATAATTTTCAATAATATTTCTGGTCTTTAATGTTCTGATTAAAATTTAACCTTATTCTCATCGCAGAAAAACATTGCTGATTTAATAAACTTTTCTGGCCATTAGACATCTGTTCTTTTCAAAAAGTAAAGAAAGAAAGAAAATAAAAGAAACGCTTAAAAAATAATGTTTTAATTCATACCAAAATCTTGTCGGAAAGCGTTCGGACTTTGTGTTGATGAGACAGTGTAAGTTTGACTTATTTCATCAAAAAAATATTTTTTTAATTGCAGTTAACCTGTGATCAACGTCAATTCGATAATTCAGTTGTTTTTATGCTTTAAAATAATTCCGCATTAAATTGAACTTTTTTAAAATTCGATTTGAAGTTATTCACAGAATGTAGCCTGTGTAAAATTTAGTATAAAACATTTCTCTACTCAGCTTGATTCATAAACTATACATTTAATCTTTAAACATCAATTTGTAAGCAGATTGTGCTAATGGTTTGAAAATTTAATCTAATCTCCCTCTCCTCCCCCCCACCCATCCAGTATTGTCGCTGTGTTAAAAAAAATAATTTTATCGTTTTTCTTGCATTGTTTCTTAATTTATATATTAAACGTTGACACTCAAAAAAAAAAAAAAAACATTGCTGGGTTGATGTACAACTCCCCTGCCCCCGAAAAAATAATGTTTAACATCTGTTTGAACGTAGCTTTTGGTTTCGTTTCGCCAGCCCCCCCGACTAGTAGTTGGCTCTTTGCCAAATGAGAGGTGCTTTTTTCTCTTTGAGAATGTTACTTTTTTTATGTTTAGTTTAGTTTCTCGGCCTGTCTTAAACAGGAAGTATAATTTTTTTCTCTTGAACATGAAAGTTATGATTTAAATATTATGATCTTGGCTCCTTTATGGAGAAACAATGTTATCCTGAAATATTACTGAATTAAGTTATAATTGTGAATTCTTCAAAGTATACTGCAAATAGTTTTTTATTGTGTGTTTAATTTCTAATAAAGAATTTATGCTCTCCCAACTGACTTTATGACTGAAATTGAACACGTGAATTACAGAACTATAGATTAAGAAGTTGTTTATGATTATATATTTCTGCATATTTTCATGGTACGAATTTTTTCATGGCGCAGTATATATAATAATATTTTTTTCATGGTGAACGAAACTCGGGATAAGTGAAATCCCTTGAAAGTGAAATTACCTTTAGATATTAATTTATCTGGATTTGGATTTGAAAGCTTGGATAATTTATTGTGAAAACGAAACTGAAAAATAATAATGACTGGAATTCCGGATTCGTTATTGGATAGCTGCCTGGATATGGAACTAGGTAAGCAAAATTTAACTACTATTTATAACATTGATTAAATGAAATTAGAAATTTTAATTATTTGAATTATTTTGTTTGATTATTTGCTCGCTATGAATATTGAAAAGTTAAAAGCTAAGCGTTCTACGGAACGCTCAAATGTAACTAAATTAATAAATAAATTAGAGAATTTATTATTGGACGATCTAGAAAATACAAAATCAGACGAAATCATCGAAATCCAGGAAATGATAGGTGAAAGAGAAATTGCATTAAAAAATTTAAATAATGAAATTGAAAATTTAATAGTAGATATTAAAGAGTATGAAAAAGATATCGCGACCAGCGATAAATACGGCGAGCAAATAATTTCTGCCAAATGCAAAATCAAACTAAGATTAAAAAGATTATGTAATAATAAAGATGAAAGTAGTTCAAACTGTTCTGTCAGTGAAACCCAAACAAAAACTGGTTCGGCAGTGAGATTGCCGAAAATGTCCTTACCAAAATTTGGTGGACAAATAGAAAAATGGAACGAATTTTTCGATTGTTTCGAAAATTCAATCCATTTAAATGAAAATCTTACAAAGATTGAAAAATTCACTTACTTGAAAACGCTTTTAACTGACAAAGCGTACAATGTTATTGAAGGGTTTTCACTTACGGAACAAAATTATGATAATTGCATAGAAATATTGAAAACACGTTTTGGGCAAAAGGATATTATCATTAATGCTCACATGAATAAATTGATAAACTTAGAAGGCGTAAAAAGTTCATCAAATATAACTGCTTTGAGAAAGTTTTATGACGCTTGTGAAGTAAATATTCGCAGTTTATCTAATTTAGGGGTGACAAAAGGCCAATATGGTCATTTACTGAATCCAATTTTAATAAAATTATTGCCAAACGATCTAGTAGTTGAATATTACAGGCAAAGTGATAAAAGGAAGGATGAGTCTGATGTGACAGACTTAATTAATTTTCTTAAAGTTGAACTTGAATCGCGTGAAAAATCACTTAGTATGATTAATTATAAAAATGCTTCGGTAATTGTAAATAAAAATAAAGCCGAAATTAATGACAGAAAATTTCCAAATAAAATGAATTCATTGAATGTAGGTGTAAAAAATATATGCATATTTTGCAAGAATTATGATCATCATTCTCTTGAATGTACTAATTTAACTGAAGTTGAGAAAAGGTTAAAATTAAAGAAGGATGGCAGGTGTTATAAATGTTTTCTAAAATCTCATCTGTCATCACAGTGCAGGGTGAAATCGCAGCCTTGCGAAAAATGTAAAGCAACAGATCATAACAAATTATTTTGTTTTTCAAAAAACTTGAAACCAGAAGTAGTAGAGAACACTATAGTATCGAATTCACATTTAAAAAACAGTAATCAGGCAGCGTTATTGCAAACATGTTGCGTCATAGCCCAATCTAATTCTAGATCAAAAACTGTCAGACTCTTATTGGATTCCGGAAGTGAAAAAAGTTTTATTACTAAAGAATTGGCCCACGAATTAAAATTAACCCGTGTAAGAACAGAAAAGCTAACTGTTTTTGCCTTTGGTATAAATAAAGGTAAAGAAGAGGAATTCGAGGTTTTTAATATTGAACTGCGTAGCAAAATAAATCCTCGTCGGCTCATCCATGTTGAAGTATTAGCTACAGACTTAATAACCGCGACTCCCTTGAAAAGCCCAAGGGGCGAACCAGAAATTGAAAGTTATATTAAAAATAAAAACTGGAAATTGGCAGACAATTCATTAAGTGATTCCAAAATTAATATTTTGCTAGGAGCTGATTATTTTTGGAAAATACAGAGAGGTATCATTGAAGAAATCGGTGATAATTTATATGTTGCTAATACTATTTTCGGATATACTGTAGTGGGGAAATTGAATAATAATAGTACAGAAGTAATTAATTCGCATTTTGTATCTGTAAATAAATTTGACAGTTTTGATTTGCAGCGTTTTTGGGATTTAGAATCACTTGGAATATGTGACAGTAAGAATGATTCTATGTCACAGAGAGATATAGAAATTATTAATTCTTTTAATGAAAATTTAAATTTTGTTAAGGGAAGATATGAAATTCAATTTTTGTGGAAGGAAAATAAAAATGAATTAAAATCGAATATAGAAATAGCCAAAAATAGACTTTGGGGTTTGAGAACAAAACTGTCTAAAAATGAATGGCTTAAAAATGAATATGAAAAAATTCTTGAGGAACAAAAGAAAATGGGTATAATAGAGGAGTGTAAAATAAACAAAAATGAAACTGGTGTATATTATATGCCCCACAGACCGGTGATAAGAACAGATAAGTCCACTACAAAGGTCAGAATAGTGTTTGATGCTTCTTCCAAAGAAAAGGAAGCAAAATCTTTAAATGAATGTTTATTTGCAGGCCCCAATTTAAATCCTAATATTTTGGATATTATTTTAAAATTCCGCCTTCATAAAATTGCCTTTGTTTGTGACATTGAAAAAGCTTTTCTGCAAATACAGGTTGCTGAAAATGATAGAAACTTTTTGAGATTTCTATGGTTTGAGGATATAAATAGTAAAAATCCTCTATTAAAGGTTTTCCGCATGACTCGTGTAACTTTTGGTGTTACAACATCACCCTTTTTGCTCTCAGCTACCATTAAACATCACATAAAGGGCTATAAGAACTTGTTTGAGAAAGTCGTAAATATGCTTGATACTTCCTTATATGTTGATGATCTCTTTCATGGCGCTAATTCTGTAAATGAAGCATTTATTTTATCGTCTGGTGCTGTGAAAATACTTAAAGATGCCAATATGACATTAAGAAAATGTAAAAGTAATTCTTACGAATTAAGCAAATTGTGGGAAAAACATGGAATAAACGTTGATGAAGAAATAAATGAGGGAAATATCTCTAAAGTATTGGGAATAATGTGGTCAACTAATAATGACACGTTAAGAATAGACATTCAATCTCTGTTAGAAGGGTTTGATAATGAAATTATCACTAAGAGAATTGTTTTACAAACTGTAGCAAAGGTGTATGACCCTGTAGGGTTTATTTCCCCTTTTATAATAAGAGTTAAATTTCTAATGCAAGAACTATGGGAGCAGGGTGTTGATTGGGATTCTGCTTTACCTGATGCTTTAACACAAAAATTTAAGAAATGGCATCGTGAAATACAGGATTTAGAAAATTTTGAAGTGCCTAGAAAATATTTTACGAATTTTGAAAAATTAACTCCTGAAACTATTCAAATTTGTGTTTTCTGCGATGCCAGTTTGAAGGGATATGGTACAGTAGCTTATTTTCGTGATCCTTGTTCCCGTGAAACTTCATTTATTATGTCAAAGACAAGAGTAGCTCCTCTCAAAAAACTTACTTTGCCTCGACTTGAATTGATGGGAGCCTTAACAGCTGCTCGATTAGCTCATTATCTTGGGCAGCTATTTTCAGTTCCCGTCAAAAACATACTATGCTTCTGTGATTCCCAAATTACCCTTTATTGGGTCAAAGGAAGTGCTAGTAACTGGAAGCCCTTTGTAGAGAACAGAGTGCGTGAAATTCAACGATTAGTAGCCCCATCTCAGTGGAGATTTTGTCCAGGGGTTAAAAATCCCGCTGATGTGCTATCTCGTGGTTGCACAGCAACTGAATTGTTGAAGAATGAAGAATGGTTAAAGGGACCAATTTGGTTGAAAGAAGAGCACTTACCGACAACACTACCGGAAAATGAAGTCAAAATACCTGAAGAAGAGATTTTGAGAGAACAACGGAAAACTACTGTTTGCTCTTTAACTCATGGCAATAATGAATTTGAATTATTATATAAGTTTTCATCTTGGTCTAAATTAAGACGTGTTACAGCCTGGTGTCTTAGATTTATAAAAAATACTAAATGTCGATCTGCGCGAAATACTGGCTTTTTAACTATACAAGAACTTGATGAGGCAACTAAAATTATTGTGAAGTTGGTTCAAAGACATGAATTTGGAGAGGAAATAAAGACTTTAAAATCTGGAAGAAACCTGAATGCTAGTAACAAACTCCTTTCTTTAAACCCTTTTCTAGACAAAAATGAAATTCTTCGTGTTGGTGGAAGATTAAGACACGCAAACCTACCTGAGAGTCAAAAACACCAAACGATACTTCCTAAAACGCATCACATTACAGATTTAATTATAAAGTATTTTCATGAAAAACATCTTCACAGTGGAACTCAGTTAACAATTTTCCTGCGACAACAATATTGGATAATTAATGCAAGAGACGCCGTGAAAAGGAATCTGCGGAACTGTATGAAGTGTTTTAGAACCACATCGAACTTAGCCTCTCAACTGATGGGTGATCTTCCAGCTGCTCGTGTAGTGCCATCGCGAGTGTTTTCGAAAGTCGGGGTTGATCTTGCAGGCCCCTTTCTCATCAAACCTCGTAAGGGCCGAGGTGTTAGATCTTATAAAAGTTATATTTGTTTATATATCTGTTTTTCCACAAAAGCAATTCATTTGGAAATACTCAGTGATCTCACCTCTGAAACATTCCTCGCATCCTTGAAGAGGTTTGTTGCTCGACGAGGAAAACCTGAAGAATTGTTTTCAGACAGAGGAACGAACTTTGTAGGTGCCGACAACGAAATGAAAAAAATGATGTCCTTGATCTCTTCTGACGAAAAGATCCACAGATATTTGTCCGAAGAAACAATCAAATGGAATTTCAATCCCCCATCGGCCCCCCATTTTGGAGGACTTTGGGAGGCTGGAATAAAACAGATGAAGGGTCATTTAAAAAGAACTATTGGCGAACAAATATTAACTTATGAACAGTTCCTTACTTTAATTACTCAAATTGAATCGTGTTTGAACTCGAGACCTCTTGTTGCGCTCTCGAATGATCCAAGTGACTTAAATGCTCTAACTCCAGGACATTTTATCATAGGCACTGCCTTGACTTCAATAC
Source organism: Salticus scenicus (assembly GCA_963930645.1). Lineage (NCBI taxonomy): Eukaryota > Metazoa > Arthropoda > Arachnida > Araneae > Salticidae > Salticus > Salticus scenicus. Next base: position 334,726,937 of record OZ005652.1, on the reverse strand, counting down.
CAGAACCTGACTATTCTTCAGTTAACCTAACCCCGCTAGAAAGATGGAAACTTCTACAAAAAAATTTTCAAAGTTTCTGGAACAGATGGTCTTCAGATTACCTATCAGACTTGCAAAGGCGATCAAAATGGTTAATAAATAAACCAAATTTCAAGAAAGACGATTTGGTTTTAATAAAAGATGATAATCAGCCCCCTTTGAAGTGGAAACTGGGACGCATAATCAAATTATTTCCTGGAGCAGATGGCAAGATTCGTGTTGTTCTACTGAAAACTATTTATGGAGAGTTGAAGCGTCCGATCGCCAAACTATCACCTCTACCATTTTGAACTTTGAAATTTTTATTTTATTTTTATTTTATTTTATTTTATTTTTATTTTATTTTATTTTTTTTTTATGTTCCTGTTTTTAATCCATTTATGTTAATCATCTAGTTACAATGTTTCATATGTATATTAATCTCTTTTTTTTTTTCTTATCTATTTGCAGTTGAAGACCAAGAAAATGAAAACCTGTAATAACACTAATGTTGTTATTGTACTTGTAGAATATTTTTATGAACCTTCGTTCATGGGGGCGGAGCATGTTTGAACGTAGCTTTTGGTTTCGTTTCGCCAGCCCCCCCGACTAGTAGTTGGCTCTTTGCCAAATGAGAGGTGCTTTTTTCTCTTTGAGAATGTTACTTTTTTTATGTTTAGTTTAGTTTCTCGGCCTGTCTTAAACAGGAAGTATAATTTTTTTCTCTTGAACATGAAAGTTATGATTTAAATATTATGATCTTGGCTCCTTTATGGAGAAACAATGTTATCCTGAAATATTACTGAATTAAGTTATAATTGTGAATTCTTCAAAGTATACTGCAAATAGTTTTTTATTGTGTGTTTAATTTCTAATAAAGAATTTATGCTCTCCCAACTGACTTTATGACTGAAATTGAACACGTGAATTACAGAACTATAGATTAAGAAGTTGTTTATGATTATATATTTCTGCATATTTTCATGGTACGAATTTTTTCATGGCGCAGTATATATAATAATATTTTTTTCAACATCAAATACTTATATATAATTTGTAATAATATTTCTCTGTTTTTAGGGATGTGCTAAACTGTGTTTAACAACCCCCCTCTCCCCCCTCCCACACACACGGAATTTTTTCATCCTTTACAATAACTGCTTTCTAACAAATTAATATATCTATGTTTATTTTTTAAATCTTCTGCTACAGCAATTTTCTTCCAAACTGTAGAAGAAAAGGCGGCTCAAATTATAAGAAAGTCCCCCCTCCCCCGGCTAACATATCGAAAATTCGTTCTTTTCCATTAAAAGCTCACACCGGTATGAATGCATGCTGTCGAGAACATCTAAATTAAGTTTCTTTTAATCCATGAAAAAATTTTAGACCAATTTATTTGTTTTTTCTCAGGTTTCTCTGCAAGCTGAATGTAGGATTTTTTATGTCAGGTGTTATAAGCGTATACTGCTGTAGTTTTACATCTGTAATGATTTCTTTGCTTTTGCTATTCTTATTGCTCATACGGACTTCTAATTTATTTTGTTCTTATTTGCTACCGTGCAAAGTGTCAAACGTCTATGTCGTTTCAAAACAATTCTCCTCCCCTGTTGATTTTGTGTACCTTGCATAGTCGGAATTTGTAGGAAAATGAAAACGACAGTCTTCTAAAGTTTTGTTTTATGAGCAATTTATGAAGAAAGCATCTGTTATTATTATTATTAACTAAAATGGCCTCTTTCGGTATTATAAAACATTTACCCTCTCTCCCACATGTAAATATTCTTTGAACTGAACGAATGCAATTACAACTGCTTTTGGGCGCTCTTCTAAATGCTTTACAAAATCATACGCAGATAAGACTATCTATCCCGAACCGCTGCATTGATATAACAGTGACATTCTCATCATTTTGCTCCATTGTAAATTAAAGAAGATACGCATGTAAAAATAAAGTTAAAGATACATATGCAATATTTGTAAACTATTAATATAAAATTAGCAGCAGTATCATACATTTAACCTCGAGAAAAGACTTGTGTATTAACATATAAAATTTAATTGATTTCTGCTGCATTTGTATAATTTCGCCCTCCGCAGTAAATACATAAAGAATTATGTAACCGAAATACGTAGCTAGATACTACATACTAGATTCTAGGTATCTTTAAATTGAATAACTCTGTTTATAAGTTTCAGGATTTAAATATAAAACAATAACCACTAATATAACTAACATAAACAGTCATTGCTTGTGTTGATTATTAAAATAGGATGAAATATTATATAAAATTTAACTTACCTAATTATGAATTCCAAATGAAAACACGAATTGCTTTAAGTTCTTCAATACAGTCAACAATAACAAACTTAATGAGTAGATACGAAGAGAAACATTCCGCAGAAACAATCTAATTTTCCCTAAAGTTCCCTTTTCCCCCTTTTTACGTAATAGTACACTGCAATGAAACAAACTATTCAGTATATTTCTACCTACAAAACTTCTAGTTAAATATATATATATATATAATAAATAGGTATTTACTTGAATATAAAAATAATTTAAGGTTATGCATTTATATAGTTTTTTATTAATGTATCTATCAAAATCCCTACAGGGAAAACGTTGTTTTGAAAAGGGAAATATCTGTAAATTAAGAACTAAGTTTCTTGGTTCAATGCTTTTAACAGAGAACTCATGTAAATTTACGGAGAGTCTCAATACTTTTTCTGTACTTTTACAGAAATTTTTGACAGTGAACCGAGTTTCTTGATTCACTGCTTTTAACAGTGAACTCATGTACATTTACGGAGATTCTCAATACTTTTTCTGTATTTTTACAGAAATTTTTAACAGTGCAGTGTTTCAAGAAGTACGTTTTTTAGACAGACATTTCTCGGACAGATTATAATCCTCCCTCAACAGATGGCAGCATCAGACGATCTCCTCAGCACCGAAATTTTAATTAGTTAAAAGGAAAAGCTAATAAAAATCTTTGGAATACTGTGTAGACATTGAAATATATTCTTTTATCAATTGACCCCTTTTCTTTTAATTATCTGCAAAAATTAACATATTTTTCCTTGCAATATCGAACCCATAACCTTCACGTTATTAGTTTGATGCTCTAAGCTAACGGACCATCCACGGAAAACATTTCAACATTTACGTTCCTTTCTCCAGAATAGTTCATTTCAGAAATTTATGTATTTTATTTAATTAAGAAAAAACACTAATCAAAAATTCAAAAATAGGTCTTTAAGATGCACCAGTAGAAATCCGTGCAAAATTCTGTAGCTCTGCGATCAGCCATTTGCCTACAAAGTGACGAACACACACACAAACATCTTTTATTATATGCATATATATAAATTGTAATCATCTTCTGAATAAATATATGAATACTGGCTAAATTAATATATAAATCACAAACTAAGAGTTTTTTTTTTTTTTTTTTTTAATGGTTAATTTTCTTAGCCATTTCTGTAAAAGTTATCAAAAATTGCATTAAAATTTCAATAAATATTTTTTACCGATTTTGGAAAACCATACAAAATGTAATACTGATATTGGTTTAGTCTACTTTATAAGGTTATTCAGAGATTATTTTAACAACAACGTTTAATATCCTTTTGAATCGAAAAGTCGTTTAAAGTTTTTAACTTTTTATCTTTTCTTATTGAAATGGCAAAACGCAACAATAATATACATATATATATATATATATTTTCATCCTATTGAGAACCAAGAGAGGAAAGGACTTCTTCCATCCATGTTTGATAGATTTGTTTGGTTATTTGAATTTTATTTCATGATATATGGCATTCCTTGATACGTAAAATTTAAAATAAATAGCTTTCGTATATGGTCAGAATTTTTCATAGGAGAATGATAAAATTTTCTACCTTACAAAAGAAAACACTTTGATAGATTTGTGCTATAAATCAAACTTTTTTTATTACTCTTCTCACAACAATTTACTTTTTTTAAGCAGATTTTATTTACACTTACATTTCAGTTTCATTTTTAAATACAAATTCTCATAAAAATGCAAATTTATTATTGAAATTGTTATTATTTTAATTATTATTTTTTTTATACGGAAGAGTTTCATTTTAATGGCGAAAATAATAATAATAAGCTGTGTAATAGTAGTAAGTAGCTTTCAACTCTTATGAAGATTGCGCAGAAAACTTCTTAAAAAATATTAATAATGGAGTATAATATTCATTTAAAATCTTACCTGCAACCAAAATTTTTGTTGTTGTTATTGTTTCGGAGCATTTAAATGAGATATTGTACAATGTAAAAAATATGTCCTATTTGCTGCCAGAAATTCTCTGTAATTTGAAAAAATACGTTCTGACAACGTAATTTTTTCGTAAATTACGCGTATTTTCTCAAATTACAGAGATTTCCTAGCAGCAAATAGGACATATTTTTTACAGTGTACCTGTAATTTTTACTTTCTTCTATTTAAATGAGAAAAAAAGTATTAGAATCGTAAAAATTTTTTACTTACAGTTTTCGATAGATTTAAACGTTTTGTTCTGTTCTGGAACTGGATTTTATCATTTTTAGAAAATGTCTGTCTGTGTGCATCAAAATATTTTTGGATCAAAATATTTTTGGTCTTACGAACACATGAACGAAATTTAGCCAAACTTCGTATGACCTTAACTGGTTCTGATTATATTTGTAGATCAATCGCTGAACAAATGGCGCTGTCATCCTATTTTTGGATAATTATTTATATGGCAGTACAGAACAAAAATCCGTATAAATGTATAGACGGAGAAAAGAAATCGCATTACACGCTGTTATTTCTTTATTAATTGACGCAGAAAAATCTAATCAATATCATTTAACAAGAAATTAAGTGTACTCTCTGAAAATGTCGTGGAATTTTGAATTAAGGGTCATCTACACATTAAAATGAGCGAGAACTTTGATTTCTTCAATAGCAACACCCAATTTCGACCATATTTAAATTTCTGAGAGTCTGGTACTACAGAAAAGTATACACTTTTCATAACTTTTCCTAAGTTTTCATAGAGTTATAACCAGAAATGTGTTAGGGGATTATCGGTAAATCTGAAAAAAACCTTGTGACGTAATCCTAGAAAATCAAGCAAAAATTTCTCGCAATAAAAAGAATTCATAGTATTCATAACATTATTTCACCATCTAGAAAAGTGTTGACTAGAAATTCTCGACCATTCCGTCTATCCAGGTTATTTGTTTTTCCATATACGCATAACTCAGAAATCTATATTTCTACTTTAGGAGATCAGAAAATGGCTACTTCTTCGTTCTAGATGAACGCGGTATATTTTTTCTGAATAAAATGGTAAAAATTACCAATCACAATTTTCCATAATATTAAAAAATTGATTAAAATGCATAAAATATTTGGTGTTATTTCTGATTGTCAAATCCTTGTCAGTTAACCGTCTGCTTCTTATTTCTCACTTTCAATGTATATATATTTTTAAACCCTTCTTACTCATATATAGTTATTAATTTGACAGAAGATTTAAATGAGATTAAGCAAAATATGGAATTTGGCATATATATGTATATATATATATATATATATATATATATATATATATATATATATATATATATATGTGTGTGCAAACAAAAATATTTAAAAACTGAATTATAAAATTGAAGTATAGCGACCTGTCCGAGAATTATAGGTATAACGTATTGTATAACAGAAAGTATTTAGTGCATTTAAAATTTGCATGTGTTACAGTTTACAACGTGAAGAAACCTTTTATTGTTAGTTTTCATACCAGAGTTTCCTGTCAGTGTTTTTTGTTATTTAATATTTGTGTATGGTTATGCTAGTGGTTATCACAGGGTAGGAACTGCGCACTGGTGCGCTTTAGATTTCTGTATATACTCTGTGTCACTCCAAAATGTGTAAATATTAAAAATACAGTTACTCTTTTATACTATTTTATTTCGCATATAACAGTCTTTTTTCTCAGTATATCATTATCATGTAAATTAGCCACAATTTTGCATTGCCAAAAACAGTGATTTATTTATTTCGTGTATATTACTTATTTTGATTTTTGGACGCACACCGTACAAAAACGGATGAAAATACAGCAAAAAATGTCGTAAATACGTTTTTTAGCCTTCAGTCTTCCAAATTACAGGCTTTTCAATATTATGCTATAGAACTACTACAGTAAACTTTACTGTAGGATTTCTAATGCGTTGTAATTTGTGGCGCGCTCTCTGAACCAACGAATATCATTGAGGTATAAATTAAAAAATGTGCTTTAATCTTTTTATTTAAATTTGTTTTAAAAAATAGTGGAGATTTTTAACGAACCGAAAATGAAAATGTCAAAGATAAATATTATTTTGTAAATTTAATAAATGTTTTCTGTAATACTGAAATCAAATTTAGAAGCATCCACATTTACATTTAAAACAAAATAATAGAGAGAATTATTTTAAGCTGCATTTAAAATATAAATGTAAAGCATAATGCAGCTATTTATTGAGTGATTACATTAAATTCTGCAGATATGTTTTAACTTTACATATAAAAGCTTAAAAAAAAAGGAGGGGAGTGGAAGAAATGATGCGCAAATTGAAATAAATCGCCTACATCTTGTATAAACAGCGATTTATTTCAATTCTACTCAAATTCTTGCATTTTGATTTCGAAAATTCAGATAATGTTTCAGTCTTCACGTAGAAGATAACGGTAAACATTTTTAATGGCATAGAGAGTTGTACAAAGAACATGAAAAAACTTGAAGAATATTAAAATAAAAATTGAAAACAACCGGTAGCAGATTATAAACGAATATCAGAGGAGAAAGTTTTCAGGGGCTATCTTTAATTCCAGATTCTCCCACCCCCCTTTCTAAATTTTTCCTTACAATGCCTTCAGAATTCTACAAATATTTGTTATGGGTATAAATTAACATTTTAAATAATAGCCACGTAATAATAACCTTAATCTATTCTTCCACGATTAACTTTGAATACAAATAGCAGTTTTTAGGGTTTGGGGATGTTAAGTAGTTTTTCACCCTTTGAATATGGAAATAAAACAATTTATTGTCTCCTAAGAGAGTGAACTGCTTCTGAATCATCTCTAAACTATATGACTCCATGAGTGGCCGTGCCATTCTACGCTCAGAGCTGATAAACGGGAAGTGCTAGGTTCAATCCCAGGTCTAGCTCGTTGTCTTAGCTGTTCGAAGTTTTCGGTAGTTTTCTTCGAGACTCACATAAATCTGGGCTGGGCCCCCTTAAAAAAACATCACCCTCAGAGGGCACACTACCTCAGGCCTAGGACTCTCGAGTCCTAGGCCTGGGGACTCGGCCTTAGTTCCAAGCACTCTCTTAACTTTATAAAACTCCGAATTAAAAACTGTCCAGTTATTAAAATCTTCCCCTTACAAAAAATGAAAAGAAAAACAAACAAAAATTAACAAAAATTGTTTAACAAAAATTATTTCTGTCAATGCAAAAACTTGTTTGAAAGTTTTTTGACAATGCGTTATTAAGCAGAATCTATTAGCTATATTTCAGTGAAACTGAATTTTTAAATTGCAGTTGCTCCACAATCGTCTGCGTTCGTTTCCCTTCATAAACATGTAACCGCAGTCTTGGCATGCTTATGATTATGGTATATTCATCCAGGATAATTCTAAAATACAGTTGGATTTTGTACTTAAAAGTAACGTTTTATGTGGATCAGTTATTTTGAGATATAAATTAGTCCGCAACGTATAGCAACCTGGATAAAATTTCATATTAATTTAAACATTTCCCCACTCAATTTAATATACACTCTGTACTTTGAATCTTTAAATATCAAACTGTATTCTGAAAAATCTTAACTTGTCAAAAAATGTAATTTGTCCCCCAACCCACCTCTCTATTTCCATTGCTCGGCAACAGCAACAATAATTTTATTTTTCTTACATTGTGGTTTTTTAACTTGTGCATATATATATATATATATATATATATGCATACATATACACATGCATGCAGATTTTCAAAATTTTCACAAAGCAAAATTAAAAACATTGGGTAAAAAAACATTAATTAAAAAAATTGTCGAATAAAACTCCCATCTATAAAATCTTTATTTTGTATTTCGATTTCTAAATTTACTTAATTTTTATTGTTTAAACTATTAATTATATAATGTGGAAATAACTTACTTTTTCCTCAATTCCTACTATTTTGATTTAAGGTAATCTAGATTATTTTTCAGTCTTTCAGCAAATTTCAGCAAACACTTTTAATGACAGGAAGGGGCTGTAAAACGAATATATAAGAAAATATATAGAAGTTTCAGACGATATTAAACTAAAAACTAGTATGATGTGGCCACCACATGACTTTCTTCTATATAATTTTACACAAAACTTATTCAATACAAATTACTTTATAAATTATCAAATTCTTTTCAATTATAAATGCAGACGATTTTTATCTGATAGAATTATCACTAAATGCCGAAAGATGTCAGTTTTTTTTTTTTTTTTTTTTTTTTCCAAATCAAAAGAAATGACTTTTTTCAGAGTTTTTTTTTTTTTTTTTCGTTAAAAGTATTAAAAAAAATGGATAACTTTGTTTTAAATTATCACAGATCTATAGTTCAACCATTCGTTTTAAAGGTATTGATGAGATCTTTCGAAGGATACCCATATTGAAAATTTACTCCCCCCAGGGGGGGGGGGAGCGATGCCCCCACATGCATTTTTTTCTTTACTAGTTAACTAATACTATTATCAATAATTCATATTAATTTTACAATCACACGATTAAAATAACTCTCATTATGTACATGTATACGAAATTTTGTCCTATACTGTCATGTTAAAAATTTAAGAAAAATGCTATCAAATCACCACCTGTTTATCCATTGTTCTATAAATCTAATCAGCACCAGTTCATGTCAGGGTCTAACTAAATACCAAGTTTGGTTAAATTTCGTTCATTGGTTCGTGAGATACAGCGTCCACACAGACATTTTCTAAAAACAGTCAAGTCGTATTCAGGGCATCCCAAAACGTACAAATCCATCGAAAACTGGAGTTCGAAAATTTTCACGAATCCAATACTTTCTCTATATATACATGTAGAAGAAAGTAATAAAAATCACAGGTAACAGATTAAAATATTTAGAAAAATCACCGCCTGTAAGTAAACACACTTTCAAAAGCATCCCTAAACTGTAATCTTCAGAACAAAATTTTCTTGTTCTTTAAAATCTCCCCCCTACACACACACCTCACAATGAAAAGAAAAAAAAAATATGCTTAACATGAATTTATTTATTTATTTATTTTTTGCGTATATAAATAATCTGGTGTGTCACTCACACAACTTTCTCTTACCCTGAAATTTAATACTATAAATACAGGTTGGTGATTAAGAGGTAAGATTAAGAGGTTATGTAAACCTATGTTAAACAATTCAAATTAGGCTTCGGAAGAGTTTTATATGATAATTAATTCTGTGTGAGGGGGCTACCGCCCCCTCAACCCCGTTTTATTGATGCACCTACATTTATATAGAATTTAATTCGGTTATTAAAAAATAATTCTCTTTTTAAAAAATAATTTATTAAAATTATTATTTAAAAAAATTATCTTTTATGTTAATGCAGACGATTTCCATATTAGAGAAGCAGTATAACACTAAATATTCAAAAAAATGTCCCTTTTATTCTCTATCTTAAAAAAAATAATAATACGATTTTTTTTCTAAGTTCTTTTTTTGTTAAAAGTAAAAAAAAAAAAAAAAAAAAAAAAAAATCGATAACTTTGTTCTAAATTTTCGCAGATCATGGTTCAACCATACGTTTTATAGGTGTTGGCGAGCTCTTTTGAAAGATTCCCATCATGAAAATTTACTCCCATCGAGGGAAGACTTCCCCCGCAGGGGGGAGGCGAGGCTTCTACCTACACATTTTTTTTTCCCAGTTGACTATCTCTATTACAAAAAATATATATTCGTTTCATTTGGTTTAGTGCAGTCTATAGACATTAAACTCTACTTACCTGCAATTTCCCCCATAGACGTTTGATTGTCCCTGTACACGAACCATTTGCTTGATCTTAATGAAAAGCTTACTGTAGCATCCCTATATGATACACATTTAGAATACCAAGTTTGGAATGTCTGCTACCATTCGTTCTTGAGATATGCTGATAACAGACATACACACAGACAGACCATTTGCTAAAAACATGATTTTCGTATTCAGGGGACCTCATAACGTGTAAATATAATAAAATCTCACATTCGAAAATTTGACCCAAAAACAATACTTTCTCTACCTTATGGGTAAGAGAAAGTAAAAATTATCTGCTTATTTTCTGGCCCAGTTTTGATAGGATAGTATCAATTAGATCCGTTTTAGCGAAAAAGTAGTTTTAAATTACAGCCAATTGTCATTTCGGCTATCTGTGCCTTACAAAATAAATTCGTGGACGAAATATTGTCATGACTGTAGTTACGGCACAAAAGTACAAAAAACATATGTGCATTAGTTGTACTTTTGAAAGTTGTAGTTTTGAATTGGTTCGAAAAATGTAACCTTGATAAAATTTCGCATTCATTTAAACATTTCTTCGCACAACTTAATGTTATGTTTTCAATCTTTGAATTTCAGTTTGTATACAGAACAAGTTTGAAAGTGTCATTTAACTTCTTCCTCACTTCCTCCATTCATTCCCGCTGCGGGTAAAGAAACAATTTTATTAGTTTTTCTATGTTGCTTGTTTCTGTTTTGTTATATCAAATATATAAATGTTGAACATACAAACAGATTTTCAAACATTTAAGAAAACAAAACTGAAAATATTGTGTTGGTATCCATACAAATCATTCCCATCAGCCCCCCTCCCCCCCGCCCACACTAAAAAATGTTTAGTATCAATAATTTTCAATTATATAATTTTCAATAATATTTCTGGTCTTTAATGTTCTGATTAAAATTTAACCTTATTCTCATCGCAGAAAAACATTGCTGATTTAATAAACTTTTCTGGCCATTAGACATCTGTTCTTTTCAAAAAGTAAAGAAAGAAAGAAAATAAAAGAAACGCTTAAAAAATAATGTTTTAATTCATACCAAAATCTTGTCGGAAAGCGTTCGGACTTTGTGTTGATGAGACAGTGTAAGTTTGACTTATTTCATCAAAAAAATATTTTTTTAATTGCAGTTAACCTGTGATCAACGTCAATTCGATAATTCAGTTGTTTTTATGCTTTAAAATAATTCCGCATTAAATTGAACTTTTTTAAAATTCGATTTGAAGTTATTCACAGAATGTAGCCTGTGTAAAATTTAGTATAAAACATTTCTCTACTCAGCTTGATTCATAAACTATACATTTAATCTTTAAACATCAATTTGTAAGCAGATTGTGCTAATGGTTTGAAAATTTAATCTAATCTCCCTCTCCTCCCCCCCACCCACCCAGTATTGTCGCTGTGTTAAAAAAAATAATTTTATCGTTTTTCTTGCATTGTTTCTTAATTTATATATTAAACGTTGACACTCAAAAAAAAAAAAAAAACATTGCTGGGTTGATGTACAACTCCCCTGCCCCCGAAAAAATAATGTTTAACATCTGTTTGAACGTAGCTTTTGGTTTCGTTTCGCCAGCCCCCCCGACTAGTAGTTGGCTCTTTGCCAAATGAGAGGTGCTTTTTTCTCTTTGAGAATGTTACTTTTTTTATGTTTAGTTTAGTTTCTCGGCCTGTCTTAAACAGGAAGTATAATTTTTTTCTCTTGAACATGAAAGTTATGATTTAAATATTATGATCTTGGCTCCTTTATGGAGAAACAATGTTATCCTGAAATATTACTGAATTAAGTTATAATTGTGAATTCTTCAAAGTATACTGCAAATAGTTTTTTATTGTGTGTTTAATTTCTAATAAAGAATTTATGCTCTCCCAACTGACTTTATGACTGAAATTGAACACGTGAATTACAGAACTATAGATTAAGAAGTTGTTTATGATTATATATTTCTGCATATTTTCATGGTACGAATTTTTTCATGGCGCAGTATATATAATAATATTTTTTTCATGGTGAACGAAACTCGGGATAAGTGAAATCCCTTGAAAGTGAAATTACCTTTAGATATTAATTTATCTGGATTTGGATTTGAAAGCTTGGATAATTTATTGTGAAAACGAAACTGAAAAATAATAATGACTGGAATTCCGGATTCGTTATTGGATAGCTGCCTGGATATGGAACTAGGTAAGCAAAATTTAACTACTATTTATAACATTGATTAAATGAAATTAGAAATTTTAATTATTTGAATTATTTTGTTTGATTATTTGCTCGCTATGAATATTGAAAAGTTAAAAGCTAAGCGTTCTACGGAACGCTCAAATGTAACTAAATTAATAAATAAATTAGAGAATTTATTATTGGACGATCTAGAAAATACAAAATCAGACGAAATCATCGAAATCCAGGAAATGATAGGTGAAAGAGAAATTGCATTAAAAAATTTAAATAATGAAATTGAAAATTTAATAGTAGATATTAAAGAGTATGAAAAAGATATCGCGACCAGCGATAAATACGGCGAGCAAATAATTTCTGCCAAATGCAAAATCAAACTAAGATTAAAAAGATTATGTAATAATAAAGATGAAAGTAGTTCAAACTGTTCTGTCAGTGAAACCCAAACAAAAACTGGTTCGGCAGTGAGATTGCCGAAAATGTCCTTACCAAAATTTGGTGGACAAATAGAAAAATGGAACGAATTTTTCGATTGTTTCGAAAATTCAATCCATTTAAATGAAAATCTTACAAAGATTGAAAAATTCACTTACTTGAAAACGCTTTTAACTGACAAAGCGTACAATGTTATTGAAGGGTTTTCACTTACGGAACAAAATTATGATAATTGCATAGAAATATTGAAAACACGTTTTGGGCAAAAGGATATTATCATTAATGCTCACATGAATAAATTGATAAACTTAGAAGGCGTAAAAAGTTCATCAAATATAACTGCTTTGAGAAAGTTTTATGACGCTTGTGAAGTAAATATTCGCAGTTTATCTAATTTAGGGGTGACAAAAGGCCAATATGGTCATTTACTGAATCCAATTTTAATAAAATTATTGCCAAACGATCTAGTAGTTGAATATTACAGGCAAAGTGATAAAAGGAAGGATGAGTCTGATGTGACAGACTTAATTAATTTTCTTAAAGTTGAACTTGAATCGCGTGAAAAATCACTTAGTATGATTAATTATAAAAATGCTTCGGTAATTGTAAATAAAAATAAAGCCGAAATTAATGACAGAAAATTTCCAAATAAAATGAATTCATTGAATGTAGGTGTAAAAAATATATGCATATTTTGCAAGAATTATGATCATCATTCTCTTGAATGTACTAATTTAACTGATGTTGAGAAAAGGTTAAAATTAAAGAAGGATGGCAGGTGTTATAAATGTTTTCTAAAATCTCATCTGTCATCACAGTGCAGGGTGAAATCGCAGCCTTGCGAAAAATGTAAAGCAACAGATCATAACAAATTATTTTGTTTTTCAAAAAACTTGAAACCAGAAGTAGTAGAGAACACTATAGTATCGAATTCACATTTAAAAAACAGTAATCAGGCAGCGTTATTGCAAACATGTTGCGTCATAGCCCAATCTAATTCTAGATCAAAAACTGTCAGACTCTTATTGGATTCCGGAAGTGAAAAAAGTTTTATTACTAAAGAATTGGCCCACGAATTAAAATTAACCCGTGTAAGAACAGAAAAGCTAACTGTTTTTGCCTTTGGTATAAATAAAGGTAAAGAAGAGGAATTCGAGGTTTTTAATATTGAACTGCGTAGCAAAATAAATCCTCGTCGGCTCATCCATGTTGAAGTATTAGCTACAGACTTAATAACCGCGACTCCCTTGAAAAGCCCAAGGGGCGAACCAGAAATTGAAAGTTATATTAAAAATAAAAACTGGAAATTGGCAGACAATTCATTAAGTGATTCCAAAATTAATATTTTGCTAGGAGCTGATTATTTTTGGAAAATACAGAGAGGTATCATTGAAGAAATCGGTGATAATTTATATGTTGCTAATACTATTTTCGGATATACTGTAGTGGGGAAATTGAATAATAATAGTACAGAAGTAATTAATTCGCATTTTGTATCTGTAAATAAATTTGACAGTTTTGATTTGCAGCGTTTTTGGGATTTAGAATCACTTGGAATATGTGACAGTAAGAATGATTCTATGTCACAGAGAGATATAGAAATTATTAATTCTTTTAATGAAAATTTAAATTTTGTTAAGGGAAGATATGAAATTCAATTTTTGTGGAAGGAAAATAAAAATGAATTAAAATCGAATATAGAAATAGCCAAAAATAGACTTTGGGGTTTGAGAACAAAACTGTCTAAAAATGAATGGCTTAAAAATGAATATGAAAAAATTCTTGAGGAACAAAAGAAAATGGGTATAATAGAGGAGTGTAAAATAAACAAAAATGAAACTGGTGTATATTATATGCCCCACAGACCGGTGATAAGAACAGATAAGTCCACTACAAAGGTCAGAATAGTGTTTGATGCTTCTTCCAAAGAAAAGGAAGCAAAATCTTTAAATGAATGTTTATTTGCAGGCCCCAATTTAAATCCTAATATTTTGGATATTATTTTAAAATTCCGCCTTCATAAAATTGCCTTTGTTTGTGACATTGAAAAAGCTTTTCTGCAAATACAGGTTGCAGAAAATGATAGAAACTTTTTGAGATTTCTATGGTTTGAGGATATAAATAGTAAAAATCCTCTATTAAAGGTTTTCCGCATGACTCGTGTAACTTTTGGTGTTACAACATCACCCTTTTTGCTCTCAGCTACCATTAAACATCACATAAAGGGCTATAAGAACTTGTTTGAGAAAGTCGTAAATATGCTTGATACTTCCTTATATGTTGATGATCTCTTTCATGGCGCTAATTCTGTAAATGAAGCATTTATTTTATCGTCTGGTGCTGTGAAAATACTTAAAGATGCCAATATGACATTAAGAAAATGTAAAAGTAATTCTTACGAATTAAGCAAATTGTGGGAAAAACATGGAATAAACGTTGATGAAGAAATAAATGAGGGAAATATCTCTAAAGTATTGGGAATAATGTGGTCAACTAATAATGACACGTTAAGAATAGACATTCAATCTCTGTTAGAAGGGTTTGATAATGAAATTATCACTAAGAGAATTGTTTTACAAACTGTAGCAAAGGTGTATGACCCTGTAGGGTTTATTTCCCCTTTTATAATAAGAGTTAAATTTCTAATGCAAGAACTATGGGAGCAGGGTGTTGATTGGGATTCTGCTTTACCTGATGCTTTAACACAAAAATTTAAGAAATGGCATCGTGAAATACAGGATTTAGAAAATTTTGAAGTGCCTAGAAAATATTTTACGAATTTTGAAAAATTAACTCCTGAAACTATTCAAATTTGTGTTTTCTGCGATGCCAGTTTGAAGGGATATGGTACAGTAGCTTATTTTCGTGATCCTTGTTCCCGTGAAACTTCATTTATTATGTCAAAGACAAGAGTAGCTCCTCTCAAAAAACTTACTTTGCCTCGACTTGAATTGATGGGAGCCTTAACAGCTGCTCGATTAGCTCATTATCTTGGGCAGCTATTTTCAGTTCCCGTCAAAAACATACTATGCTTCTGTGATTCCCAAATTACCCTTTATTGGGTCAAAGGAAGTGCTAGTAACTGGAAGCCCTTTGTAGAGAACAGAGTGCGTGAAATTCAACGATTAGTAGCCCCATCTCAGTGGAGATTTTGTCCAGGGGTTAAAAATCCCGCTGATGTGCTATCTCGTGGTTGCACAGCAACTGAATTGTTGAAGAATGAAGAATGGTTAAAGGGACCAATTTGGTTGAAAGAAGAGCACTTACCGACAACACTACCGGAAAATGAAGTCAAAATACCTGAAGAAGAGATTTTGAGAGAACAACGGAAAACTACTGTTTGCTCTTTAACTCATGGCAATAATGAATTTGAATTATTATATAAGTTTTCATCTTGGTCTAAATTAAGACGTGTTACAGCCTGGTGTCTTAGATTTATAAAAAATACTAAATGTCGATCTGCGCGAAATACTGGCTTTTTAACTATACAAGAACTTGATGAGGCAACTAAAATTATTGTGAAGTTGGTTCAAAGACATGAATTTGGAGAGGAAATAAAGACTTTAAAATCTGGAAGAAACCTGAATGCTAGTAACAAACTCCTTTCTTTAAACCCTTTTCTAGACAAAAATGAAATTCTTCGTGTTGGTGGAAGATTAAGACACGCAAACCTACCTGAGAGTCAAAAACACCAAACGATACTTCCTAAAACGCATCACATTACAGATTTAATTATAAAGTATTTTCATGAAAAACATCTTCACAGTGGAACTCAGTTAACAATTTCAGTCCTGCGACAACAATATTGGATAATTAATGCAAGAGACGCCGTGAAAAGGAATCTGCGGAACTGTATGAAGTGTTTTAGAACCACATCGAACTTAGCCTCTCAACTGATGGGTGATCTTCCAGCTGCTCGTGTAGTGCCATCGCGAGTGTTTTCGAAAGTCGGGGTTGATCTTGCAGGCCCCTTTCTCATCAAACCTCGTAAGGGCCGAGGTGTTAGATCTTATAAAAGTTATATTTGTTTATATATCTGTTTTTCCACAAAAGCAATTCATTTGGAAATACTCAGTGATCTCACCTCTGAAACATTCCTCGCATCCTTGAAGAGGTTTGTTGCTCGACGAGGAAAACCTGAAGAATTGTTTTCAGACAGAGGAACGAACTTTGTAGGTGCCGACAACGAAATGAAAAAAATGATGTCCTTGATCTCTTCTGACGAAAAGATCCACAGATATTTGTCCGAAGAAACAATCAAATGGAATTTCAATCCCCCATCGGCCCCCCATTTTGGAGGACTTTGGGAGGCTGGAATAAAACAGATGAAGGGTCATTTAAAAAGAACTATTGGCGAACAAATATTAACTTATGAACAGTTCCTTACTTTAATTACTCAAATTGAATCGTGTTTGAACTCGAGACCTCTTGTTGCGCTCTCGAATGATCCAAGTGACTTAAATGCTCTAACTCCAGGACATTTTATCATAGGCACTGCCTTGACTTCAATACCAGAACCTGACTATTCTTCAGTTAACCTAACCCCGCTAGAAAGATGGAAACTTCTACAAAAAAATTTTCAAAGTTTCTGGAACAGATGGTCTTCAGATTACCTATCAGACTTGCAAAGGCGATCAAAATGGTTAATAAATAAACCAAATTTCAAGAAAGACGATTTGGTTTTAATAAAAGATGATAATCAGCCCCCTTTGAAGTGGAAACTGGGACGCATAATCAAATTATTTCCTGGAGCAGATGGCAAGATTCGTGTTGTTCTACTGAAAACTATTTATGGAGAGTTGAAGCGTCCGATCGCCAAACTATCACCTCTACCATTTTGAACTTTGAAATTTTTATTTTATTTTTATTTTATTTTATTTTATTTTTATTTTATTTTATTTTTTTTTATGTTCCTGTTTTTAATCCATTTATGTTAATCATCTAGTTACAATGTTTCATATGTATATTAATCTCTTTTTTTTTTTCTTATCTATTTGCAGTTGAAGACCAAGAAAATGAAAACCTGTAATAACACTAATGTTGTTATTGTACTTGTAGAATATTTTTATGAACCTTCGTTCATGGGGGCGGAGCATGTTTGAACGTAGCTTTTGGTTTCGTTTCGCCAGCCCCCCCGACTAGTAGTTGGCTCTTTGCCAAATGAGAGGTGCTTTTTTCTCTTTGAGAATGTTACTTTTTTTATGTTTAGTTTAGTTTCTCGGCCTGTCTTAAACAGGAAGTATAATTTTTTTCTCTTGAACATGAAAGTTATGATTTAAATATTATGATCTTGGCTCCTTTATGGAGAAACAATGTTATCCTGAAATATTACTGAATTAAGTTATAATTGTGAATTCTTCAAAGTATACTGCAAATAGTTTTTTATTGTGTGTTTAATTTCTAATAAAGAATTTATGCTCTCCCAACTGACTTTATGACTGAAATTGAACACGTGAATTACAGAACTATAGATTAAGAAGTTGTTTATGATTATATATTTCTGCATATTTTCATGGTACGAATTTTTTCATGGCGCAGTATATATAATAATATTTTTTTCAACATCAAATACTTATATATAATTTGTAATAATATTTCTCTGTTTTTAGGGATGTGCTAAACTGTGTTTAACAACCCCCCTCTCCCCCCTCCCACACACACGGAATTTTTTCATCCTTTACAATAACTGCTTTCTAACAAATTAATATATCTATGTTTATTTTTTAAATCTTCTGCTACAGCAATTTTCTTCCAAACTGTAGAAGAAAAGGCGGCTCAAATTATAAGAAAGTCCCCCCTCCCCCGGCTAACATATCGAAAATTCGTTCTTTTCCATTAAAAGCTCACACCGGTATGAATGCATGCTGTCGAGAACATCTAAATTAAGTTTCTTTTAATCCATGAAAAAATTTTAGACCAATTTATTTGTTTTTTCTCAGGTTTCTCTGCAAGCTGAATGTAGGATTTTTTATGTCAGGTGTTATAAGCGTATACTGCTGTAGTTTTACATCTGTAATGATTTCTTTGCTTTTGCTATTCTTATTGCTCATACGGACTTCTAATTTATTTTGTTCTTATTTGCTACCGTGCAAAGTGTCAAACGTCTATGTCGTTTCAAAACAATTCTCCTCCCCTGTTGATTTTGTGTACCTTGCATAGTCGGAATTTGTAGGAAAATGAAAACGACAGTCTTCTAAAGTTTTGTTTTATGAGCAATTTATGAAGAAAGCATCTGTTATTATTATTATTAACTAAAATGGCCTCTTTCGGTATTATAAAACATTTACCCTCTCTCCCACATGTAAATATTCTTTGAACTGAACGAATGCAATTACAACTGCTTTTGGGCGCTCTTCTAAATGCTTTACAAAATCATACGCAGATAAGACTATCTATCCCGAACCGCTGCATTGATATAACAGTGACATTCTCATCATTTTGCTCCATTGTAAATTAAAGAAGATACGCATGTAAAAATAAAGTTAAAGATACATATGCAATATTTGTAAACTATTAATATAAAATTAGCAGCAGTATCATACATTTAACCTCGAGAAAAGACTTGTGTATTAACATATAAAATTTAATTGATTTCTGCTGCATTTGTATAATTTCGCCCTCCGCAGTAAATACATAAAGAATTATGTAACCGAAATACGTAGCTAGATACTACATACTAGATTCTAGGTATCTTTAAATTGAATAACTCTGTTTATAAGTTTCAGGATTTAAATATAAAACAATAACCACTAATATAACTAACATAAACAGTCATTGCTTGTGTTGATTATTAAAATAGGATGAAATATTATATAAAATTTAACTTACCTAATTATGAATTCCAAATGAAAACACGAATTGCTTTAAGTTCTTCAATACAGTCAACAATAACAAACTTAATGAGTAGATACGAAGAGAAACATTCCGCAGAAACAATCTAATTTTCCCTAAAGTTCCCTTTTCCCCCTTTTTACGTAATAGTACACTGCAATGAAACAAACTATTCAGTATATTTCTACCTACAAAACTTCTAGTTAAATATATATATATATATAATAAATAGGTATTTACTTGAATATAAAAATAATTTAAGGTTATGCATTTATATAGTTTTTTATTAATGTATCTATCAAAATCCCTACAGGGAAAACGTTGTTTTGAAAAGGGAAATATCTGTAAATTAAGAACTAAGTTTCTTGGTTCAATGCTTTTAACAGAGAACTCATGTAAATTTACGGAGAGTCTCAATACTTTTTCTGTACTTTTACAGAAATTTTTGACAGTGAACCGAGTTTCTTGATTCACTGCTTTTAACAGTGAACTCATGTACATTTACGGAGATTCTCAATACTTTTTCTGTATTTTTACAGAAATTTTTAACAGTGCAGTGTTTCAAGAAGTACGTTTTTTAGACAGACATTTCTCGGACAGATTATAATCCTCCCTCAACAGATGGCAGCATCAGACGATCTCCTCAGCACCGAAATTTTAATTAGTTAAAAGGAAAAGCTAATAAAAATCTTTGGAATACTGTGTAGACATTGAAATATATTCTTTTATCAATTGACCCCTTTTCTTTTAATTATCTGCAAAAATTAACATATTTTTCCTTGCAATATCGAACCCATAACCTTCACGTTATTAGTTTGATGCTCTAAGCTAACGGACCATCCACGGAAAACATTTCAACATTTACGTTCCTTTCTCCAGAATAGTTCATTTCAGAAATTTATGTATTTTATTTAATTAAGAAAAAACACTAATCAAAAATTCAAAAATAGGTCTTTAAGATGCACCAGTAGAAATCCGTGCAAAATTCTGTAGCTCTGCGATCAGCCATTTGCCTACAAAGTGACGAACACACACACAAACATCTTTTATTATATGCATATATATAAATTGTAATCATCTTCTGAATAAATATATGAATACTGGCTAAATTAATATATAAATCACAAACTAAGAGTTTTTTTTTTTTTTTTTTAATGGTTAATTTTCTTAGCCATTTCTGTAAAAGTTATCAAAAATTGCATTAAAATTTCAATAAATATTTTTTACCGATTTTGGAAAACCATACAAAATGTAATACTGATATTGGTTTAGTCTACTTTATAAGGTTATTCAGAGATTATTTTAACAACAACGTTTAATATCCTTTTGAATCGAAAAGTCGTTTAAAGTTTTTAACTTTTTATCTTTTCTTATTGAAATGGCAAAACGCAACAATAATATACATATATATATATATATATTTTCATCCTATTGAGAACCAAGAGAGGAAAGGACTTCTTCCATCCATGTTTGATAGATTTGTTTGGTTATTTGAATTTTATTTCATGATATATGGCATTCCTTGATACGTAAAATTTAAAATAAATAGCTTTCGTATATGGTCAGAATTTTTCATAGGAGAATGATAAAATTTTCTACCTTACAAAAGAAAACACTTTGATAGATTTGTGCTATAAATCAAACTTTTTTTATTACTCTTCTCACAACAATTTACTTTTTTTAAGCAGATTTTATTTACACTTACATTTCAGTTTCATTTTTAAATACAAATTCTCATAAAAATGCAAATTTATTATTGAAATTGTTATTATTTTAATTATTATTTTTTTTATACGGAAGAGTTTCATTTTAATGGCGAAAATAATAATAATAAGCTGTGTAATAGTAGTAAGTAGCTTTCAACTCTTATGAAGATTGCGCAGAAAACTTCTTAAAAAATATTAATAATGGAGTATAATATTCATTTAAAATCTTACCTGCAACCAAAATTTTTGTTGTTGTTATTGTTTCGGAGCATTTAAATGAGATATTGTACAATGTAAAAAATATGTCCTATTTGCTGCCAGAAATTCTCTGTAATTTGAAAAAATACGTTCTGACAACGTAATTTTTTCGTAAATTACGCGTATTTTCTCAAATTACAGAGATTTCCTAGCAGCAAATAGGACATATTTTTTACAGTGTACCTGTAATTTTTACTTTCTTCTATTTAAATGAGAAAAAAAGTATTAGAATCGTAAAAATTTTTTACTTACAGTTTTCGATAGATTTAAACGTTTTGTTCTGTTCTGGAACTGGATTTTATCATTTTTAGAAAATGTCTGTCTGTGTGCATCAAAATATTTTTGGATCAAAATATTTTTGGTCTTACGAACACATGAACGAAATTTAGCCAAACTTCGTATGACCTTAACTGGTTCTGATTATATTTGTAGATCAATCGCTGAACAAATGGCGCTGTCATCCTATTTTTGGATAATTATTTATATGGCAGTACAGAACAAAAATCCGTATAAATGTATAGACGGAGAAAAGAAATCGCATTACACGCTGTTATTTCTTTATTAATTGACGCAGAAAAATCTAATCAATATCATTTAACAAGAAATTAAGTGTACTCTCTGAAAATGTCGTGGAATTTTGAATTAAGGGTCATCTACACATTAAAATGAGCGAGAACTTTGATTTCTTCAATAGCAACACCCAATTTCGACCATATTTAAATTTCTGAGAGTCTGGTACTACAGAAAAGTATACACTTTTCATAACTTTTCCTAAGTTTTCATAGAGTTATAACCAGAAATGTGTTAGGGGATTATCGGTAAATCTGAAAAAAACCTTGTGACGTAATCCTAGAAAATCAAGCAAAAATTTCTCGCAATAAAAAGAATTCATAGTATTCATAACATTATTTCACCATCTAGAAAAGTGTTGACTAGAAATTCTCGACCATTCCGTCTATCCAGGTTATTTGTTTTTCCATATACGCATAACTCAGAAATCTATATTTCTACTTTAGGAGATCAGAAAATGGCTACTTCTTCGTTCTAGATGAACGCGGTATATTTTTTCTGAATAAAATGGTAAAAATTACCAATCACAATTTTCCATAATATTAAAAAATTGATTAAAATGCATAAAATATTTGGTGTTATTTCTGATTGTCAAATCCTTGTCAGTTAACCGTCTGCTTCTTATTTCTCACTTTCAATGTATATATATTTTTAAACCCTTCTTACTCATATAGTTATTAATTTGACAGAAGATTTAAATGAGATTAAGCAAAATATGGAATTTGGCATATATATGTATATATATATATATATATATATATATATATATATATATATATATATATATGTGCAAACAAAAATATTTAAAAACTGAATTATAAAATTGAAGTATAGCGACCTGTCCGAGAATTATAGGTATAACGTATTGTATAACAGAAAGTATTTAGTGCATTTAAAATTTGCATGTGTTACAGTTTACAACGTGAAGAAACCTTTTATTGTTAGTTTTCATACCAGAGTTTCCTGTCAGTGTTTTTTGTTATTTAATATTTGTGTATGGTTATGCTAGTGGTTATCACAGGGTAGGAACTGCGCACTGGTGCGCTTTAGATTTCTGTATATACTCTGTGTCACTCCAAAATGTGTAAATATTAAAAATACAGTTACTCTTTTATACTATTTTATTTCGCATATAACAGTCTTTTTTCTCAGTATATCATTATCATGTAAATTAGCCACAATTTTGCATTGCCAAAAACAGTGATTTATTTATTTCGTGTATATTACTTATTTTGATTTTTGGACGCACACCGTACAAAAACGGATGAAAATACAGCAAAAAATGTCGTAAATACGTTTTTTAGCCTTCAGTCTTCCAAATTACAGGCTTTTCAATATTATGCTATAGAACTACTACAGTAAACTTTACTGTAGGATTTCTAATGCGTTGTAATTTGTGGCGCGCTCTCTGAACCAACGAATATCATTGAGGTATAAATTAAAAAATGTGCTTTAATCTTTTTATTTAAATTTGTTTTAAAAAATAGTGGAGATTTTTAACGAACCGAAAATGAAAATGTCAAAGATAAATATTATTTTGTAAATTTAATAAATGTTTTCTGTAATACTGAAATCAAATTTAGAAGCATCCACATTTACATTTAAAACAAAATAATAGAGAGAATTATTTTAAGCTGCATTTAAAATATAAATGTAAAGCATAATGCAGCTATTTATTGAGTGATTACATTAAATTCTGCAGATATGTTTTAACTTTACATATAAAAGCTTAAAAAAAAAGGAGGGGAGTGGAAGAAATGATGCGCACAACTGAACTCATTTGTGACGGCGCTGGGCAGTTTTTAGTCAGTCGCACATTCGAATCGAGAGAAGTGCGAGGCACCTTAAACCAGTAAAACAAAAACTCATTCTGAATCATAAGACTTATTCGTATTCTGTTGATCTTATTAAATTTACATAACATCAGTTATAGATGTAACAATAAAGTTTATGTGGCAAGGATATATTAGATTTCAGAGTATCTTTGTGTTGGCAATTATCGTTTGATCTCACCGGGATGCTGGCAGAGGGTAAGTAAACTTAAACTTATTCCTCAGTTATTCTAATGTATGCTATCTTGATTCCATAGTCAATTTAAAGTTGCATCTAAAATCGTAAGTAAATCTTATTCGCAGATATTCTAGGTTTAATGTAAATTAAATCGAAATTCTTATAAATGAAAATTAGTCGTATATTCTTCTTTTGGTTTCAAAGCCATTAGTGGTCCGTCGTAAACGGAGCCTCAATTATCTATTAATTAGATAATTAATCGTAATTCGTTAAATTATTAAAAAAAAAAATTATTTTTGAAAATTGAAAAAATTCTCTTGTTTACGTAGTATAAAACTCGCTGTATAAGAACTTTAAGGGAAGTTAAAATTAATTTGTTGAAATAAATCATTAATACGAAGTTAAATTGTTTTGATATAAAACGTAATTCAAAGTAGTTTGGGTTTCAGAGGTTTTGATGTATACGTAGGAGTTTTGTTTTGATAGAAAACGTAATTCAAAGTAGTTTGGGTTTCAAACCGGAACAAT
Source organism: Salticus scenicus (assembly GCA_963930645.1). Classification (NCBI taxonomy): domain Eukaryota; kingdom Metazoa; phylum Arthropoda; class Arachnida; order Araneae; family Salticidae; genus Salticus; species Salticus scenicus. The sequence goes on along the minus strand of OZ005652.1, from coordinate 334,702,306 downwards.
TTCGGTTTGGGAATGTAAGAAATAAACAGTCATATTAAATAATTGTTGATAAATAAGTGTATGAGAATGAAAAAAGTGCATTTAATATTTTATTAGATTATTTATTTCAGTAAAAAATAAAATAAAAAAAAATATTCTATATGTGTTGTTTCTTTTCATTTGTTCTTCTTCTTATTTTTTTTTTTTTTTTTTTTTTTTTTTACTTCCTGATCTGCAGAATAATTTAATTCGATCGATTAATTCATATTGAAATTCAATTATTTGTAATTAGTTTGCTCAAAAGATGGGTAGAAAAGGGAGAACAAGGGCAAATGACGCAGAACAGAGTACGTTGTTCCCGAAATCTAATGATGTGATAAAATTTAAAAATGCGATTAAAGAGATAGATTTTATAAAATCGAAAGTCAATGATTGTGATAAAGGCGATCAAGCCAGATTAAAGATCCTAAACGATAAGGTAAATGTACTGGAGGTTAAATTCGAGGAAATAGTTACAAATTTTTCCGAAGAGGAAAACGATGAAAACTTTGAAGAAGTGTTAAAAAATCGGGACATTCTGTTAGAATTATCAGTAGTATTAGAGAGTAAATCGCAATCAAATACTCCAAATGTAAATAATGATGCACGTACCAAACCAGGGACTTCTGTTAATTCGCATATTAGTCTCCCTAAGCTTGAAATTCCTTATTTTTACGGGGATAATGAATCTTCGTTGTCATTTAAAAATTTATTTAAATCATCTATTCTGGATAATGACAGCCTTAGTGAGGTTGAAAAGCTACAATACCTCCAATCGTGTGTAAGAGGTAGTGCATCAAAACTTATTCGTGGATTTGCGTTACAATCGGAAAATCTTAAACATTGTTGGGAAATCCTTACTCAGCGCTTTGAAAATAAACGCCAATTAGCTATAACTCAAATAAATAAAATATTTCGGTAAAGGTAAACAAAGCGGATGATCCTAAATCGTTTTTCAATTTAATAGATACTTGTAACGAAGCGGTGCGAAATTTATCGACCCTCGGATTGGAATCTAATCCTCTTAGCGATCTTATTCTTATAAATTTCATGATTTCAAAATTGAATTCATCCGTTAGGCATAGGTGGGAGCTCAGTCTAGAGAATACGCAAACTATTCCCGATTTAAACTCGTTTCGTACATTCATTGAAAGGGAGGCGTCGAGTCAAACAAAGCTTGAAAATAAACCAGGGATGTTTAAGAAGCCAGTAGGAGGTAGTAGTGTAAAAAAATCTTGTGTCAATAATTCAATAATAATCAAAGAAAATAAATGCGTCGCCTGTTCTGAAGTACATCAATTGTTTAAATGCCCCAAATTCAATCGAATTAGTGTTCAGGAGCGATGGGACTTAGTTAAGTCTAAATCATTGTGTGAAAATTGTTTGCGAACTAACAGGTTCACATCACACTCTTCTGCACATTTATACACAGAATCTGCAGATCAGGGAGGTGGCCTTGTTACTCCGTCTGTGCAAAATAGTGCACAATCTAATGCAAATTTTATTAAACAAAGGGTTTTATTGTCTACTGCCCTTATAAAGGTTAGGTCACCGAACGGTAAAATTATTCAATGTCGAGCGTTAGTTGATAGTGCCTCACAAAATACTCTCATAACAAAGGAATGCGTTGAGAAGCTAAATTTGCCTTTGTTTGGCACTTCTCATCGACTTGTAGGCATAAACGGTCTTTCCACAGAAACTGTTTTAAATTTTACGGAATTCTCATTCTTGCCATATTTTGCTAACGAGTATAGAAATTTGAAAGCGCTTGTAGTAAATAGGGTTACTGCCCCTCTGCCAAATTTCCGGGTGAGGACGAGGTGTTGGCCACATACAAAAAATCTTCAGTTAGCCGACATGAATTTCTCCAAGCCACAACAAATAGATGTGCTATTAGGCGCAGACATTTTTTCGTCATTAATTTGTGGCAAGCCAGTACATGGAAGCCCAGGAGAACCCTCTGCCATTCCCAGTTCACTCGGTTACTTATTGAGTGGCCCCCTCTCAAGGGGAATGGAGCCAGAATCTACTCATAGTTCAGTTTTACACTGTTTAAACTTAAACGATTTTTTTGACAATAATCCAATAATATCTTCTAAGGGTGAAAACGAAGCCGACCCGGCAAAAATATTATACCAATCTTCCACCAACCGCAACCCCGAAGGGCGCTATGTTGTCAAATTACCCCTCCATGATGAGATAGATTTGGGTGAAAGTGCCAACTGTGCACTAAAAATGTTTAAAAAGCTTGAAGAGCGATTTGTTCAGAACCCCAATCTAAAAAAAGAGTATTGTCAGTTTATGAGCGAATATTCAGATCTAGGTCATATGACCCTACTGCAAGCTGATGAACTTAATCGTAAACCAAATTATTATATGCCTCATCATGGAGTTATAAATGAAAATAGTAGCACTACCAAACTAGGGGTAGTGTTCAACGCGTCGGCCTTAACTACAAATGGCAAATCCCTGAACTCCAATTTGCATAAAGGGCCAAAACTTCAAAGAAGTATATTTAGCAATTTCATTCGATTTCGTTTAAATAAAGTCGCCCTCTCGCGTGATATCAAGAAGATGTTCAGGCAAATTCTAGTCGCAGAGCCTGATAGAAATTGCCAAAGAATATTTTGGAGGGCCAATTTGTCAGATCCACTTCGTGTTTACAAACTAAACGCTGTTACTTATGTCACAGCCTGTGCACCATTTTTAGCCCTGCGTACCATATATAACGGTGAAATCCACCACAGAAGAAAGAAGCTTATCCTTTGGCCATGAAGTTCGATACAATGCGTTGTTGAAAAGATGAATATAATCAAAGTCTCGAGAATATACACATAGTTTTTATTAAATATATTCCTTAAAAGTTACATGTTGATAAAAATAAATTCGCACATAAAAAAATATTAATTGCAGAGCAATAATCCCAGAATTTCTCGGGGCGCAAGGGAGAGAGAGAGAGGGCTAAAAAGTTACGTCTTAACTGCTTTAGAAAAAAAGCGAAAACTATGGGTCTGCTTTTTTTGATGGCACGGGGAGAACCGCCAGGAAGGGAAGTCATATGTTTGCATTATCTTATTTTCGCCAAAATGAATGCCAACTTCAGTTCTTTGTTTTAGATAATAAACTAATGTTAATTTTTTGAATTTGTAATGACGGTTTATAATTGTATTAACCCTGTATTCGCCAACTTTATGCCAAGCGACAGTTTGACGAGAGAAAAGACCGTTATGAATTGAAATCATTAATATTGCGTAATTTGAAATTAAATTACATCCGGTGTTGAAATAATATATATTCTGACAATGAGTTTTCTTGTTTTATGACTATTTGAGAACACTTTTTTTAATAATTACGTTTAATGTCATAATTTCCGTTAGATATTATTTTTTTTTATTTTCTTTTTATCCCATAAAATAAAGTAGTTTTCTATTTAAAAGATAAACACTTTATTTATGATTTAGATATAAAACATATACAATTTAGATTTCTGAATGATGTGTGTTATTGTTTTATGTTAATAAATAGTGTAGGTCGTATATATAATTAAAATTGTGTAATTTTTAATGACATCTAAAAACAATTCTTTCTTCAAATGCCTGAGAACAAATTATGTAAATATAATATCTCATTTAAAATTTAATTACTTTTTTTATTGCAATAATGCATTAATTTATCATTAGATTTTATTTTATTTAAAAAATCAATTAAAATTTAACTAAATATATGTGAACACCTTCACATATTTCTCCCGGCGACCCAGAAAAAAATAAAAAAAAAATCTCTCTCACTCCCTAATATGTCATATAAACACAATGAAAAATGTCATTTTCTTTTTTATATAAAAAAACATAAGAAACCTGTATAAGCAAAAACAAAAATTGTATATCAATGAAACAGTCAACCATTACTATAAATGTGAACATTACAAATCTGTTTCACCATGAAATATATTGTTTTTTTTTTTTTTTTTTTTTTTTTTTGAAGACTTTATTATTCCGACAATCATTGTGGGCACCACATTTTACTAGAGTTCACAGTCTGGATCCAGATTTTTCCTACATATATCTCGTCAAGAAAGCCTTCAAAATGATACTGTTCACTTTTTTTCATAAAAAAGTTTTTCTTTACAATGTTCTTATATATGTATGGAAATATGATGTTATACCTTAAAGTTATTTCACATTACACTGTAAACAATATTCAATATGCATATAATACTGCAACATATAAAATAACATCAATGTAAAAGAAAAAGAAAAAAAAACAAAACACGAGTACAAGTAAATTAAAAATGAACACAAAATGAAAAAAAAATTGTATATACAAATAATAGAAAATATCACAAAAGTGAAAAAATTTGTTCGCGCAATTCCACACAGGAGAGATTGAAAAACGACGTCCATTGGACAGTCAAAAAAAAAATATCTCCCCTTAATCTTGTATTAAGCAACAAGTATAACGACTTTGGCTTATGGCCATTGTCCTAGCGGGATAGGGCGTGTATAAAGACCTGACCTGTTAGGGACAGGCCTCCGTCCCCCATCAAAGTCAAAGACTTCTGTAGGGACACCTCGCAAAACTGGGTAAGGTAATCCCCACCGGTAGAGATGCCCCACTTTATGTAATTTCGAAACGCAACGCTAGATGGCTCTGCGAGTTCGATTATTATTTCAGATAGATGCTAAATAGTGTGCTGTGGAAGTTACGTGAAGTTATTTCTTTGTTTTCTGCTACCACAACAATATTTCAAGTAAGTACCATGTTTTTTCTACTCTGTTATAAGAGTGATGCTGCATTGTAAGGCAGGCACTACTTAATAAGTAGGGATTTTTTTATATAAGCTTAAAAACCTGTAGTAAGAAGTTGATCAGTCGACTTCGGGCATTGTGCGGCCATTTTTGCTGTCTTTTACTTTGGACAGTTTCCGGGGCATCTCTTCCATACCAAAAGGATAGACGCCCCAGATAATATTCGGGTGAGATGCCCCACATACATTTTCAGGGAGAAAAGTCTTTTAATTGTTTAAATTTTAAACTAATATTTTTTAAATCATATTGTTTTTATAAAATGTTTAATATTTGTAATTGGAAAAATTTTCAACTTAAAAATATTTTTTTGAACTATAAATTTAGATTAAAATTCTTCAAATAAAATTCAAATTCGCGTGATCGCTAGAAGTGGCAACTCAAAACGAAATCACAAAAATACAGATTAAACCCAGATAAGAAAGCAGAAAACGCACAGGTATGTCAGACTGACCTTTGACATTTAAACTGAATATTGACATTTAAAATATAACATAAATAAAACTTGGGCGCTAACAAAACTGTAGGTGGGCGGTTAATTGTGCCAGTGAGTGTATATTATTGTATTTGTTCATGCAGTTGTTCAATGCTTCTTGTTTGTTTCAGGAAAGAGGCCTACAGTGTACAAAAGAAAAAATACTGGAGCAGCTCGTGAGACCTGGACAGAAGACGATTTAAAAGAGTCTCTCATGAGACTAGAAGCATGGGAAATTGGTGTCAATGAAGCTGCTAGGTATTATGGAATTCCTTCTCGGACACTTCGTCGTCGTCGAAGAAAAACGGGTAATAATACCAAAACAAGTTCTTTGGGGCCACAAGGAGTGTTTGGAGTTGAAAACGAAAAACATCTCATCAAGCACATACAACGTTTAGAAAAATGTGGATTTGCACCTGACAGAGAGACAATTAGGACAGCTGCATTTCAGTTGCTGAAAAACTAGGTCTTAAGAATCGATTTAATTTAGAAGCAAGAATGGCTGGGTACGCCTGGCTGTCATCATTTTTAAGAGAAACCCAGAACTAAGTATTAGATAAGCCCAGGGGCTCTCTTTAGCAAGGGGGAAGGCATGAACAGAGAAAGTGTCGATCATTTTTTAAAAAATTCTTTCAAGAGTGCTTGAAGAAAATCAATTCTTTACCAGACAGGGGAGTATTTATAATATGGACGAAACCGGCTGTCAGTTAAATAAAGTTCCAGGAAAGGTCGTGGCTACCAAAGGGGCAAAATATGTTCATGTTTTGATGTCTACAGAGAGAGGAGAAAATGTTACAGTCATTGCCTGTTGCAATGCAGAAGGACAATATTTCACTGGAATTTTGCTGTGGAATTTGTGGACAAGAATGACATTATAATTGTTTGCCTGCCCAGCCATACAATACAAGCTCTTCAGCCTCTTGACCGGTCTTTTTTTAAGCCACTAAAACACTACTTTAAAGAGGAAGCAAGGAAAGGGATTGTTAACCATCCAAGAAGGACCATTGGGAGAATACAAGCTGCAGAACTGGTTGGTATAGCCTGGAAAAAAGCAGCTTATGTTGACACTGCTATTAATGGTTTTCGGGAGACGGGAATTTTTTCTCTAAACCAAGCAGCGATTCCAAACCACTTCTTTTCCATAAGTGAAGAATTGAAACAGACGTGTGAATAGTCCCAAATTTCTGAATCAACTGAACAAACATCCTCCCCGACAAAAATATTGCAACAGACCCTGTATCTAGGTTAAAGGAAAGATGCCGAAAAGGAAAGATACAGTCGGCTAAGGTCATTGCATCCCAAGAGCACATGCAAGAAAAAAAGCTAAAATCCGCTGTTAAATTTAGCAAAGCGTCAAAACAGCTGGTGATGGACATGCATATTGAAAATGACGAAAGTGGTCTTACAAACAATTGCCTCGAATGTGAGGAGAACTATTATTTTACAAAAGAAACAGTAGATTGGATAAATTGCATAAAGTGCCATAAATGATTGCATTAATCATGCACAATGTACGGAGATCTGTGCAATGTTTGCGGAAAAGCGAAAATTAGAGAAGAGAAAAAGAAAAATATTATCTGAATAAATTAGACATATTTCGTAATATTTTTTTATTATACTTTCTAATCTGTAAATATGAAATTTTCCCATATATTAAAGAAAAAAAAAATAATCAATTTTGAAATATTTTTCATTAGATTATGTGTTTTATTTTAATTTTTACATCTTGCCTATGGTAGCTAAATATTTTAATATTTTATAAATTAATGCTAAGGTCGTATTTTTTAAAAAAATAGCTTACGTTTCATATGTTATAAACAACTGAAAAATTGTTATAAACTATTGACCATTGTTAAAACCTTTTATTATGTTTTTTACAGGTAGGGCATCTCTCCCACGTGAGTGGGGCATCTCACCCGCAACTTCGGGAAAGATGGTCAAATACAGTAGTGCGGCAATTTTACTTTTTTCTTTAGAAAATTTACAATACGGTACAAAAAAAACTACTTAGTATTAATAAACAACATATATTATGTATTTCCCACAAATTTTCGTTGTCATTGTTAATACCCAATTTATTTTATAGCTCCCTTTCCTTAAGTGGGGCATCTGTCCCGGAATTACCTTATATATATATCAATTGAATTGTATTAAACAATTTTCAAAAGAAGTGTGGGGGTCTCATCACAATGAAATGCGACTCTCCCGGGTAAATTTTGAACGAGTTAGCATTAACATAGAGGGTAAAATTAAAAATGAAAAAAAATATATATATTTAATTAAAATTCTTAGTACTATCAAAATTTAGTGTGATGAGATAAAGACTACCAAAACAACTCACTAAACCCAATGAAGCATTATAAAAAATAACATACCATAATAACAATAATAATAAGGTAATTGCCACATATTAAAATTTTGAGTTTTAACTTTAAGTCATTGCACTATTGAAAAGTTTTGTATATAGTATGTAAACAAACAGTATTGTAATCATCTGTTAAACTTATGATATATTAATATCTATCAAAATGTAAATATTATTAAACAAGATTTTTTTTTTTTTTTTTTAAACTGAATTATAATAAATTTTATTAAATTTGTTGTTAAGAAAACTGTAATAATAAGAACTAGAAAAGAAAAAATTACGCAATATTTCACATAGTGTTGTGTCATCCATTGTAATTAAAAATAAGAAAGAGAAAAAAAGGAAAAATGCAGAGTATATATTGGTCCAGCCATTTGCCTGCATACAATGAATGACAGAACAAAAAAAATAAACATAAAAAGGAACCTATGCATCGAGTACTCTTTATATAATGCACAAGTTTTGTAAAACATTACATAATATGATATTAAAAATTAATTCCTGTTTCTTAAATTATAATTGTGGCTTTGTCTTAAATTATAATTAAAATTTCTATTAGGACTTGCTTCATCAAGTAAGTGGCTGTATCTAGATGGTGCAATAATAAGTCTGTCAATATGGACTCGAAATGACAATCTATCAGGTGCTTGTAGTCTTTTAATTGTAAATGAAACCGGTGAGTGCTTTTGTAGGACTATAAAAGGTCCTGTGTATTTTGGTTTAAACTTATCAACAGATTTTAAATAAACTATGTCATGTACAGCAACTGGTCTTAATTTAGCATGTCTGTGAAAGTATTGATATCTCTTATTTTGATTATCTTTTATGTTAGAGTAAGTGTTAAGGTAAATCTTATTTAAATCTTCTAATAATTTATATGTATCAACATTCTTGTCGAGATAAGGTTGATTAATCTGTTGCTCAAATGTGTCAAAAATTAATGAAATTTCTCTTCCAAAGTGTAATAAGTTAGGTGAGTACAAAGTAGATGAATGTTTAGACCCATTATACAATGATTTATGTATAAACAAAGAGTTTTCAAATGTATGGCCTTCAGACATTAAAGTGTTTACTGAATATTTAATGGATTTATTGATCCTTTCGGACAATACGTTTGATTGTGGATGTGCTACAGAAGAATGTGTAATTTTTATATCAAGAGCACTATTAAAAGTGTTGTAAACACTGGATGTAAATTGAGGACCAAGATCCGAGAGGATAACTGAAAGTCTACCAAAGGTGGTAATATAACTAAACAAACATTTAACTATTTTTTCTGCTGATGTATCCTTTAATGGATAAAGTTCCAGATGGCGTGAGAAAATGTCCAACACTGTGAGTACTGAGTGACCATTATTAAATGGTCCTACTAAATCAACACTAATAGTATGTCCAGGATGTGTGGGTGTGTATGTAGGTTGTAATGGAGCTGGAAGAGTGTTATGATGTTTAGCCTGTAGGCATCGTGTACATGAAGCGACAAAGTTTAAGGTATCTGTGTACATTCCTTTCCAAAAGTATTTGTTTGACAGAAAATTATAAGTCTTATTTAATCCAAAATGAGACAAATGTGAAATTGTTAATGTCTTAGTTTTTAGCGAATTAGGAACAATAATAAGATATGAGAATGTTGAGCTATTGGGACATTACTTTTTATACATTAGTACTTTTGTGTCTGGATGAATAAAATAGTTTGAGTATTTTCTTGAAAAACCTTTCTTTAGAATTTCTGAGTAAATTTTTGACAATACAGGATCTTTCATTTGTTCATTTACAAAAGTATCATTAGAGATTTCTAACAGTGGGTCTTTATTATTCGAATCTCCAGAAATTAAGCAATTAGTGTATTGTTGTTTGATTTTATTACAATTTTTATCAGCAAAGTGATTAACAACATTACTATTATCATGTACTATAGGTAGAGGTTGTTTATCAAAAATTAATTCAGGATTAGAGTTCAAATCTTGTTGATTGTGAGTGAAGTCACATCTCGAAAAATAATCTGCTAAAATATTTGATGAACCACGAATGTGTTCAAAATCAAAAGAATATTCTGAAATTTCCATTAACCACTTAGTGGTAAGGTCTGTAGGATTAGTTGTTTTTTTGTATCTCTTTAATGGAGCACTGTCAGATAAAATTGTGAATTTTCTGTTGTACAAATAATATTTAAATGCAATGATTGATTTGTAGATAGCCATTAATTCGAATTTTAGTGCAGGGTAGCGTTTTTCAGATGGCTTCAATGATTTAGAAAAAAAAGCTATTGGAAGTAATTTATTATCATGTTTCTGCATTAGCACCCCAGCAATTGAAATATTTTATGCATCAGTGTTTAAATAGAAATCCTTATCCCAATCTGGTAGTCTGACCATTGGTGATTCAAAGAAAATTTTCTGAATTTTGTTGAAAATCTGTTGATGTTTAGTAGTCCAATGAAATTTTGATTTTGGTTTAGTCAAATCAATTAAAGGTTGTATTAATTTAGAAAAGTTGGGTAGAAGAGATTTATAAAATGTTACAACACCAATAAATTTTTTTAATTGCCTTTTAGTTGACGGTGTAGGAAAAGAATTAATTTTTACAATATTTGATTGTATTGGGGAAATACAATGATTTTGAATATGGAATCCAAGATAATTTACACCAGTTTGGTGAAAAGTGCACTTGTTAGGTGCAAGGGTTAAGTTATACTTTATCAAAATTTCTAAGATTCTATTTAATTTAGTGCATGTTTCCTCAAAGCTATTTGAGCCAAAAATGATGTCACCTTGATAGGCATGTATTCCCTCTAAGTCAATTTCATCAATAATTGTGTCCATTAAAGCTTGATATTGAGAAGCAGCATTTTTTAATCCAAAACATAGTCTTTTGCATTTAAAACTACCAAACATAGAAGTGAATGTTAATTTATCTTGTAAATCTTCAGGAAGTGCAATCTGGTGGTAAGCCTGTTGAAAATCTAAACATGTGAAGTACTTGTAGGCTGATAAGTCAGCAATAATTGTTTGTATTTTGGGCAAAGGGTATGAAGATCCCTGAATTATTGAGTTAAGCATTCTAAGGTCCATTGCAATTCTATATTTTTGTTTGCCTTCTGCGTCAAGTTTTTTTTTTTAACTAAAAGAATAGGGCAAGCCCATTCTGAACAATTTCTTTCAATAATTCCAGCTTCTACAAGTTGATTTATTTGACTTTTAGCTTCATGTTGTAATGATTGTGGTATTGGAAAAGGTAATGTTTTGATTTGGAACTCAGTGATGAATTTTAAATTTGGTATAACTTTGTCTGTATGCCCTAAAGTTTTCATAGATTTAGAAAAAGCTGCAAAATTTGTTAACAAAATTTTCTTTAATTTTTTTTCTTGATCTCCTTGGAGATGTTTGACATCAAAATCCAAAGGAGAGAGTTCCTTTCTTCTTAAATTTATTATTTCATCAGAAGCTTGAATGTAATTCAAAATTTGTGTAGTTGTGTCAGTAACAATTTTACTGTTTTTATCAATTTCTGCATCATGCGGAATAATTTCATCAATTTCTGTTAGGGTGCCCATTTTTGTACCTTTATTTATGTGTATACTTTCTTTAGTTAGATTTTTAACATAAATTTGAAATTGACCTCTATTACAATTATTATCATTATCTAGCATTTTTGAAGTACTACAATTTATCACTGAATCTAGACACAATATATTTGCATTATTTTCTGTATTTTCAAACAAATAGTCCCTGTCAGATAAAAAAATTGTATTCACATCTATAAATGTTTCCTCTTCAGGTTCTAAAAATATTTTCTGGGAAGTCCTAACGATAATTTGTTTATATTTTTGGGGAAGATTTTGATTTTTTTTTCTGTGTTTCAGTGCCTTTTGAAACTTTACAATTGTTTAAGTTTTCATCTTCTATTAGTGTACTTGTAACGGGAATAATTATATCTTTAAGTTTGATATTGTTTTTATACATGTCTATTATTACATTGTTTTGTTGAATAAAGTCCCATCCAAGTATGGCTTGAAACGTTGAATCATTAGGAATGTCAACAATGAAAAATTTCTGCGAGAAAAATGTGTTATTTATTTTAAAAGAAGTTTGAATACAGGAGGAGAATTGTACGTTTGAATTAACTGTTTTAATCGTTACTGGTGAAGACAAGTGTTTATAAGTTAATTTCTCTTTTAAAGATTTAAAAGTACTTTCAGAAAGCAATGAAATCGAACTCCCTGTATCAATTAATCCGGTGATAGCATTTTTAGCTAAGTTAATTTCAATTAACGGTAGTGTAGGTGAAATTTCATAAACATTAAAAATATATTCATTTTGACCTTCTGTAGTTTGTGTAGACTTGTTATCAGCAATACTTATCTTATTTACAGTTTGTGAGGCAATTGAATTTACTTTTCTTATACTAGATAATTTTGCAATACCACTCAGGTTTGACAAACCAAAACTAGGATTGGGTGCTGATGTTTTCGGGTGAAATTGAGATGCAAGGCCATCAGCCACTCTACATCTCGAGTCTAGTTTAAATTATTGTCATTTCTGTTATTGTCTTTTCTTTTGAAAAATCTACCTCTGGAAAAATTATTGTTTTGGGTTTGGCTTCTTTGCCATTTATAACATCAGGGATGGAACACGGGCGCAGAATTCATACCACTACCAATGTAAGAAAATTTTCTACCTCTTACATCAACGATATTATAGGTAGAGAAATTTCTTAAACAGATTCCGGTATGAATTCTGCGCCCGTGTTCCATCCCTGTAACATCTATTAGCTACATGACCTCTACGATCACACAGCTGGCAAATCACACCATTATAACCCTCTTTCTTTTGTGGTCCCTTTACTTTATGTGATCTAAAATTTTGTCTATAATTATTGTGTCGACTTTTTCCAACATGGGCATTTTGTGAATCTGATAAGCTGTTTACCTCCTCTTTTTTTTCTTTTTGTCCGAAGGACAAAGCATTAACCTTTTCTGTTAATTCAATTAATTTCTCTGATAAATTGTTAACAAATACATTATCATTTTGTTTGAGTAGGATATTTTCGTTCATGTTTATTTCTTGTAACTTTTGAGCGCGATTTACAGCCAACTTATAATCTGAGATTCCCTCTTCCATGATTTTTATGCGTATGTTAGATGGTATAGAGGAAATAAACCTTGTAAATTTAATATTATTAAGTGCGTTATCATCTGTAATTTTGTTATAAATAATGTTTGCTAGAATATTTAACCTATGAGAAAAAAAATTATGGATTCCTGAGGGAGCAAATTTAAATTATTAAATTCGATCAGAGCTTGAGTAGAGCTCATTGGAGTAAAGTATGTTTTAAATTCCTCCTTAAAAAAGTTTAAATCGTTTGATTTGTACAACTGGGGAGATTGTGTTAAATATTTTAATGCCGCCCCTGACAACTTTCCTTTCATTACAGCTACGGCTTCTTCAGATGATAATTTATTTATCCTAGCATATGTGGACACTTGATCAAAGGAAAAGTCCACTAAAGATGGTTCCCCATCAAAATTCATCAACTGAATGTTGACATTCTTGGCTTTCGCCATAGTTAATAATTTTGCCTAACTAACTTAAAATAATAAACTATATAATAAATATATTATGTGACACAAAACAAAAATTGTTAATACCAAGCATTCTTGTTTTTTTTTTTTTTTTTTTATCTATTTATTTATTAATTACTTTGGCATATAATTTTATACTATTGTATGCCACTTTTAAAACAAGAATACTTAGTTTTATATGCCCATATATTATTATCCAAAAAGAAAAATAGATGAGCATACATATGATAAATATTGTGTAAAAATAAAAATATTGTGAAATTAAATAAAATGTATTTAAAATAAAATATATTCAACCAATATTATGAATGAAAAATGTTAGAATTTGTACCAAGCATTTCTGCTGCTCTGATTTATTTATTTATTTATTTGTCTTTATTAAACCTTTCATTGATATTTAAAGCAATAAAAATAATATTGCATGACAATTTCAGCAAAAATACTTAGTCTCTCTCTCTCTATATATGCAATAATAAAATAAATATTTGTGTTCATGCAATCAATTATAAAATAAATATTTGTGTAAAAATGTAGCGATAATTATGCACTATAAATGAAAAAAAAATTGTGTTTATGAAAAAATTAATATATGAATAAATGAAGTTTCAAACATACCAAGCACTTTTGCCGTATCTATTTCAATTTCTAATTATTATTATTATTATCTTTTTTTTTTTTTTTTTATAGAGACCCAAAATATTAAAAATATCAGCAAAAGTACTTAGCTAAATGTATATTAAAAAATATATAATATTATGCAGTACTTGAAATAATAATTTTTTTTTTATTAAATTTTATATGCACCAATTAAATATTTAAACCAAACTAAAATAAAAATTTCAATTCTTAATAACTCATTTCTTGAGTTTAAAAACTTAATTTTTAAAATTGTCTTTGTTCTTTTAAATCAATGGTTTGTTTATATATACACATATATATGTCAAAAAGTAAGTCAAAAACTACATACCTGTTCTTTGTGCATAAAAAAAAATTATCATAAAAAAAAAATCATCTTAATTTTTATCTATTTCAAACCAATAACCAGTTTAACTTCCCTTAATTTTACGTGAATGTTACAAAGTATTTCTCTGTACACTATATCTTGTCCTGTATGAGTTGTTAAAAAGTCTCTATAAATTTTTAGTAATAACACATGTACGGCTTTTCTGCTGCGCGTGTGTGTAATATTTATGAAAAATAAAATTTCTAAAAAAACTGTTGTAGATTTCACACACATCTGGTTTTTTTCTCCTGTATCATCGTAATTTGCCGATGTAACAATATGAAATTATGAAGTTGTACACACACTTTTGGCTTTTCTTCAGCACGATTGCTTGAATTACTTTATAAAAATTCCCGAAATTTTTACGAATTTTACACACATACGGCTTTTCATTTACTAGCTTGCACAAAAATTAATTCAGGTATGAGCGCGTGTAAATTCCTGACAATACCTTGTATACAACTTTACAATTTTTTTTTTTTTTTTTTTTTTTTTTGTATGAGCGCCCTATAAAAAAAATTCGAAAACCTTCACACATATAGCTTTTCTCCTGTATGAGTGCGTAGGTAGTAATTTACTCATGGCATTTTTACTCCCATAACGTCTGGAAAGGCGAACTGATTTGCGAGAATGGCAGTTTCTCATCATCTTCTCGCTCGACGCAGGAATTGTATTTGAAGCCAGCGAAGGACTAATATTAGTAATCTCATGACGGAATAGTATATAAGGCCAGCGACATCTCAATGAGCTTTGCAGCAGGCTGAATGTATCAGGCTCAGCGCAGGAACATGTTGATAAGGGAAAGTTCTCGTTTAGCATAGCAGATAGCTCCGAGATATGCAAAAAAAAAAAAATGTCACTGATTCCAGGACGATCTTCTCGATTTTTTTTCTTTTTTTCACAAAGCGATTCACATTAATCAAAAAGTTCTTTTAGTCGATATGTGAAAGATTCACTTTAAAATGTTCGCATATAGGAATCCGGCCCGGAATATTAACTTGCAGGTTTTTAATCAGAATCCAATCGGCCTCTCTCTAAAAAGTTCGAGAGTTCAGAGAAAACAAAACAACATGATTCAGTCGGCCCCTCTCTAAAAAGTTCGAGAGTTCAGAGAAAACAAAACAACATGATTCAGTCGGCCGCTCTCTCTCTCCACCGAAGCATTCCCGGAAACTGGTTCTGAACACCAAGATTCTATAACGGTGAAATCCACCACAGAAGAAAGAAGCTTATCCTTTGGCCATGAAGTTCGATACAATGCGTTGTTGAAAAGATGAATATAATCAAAGTCTCGAGAATATACACATAGTTTTATTAAATATATTCCTTAAAAGTTACATGTTGATAAAAATAAATTCGCACATAAAAAAATATTAATTGCAGAGCAATAATCCCAGAAATACTCGGGGAGCAAGGGAGAGAGAGAGAGAGGGCTAAAAAGTTACGTCTTAACTGCTTTAGAAAAAAAGCGAAAACTATGGGTCTGCTTTTTTTGATGGCACGGGGAGAACCGCCCGGAAGGGAAGTCATATGTTTGCATTATCTTATTTTCGCCAAAATGAATGCCAACTTCAGTTCTTTGTTTTAGATAATAAACTAATGTTAATTTTTTTAATTTGTAATGACGGTTTATAATTGTATTAACCCTGTATTCGCCAACTTTATGCCAAGCGACAGTTTGACGAGAGAAAAGACCGTTATGAATTGAAATCATTAATATTGCGTAATTTGAAATAAATTACATCCGGTGTTGAAATAATATATATTCTGACAATGAGTTTTCTTGTTTTATGACTATTTGAGAACACTTTTTTTTTCTAATTACGTTTAATGTCAGAATTTCCGTTAGATATTATTATTATTTTTTTTTCTTTTTATCCCATAAAATAAAGTACTTTTCTATTTAAAAAATAAACACTTTATTTATGATTTAGATATAAAACATGTACAATTTAGATTTCTGAATGATGTGTGTTATTGTTTTATGTTAATAAATAGTGTAGGTCGTATATATAATTAAAATTGTGTAATTTTTAATGACATCTAAAAACAATTCTTTCTTCAAATGTCTGAGAACAAATTATGTAAATATAATATCTCATTTAAAATTTAATTACTTTTTTTATTGCAATAATGCATTAATTTATCATTAGATTTTATTTTATTTAAATATGCAATTAAAATTTAACTAAATATATGTGAACACCTTCACACCATACAACAACTATTAATCGATGAGGAAACCCATTTTCCCGTAGCTGTGCAGGCTGCCCGTAATAACCTGTATATGGACGATCTCCTTGGAGGGGCTGAAACAATCGAGGCCGCTCAAGCCTTGGTCACAGACCTTCAAGCTTTATTCAATGCTGGGGGATTCAAGCTGCGAAAATGGGCTTCAAATTATGTGGAAGCTCTAGTTCATGTCCCGGAAACTTTAAAATCAACAAATCAGGAATTATCCTTAAACCCAGATCAGTCCCAACCTATTTTGGGATTAAACTGGAATTTAACATCGGATACCCTACAGGTTGGAGTTAACACCAAAGAAAGCGTCACAACAAAAAGACAATTATTATCCGTAATTGCACGTATCTTCGACCCTTTGGGTCTTTTATCCCCTGCCACTATTCTTTTAAAATTGCTCCTACAAGATGTTTGGAAGCAAAAACTTGGTTGGGATGATCCTTTACTACCAGACATTCAAAACAGGTGGAACAAATTTTATGAAAAAATTGCCTCCTTTAAGGCCATGTCAGTCCCCAGATTTTTAAATTTGAAATCCAAATCTATTTACCAGATACAGGGATTTTGTGATGCGTCAACAAAGGCATATGCTGCCGTTATTTATATACGTCTAAGTCAGAATTCATCTTTAAAATTGATTGCAGCTAAAACCCGTGTAGCACCTTTAAAACCCATTACCTTGCCTAGATTGGAGCTATGCGCAGCTGTATTGTTATCGGAACTTTTGTCATTCGTCCAGAGCTCACTAGATTATCAGGTTGAGGAAATTCTCCTATGGACAGACTCCACAATCGCCCGTAGTTGGATCTTAAATCCACCCTTATAGGGCAACACATACGTCCTACACCGAGTAAAGAAGATAAAATCTCTGACAGACCCAACTACATGGCATCACTTACCAAGCAAACACAACCCTGCAGACTATGCAACTCGTGGGCGGCTGTTACCAGACAAATTAAAACACTTTGACTTGTGGTGGTCTGGACCTGATTGGCCAAAGATCCCGGTCTCAGATCACGTTTCAGAGATTTCGACCTCAGCCCCATGTACAGTTGTGGGAACTCCTGGACTAGTAGAGTCAAACCCAATGAATGAATCCGTGATAGAGGATTTAGTTTCAAAATTTTCATCAAGTACTAAACTTTTTCGCGTAATTGCATTTATGATGCGATTCATAAATAATAGTCAAAATACAACTAAGTTGAAGGGACCAGTCTCAGTACAAGAGATTTCAGAGGCTAGAAAGACTGTTATTAAATTCGTCCAACAAAGGTCCTTTGCTTCAGAAATCGCCCTTTTGCAGCGCGGTCAACCCGTTGCAAACAACAGTAAATTAAAGCCTCTCAATGTGTTTATTGATTCAGAAAATCTATTGAGAGTGGGAGGTAGAATTGACAAAGTCAAGACCCTCCCCTATGACACTAGGCATCAGTTATTGTTGCCTAAAAATCACCCTTTTACATCCACACTAATAAGACATTTTCATTTGTACAGTCTGCATGGAGGTGTCGACCTCGTGTTAAATCTCATTCGCCAGTCTTACTGGATTCTTGATGGTAGATCCACGGTAAAAAGGGAGCTTCGAAAATGTGTAACGTGTGCCAAAATCCAACCAACCCCAATTCAGCAAATGATGGGTGACTTACCCAGTGCCAGAGTCAACCCTTGTCGACCATTCCAACATGTTGGCCTTGATTATGCAGGCCCTATTCAAACGAAGTGTGACCATAAACGAAAAAATATGAAATTTAAGTCCTACATTTGCCTCTTTATTTGTATGTGTACCAAGGCATTTCTTCTCGAATTAGTCACTAGTCTATCCACAGAACATTTTTTATATGCCCTACAAAGATTCATAGGGCGTCGCGGCTATCCTACTGACATTTACTCCGATAACGGACGCAACTTTGTTGGTGCCCATGCCCATTTAAAGAAGCTCGTGACACTTTCTAAAGACAACGCTATTCAAAACTATGTCGCCAATAGACAAATTCATCGGCATTTTATGCCACCTTACGGGCCTAACATTGGCGGCCTATGGGAATCTTCAGTTAAATTGGCTAAACGCCATTTAATTAAAACTTGTAAAGGCAGTTGCCTATCGTTTGAAGAATGTGATACTATTCTCACAACTATTGAGGCATGTTTAAATTCACGCCCCTTAGTCCCACTTTCCACCGAGCCCAATAATTTCCTGTTACTTACACCAGGACACTTCCTAATTGGGGCTCCGCTTCTTCAGCTTCCTAAACAATCTCATAACCCGACTAATAAAATATGTACCAGTTTTTCTTCCAGATGGAACCTCCTTCAGCAGATTAAGAAGACTTTTTGGAGGACATGGCAAAGAAACTACCTTACCTCTCTGCAGTCAAGAGCAAAATGGAAAAGAGGTAGCACACATCTTCAACCTGGCCAGCTTGTCCTGGTCTTGGAGCCCTCGATTCAACCAGCACAGCGGAACCTGGCCCGAATTCTGGACATCCATCCTGGTGATGATGGCATCATTCGAGTCGTCAAGCTGAAAACGCCAGTTGGAATCATGAAACGACCTATCAATAGCATAGCAAGTCTGCCATGCTCAGTCCCCCCCCCCCGGAGGATGGCGGGAAGGAGGGGAGTGTATCAGTAAATCTGAAAAAACCTTGTGACCGAATCCTAGAAAATCAAGCAAAAATTTCTCGCAATAAAAAGAATTCATAGTATTCATAATATTATTTCACCATCTAGAAAAGTGTTCACTAGAAATTCTCGACCATTTCGTCTATCCAGGTTATTTGTTTTTCCATATACGCATAACTCAGAAATCTATATTTCTACTTTACGAGATCAGAAAATGGCTACTTCTTCGTTCTAGATGAACGCGGTATATTTTTTCTGAATAAAATGGTAAAAAATACCAATCACAATTTTCCATAATATTAAAAAATTGATTAAAATGCATAAAATATTTGGTGTTATTTCTGATTGTCAAATCCTTGTCAGTTAACCGTCTGCTTCTTATTTCTCACTTTCAATGTATATATATTTTTAAACCCTTCTTACTCATATAGTTATTAATTTGACAGAAGATTTAAATGAGATTAAGCAAAATATGGAATTTGGCATATATATATATATATATATATATATATATATATGTATGTATGCAAAAAATAGATACTTTTTATATGTGTATGTAAGTGAACAATTTCGTAATATCAACAAAAATATTTAAAAACTGTATTATAAAATGGAAGTAGCAACCTGTCCGAAAATTTTAGGTATGACGTACTGTATAACAGAAAGTATTTAGTGCATTTAAAATTTGCATGTGTTACAGTTTACAACGTGAAGAAACCTTTTATTGTTAGTTTTCATACCAGAGTTTCCTGTCAGTGTTTCTTGTCATTTAATATTTGTGTATGGTTATGCTAGTGGTTATCACAGGGTAGGAACTGCGCACTGGTGCGCTTTAGATTTCAGTATATACTCTGTGTCACTCCAAAATGTGTAAATATAAAAAATACAGTTACTCTTTTAGACTATTTTATTTCGCATATAACAGTCTTTTTTCTCAGTATATCATTATCATGTAAATTAACCACAATTTTGCATTGCCAAAAACAGTGATTTTTATTTATTTCGTGTATATTACTTATTTTGATTTTTGGACGCACACCGTTCAAAAACGGATGAAAATACAGCAAAAAATGCCGTAAATACGTTTTATAGCCATCAGTCTTCCAAATTACAGGCTTTTCAATATTATGCTATAGAACTACTACAGTAATCTTTACTGTAGGATTTCTAATGCGTTGTAATTTGTGGCGCGCTCTCTGAACCAACGAATATCATTGAGGTATAAATTAAAAAATATGCTTTAATCTTTTTATTTAAATTTGTTTTAAAAAATAGTGGAGATTTTTAACGAACCGAAAATGAAAATGTCAAAGATAAATATTATTTTGTAAATTTAATAAATGTTTTCTGTAATACTGAAATCAAATTTAGAAGCATCCACATTTACATTTAAAACAAAGTAATAGAGAGAATTATTTTAAGCTGCATTTAAAATATAAATGTAAAGCATAATGTAGCTATTTATTGAGTGATTACATTAAATTCTGCAGATATGTTTTAACTTTACATATAAAAGCTTTAAAAAAAAAAATAAGGTATAATATCTATATACATTGGCGGGAAGGAGGGGAGTGGAAGAAATGATGCGCACAACTGAACTCATTTGTGACGGCGCTGAGCAGTTTTTAGTCAGTCGCTCATTCGAATCGAGAGAGGTGCGAGGCACCTTAAACCAGTAAAGCAAAAACTTATTCTGAATCATAAGACTTATTCGTATTCTGATGATCTTATTAAATTTACATAACATCAGTTATAGATGTAACAATAAAGTTTATGTGGCAAGGATATATTAGATTTCAGAGTATCTTTGTGTTGGTAATTATCGTTTGATCTAACCGGGATGCTGGCAGAGGGTAAGAAATTTAAACTTATTCCTCAGTTATTCTAATGTATGCTATATTGATTCCATAATCAATTTAAAGTTGCATCCAAAGTAAAATCGTAAGTAAATCTTATTCGCAGATATTCTAGGTTTAATGTAAATTAAATCGAAATTCTTATAAATGAAAATTAGTCGTATATTCTTTATTTGGATTCAAAGCCATACATAAATGGCTAAGAAATTTTCTTGAATTCTGTGTGCGGACGTACCAAGTGTAAGACCACATGCTGAACAAGAAGTAAAAGAAAAAAAATTGTTAAATTAATTTAATGTTTTTACTTTTATGTAAAAATTTGATCACGTGCTATCTTTAAAAGGGTGTAAAAATTAAGAATTTGTGTGATGCATGTGACATCTGTATATAAATGTTTATAAAAAAACATATTAAAGAAATATAATTACTTGTTTTGTGGGGAGAAGCAACTATGTTGGTTACATTTTGTTTTACAGAATGAGCTTTTGAATTTTAAGTATTATCTGCAGTAAGAATAATTACATTTTTATGCAAGCGCAGATAGATGCTACTTTATTGATTTTTAATGAGTGGATCTGTTTTGTTTGCCCATTCTCATTCTCTATCTTGGATCAGATGGATCCTAGCGGCAAAGACAAAAATCAAAAGAGACTAAACAGAAACAATGAGCGTAAACGGTTAAAGCGACAAAAGGAAACTATTGAAGAACAAGCAGCGTTTAAAGAACCGAATGAATACCGAAGATCAGGAGCTAAATAAGTCAAACCCAATTGGTCTGAAATCTTCATTTATTTCTATTCCGATATCTTTTTAGTGATAATATCTACACTACCTTCATTGATTTTATGAATTTAAAAATAGTTTTGTAAACAAAATTTTATCTATTGGCACGCAACTAGCAAATTGGCACGCAGCTCGAGTTTAATTTCGAAATTTTTCCCGCATTCTGAATTCGGTTCGTTTGCGAGCCGGAGCTTTTCTTGTTTTATTAATAATTAATTTAAAAGTAGAAAGTTTTATAAACCTAAAAAAAAGATCCGCATAACGATTGTTTAACTGATAATTATTTAAAAAAAATATTTTCGACAGATTTGGTGTAAAAATTTAATTTTTCAAAACTTTAACTTGCGTAGAATTTAACTATGAAGTACATTAGAACTTCTCCGTGCTGCAGTAATCCTCTATTTTTTCAATATCTTTCATTGTTTTAAAATAGTTGTAACATAGTTTATTAAAGTTAGTTGGACTTCAAAACTGTATTTTGTAAATAAATAAAATAAAAATTTGTAAATCATAAGATTCACTTCATTTGAAAATAATTAGAAATATGTAACGATCAGTCTATACTCTATCTAACAACAAATTCAATGTGCTTACTTCCAGCCAGGTGAATGGAATTCCATTCCTGTTAACGGTAGATCGGCTTTTCGTTTTACTCACAAAAGTTTTTTTTTTTTTTTTTTTTTTTTGTGTAGATGTTGTGTGCGTAGTGCTGTTCTCAAATCAACCAAAAGTTAAGTGCCCGTAAGAAAGCAAAAGTGTAGTCTGCTCCGAAATATAATGAAAGTTTTTTCCAATTTAATATTTAGTATATTTTAAAGATAAAAAGTGTATTCGTTTTATAAAAAATAAATAAATAAATAACATACTTCATAACTACACAAGAAACATAACATACCACAAAACTACAGATAATACAACAAAACCACATACAACAAAAATATAATATTTACGTGAATTACGGTTTTCTGCTCTTATCACAATTATGTGTAGAAAGAGAAGTGTTTCTATGTATTATATTATTGAAGAAGAATTGATTTGCCATTCAAACATTCAACTTCTTGTAATTTTTATAACATAGTTCTCATAAATTTATATATAGGACACACACACTTATTTGTAGGATCTTAAATGCGCCCTAACTTTGAAAAGTTTGAGAACTACTGTGTTATATACATAAAAGGTAGAAAGTAAATTCTATTTCTCAAATTTTTACATTTAATTTTATTTTTGAACATTAATGATTGTCATTCTATTTACATTTACTTACTTAATTTTTTATTGTATTTTAATTAATGCAATTAACAATGTAGAAATATCCTAACAAATGCATTGTCGAATGAGGGTATATCAATTTAAATTAATTATGTGCACACTTTGATAACATATAGAATAAATACTAATGTTAGATGACTACTGGATCTTTAAAAAAAATAATCATACACATTTACAATATAGCAATATTATATATGTTTGAAATATATTTTTATTTATTTATTTATTTATTTTATTTATTTATTATTATTATTTTTTCATTTTTCATTAATATTTATTTGACAATACTTACAAATAAATTTCTTTCATATATGTTATGTTTAAGAAAATATGTTAAATAATATTTACAGTTTGTAAGCCATATGAATTATAATAAATCTAATATATTTTAAGTATAAATGTATATGGCAGCACTTCTTCAACACAATCAGTTTGCTACAAAAATTTTAAAAAGTATTATTAAGTATTCATTTTACAATAAATAGATAAATAAATAAATATTATCCCGTAATCTTTAAAAGTAACGGATATTTTCTTCTTTTTGTTTTGCATACCTTGCTTTAATTCCCTTTTTCTGTGTGATTAGTGATTTTATATATACAACTTTCTTCACTATGTCCCACTGCCTTATAAACTTGTTACAAAAGTTTTATATACACATTATATTACAAGCAATAGTATTTTAGTAAAATAGATTTTATTAGAAAACATAATTCATACCTTTTTAGAAGCACAAAATGTTATTAAATTTACTAATAATATTGCGTTATTGATTTTCCGCGTATAACTTCATGCCGGAGTTTTATGACAATATTTATTGTTCGAAGACTACGATTACAACTCTCCAATAATGGAAAAGGAACTAATAAAGTGTGGTTCGTCAGGAAATAACATTAATATGAAATATTGTCATTATTCTAGCTAAGAAGGTAGAATGGATAATAACATGAAAGTAAACAGAGTTTTATAACGGCACTGAAAGCTATTGTTTCAACCATAAAATATATTGCGTGGAAAGTTTGTATGGATGACACTTTTAATGGAAAATATACAGCGTGTCCCATATAACTGTTATCTTCTATAAAATGTTTATTTTAAGCAGCTTTTATTGTGTGAGTATGTTTATAGTGCTATGAAAGTCTTTAATATATTTACAAATAGAGTACATAAAGCAGTTGCAAAATAAATCTATGTTTATTTATGTATGTTTCTATGTAAAGGATATTTTTATATTTTTTTTATATTTTTTTTATTTTAGTGTTTTATTCGTGTATCTTAAAAAATTTATTTAACGTATACTTTACGCCATTTTATATATACTAGAGTGGATAATATAAATAAACGTTTTACTTTATTTTAAATTTTTAAATACGTCATAAATAAATTCAGCTCTAATTAACATATTTATCGAACTTGTTTACAGCATCCTAAGCATCCCATATGCAAGATAGGTATTTTTGTAAACAAAATATGCACATTTGTGAATATACATACACATATTTTTTTTTCTTTCATAGTATAAAATATAAGTAAAACATATAAGTATAAAAGTTTGATGTTATCTGCATTATTTGTATGCTTCAATGATTCGTTACATTTTGGAAACTGAAAATATTTAGTATTGCATTTTTAAAGATGTTATTTCTAAAATTTATTGTACGTTTCTTTCTTACACTACGGATTTCAATATGTTGGACGCCATTTGATTATTTTCAATTGAAATAATGTATATATATATATATTTTTTTTTTTTCGAAATAAATTTGTAATCAAATACCTTATAAATATGGGAAAATTGTTAAAATACTTAATGCTGAAATGTTGATCAGCTTATCAATTAATATTACGATCAGTTTATTACTCATACACCACTGTCTAAGAATGTCTACGAAGATTGGAAACATTGTATAAAAATCGTGTTAAGTATGTTTGACAATATAAAACAAACTAGAAAAACAAATGTTTTTTATTGATTATATAAGAAATATATTAATACCCGTAGTTAAAAATTCCAATCCTTCTACAAGCGGCAATTTAAACCTTTTTCTCACTTAAATAATTTCAATTTTGCTGTAATGTCCTGTATATGAGAGTGACGCTCTTTAATTTGTATTTTTCTTTTCATAAATTTAAGAGTTAACACTCAACAATATCATCCATACATATATACACACGGATTGAACATTAGTTATCTGATTATGTAAAACATGTATCTATTATTATCACCCCAATGTAAATTTGTTCAATAAAAAGAAATTAAACAATATATATTTTAAGTTTCCTAAGTAATTTTTGTCACCATTTTGTTGAAAATAATTAAAAACCAAATTTAGAAAATCTGAACATAATTTCCTTTCTAAATCCTTCTAAATTCTTACTTATTAATTTTTTTTTTTTTTTTACAGATTTTTAGAGATTAAGAGTTCTCACTTTATACGTTAGTCAGATAAATAATGCTTATACATAGTTACGGTTAGTATGTGATATTTGTAAATCTTGTTAATAATTTTAAAAAGCTCTTGGAGTTAAGCTCTAAAATTTTATAAACTCAGAGATTTCCTACTAAACTATCAAAGAACCTTAATTCTTTTCTTTTTTTGCATTTTCCAATTCTTCATTTATTTGTAAGTTGAAAACTGAATCAGTCAACCACACATATTTATTGGCTGATGACATGCTGTGTGGAATATGTGCTTGCACACATATTCCGAACATTTCATATTAAGATTTAATCACATACCATTTTTTGCTTTTCTTTATAGCACAGTGTGAAAAGCAATTTTACTTAAAATCTCGTAAAAAATATCTTTATAACAGACTTGGAATTTATTTATCAAATAATTCTTGTCAGAATTTCTTAAAGATTTCATGGTCTGACCCATAATCCCTTCTCGTAATATTATATATTCACAGACATCTCTTTCCTATACTGTTCTCCTATAATTACTATAGTACCAATTACAACAAAACAAAATCTTTTTGTGAGACAAGAGAAAATCTTAATCGATTGACTTTCTTATAACGAATCTCTTATATATATATGTGTGTGTGTGTGTGTGTGTGTGTACAATGGTGTTGTAAAATTTCTTGTTGCAGTGATCGTTTATAGTTGAGAAAATTGACAAGGAATAGTAAACTATAGTCATCCCAAAAACTAATCCATTGCAGTCATCAGAATAATTGTTTTGGCATAATTTTCCAAACAATAGCAAGTATAGATGTTTCAAAGTATTAATTGTGCAGCGTTAATTAGCAATATATGATGTTGCAATAACCATTGTAAAACGTTGAGATTGCCGAATAAAGACGGGGGGGGGGGAGCAAATCTAACTGCGTTCTATATGATGATCTGGAGCAGTTCTCTGTTATAGTAGAAATACAGCCAAATTTTAGGTCCAAACACTTTCTTTGTTTCTCGAATAAGATTATATAATTTTTTTGAATTCTAAAGTTCGTTATTAAAACTTATAGCCAATTACTTCACCAGCAAAATAACTCACACGAATAAAAAACCATTACATCTAACGATTTCACTATAAATGTAATTTAGAAAATAAATTACTTCTTAATGT
This sequence comes from Salticus scenicus, assembly GCA_963930645.1. Lineage (NCBI taxonomy): Eukaryota > Metazoa > Arthropoda > Arachnida > Araneae > Salticidae > Salticus > Salticus scenicus. Next base: position 334,675,710 of record OZ005652.1, on the reverse strand, counting down.
TATTAACTGACAGGGACTTCTAAATTTAGCTATAATGAAATAAACTTGTGCAATATTATTTGACGTTGAGTTTTCTAAAAGAGTAATTTATTTAATAAATATTACTTTGAACTGTCAGTTAGTTGACTTCTGATGGGTAATCAAAGAAGATATTTATTAACCATAAAATATTTAAATTGCATCAGTTAATGATATTTATTTGGCAAACAAGGTAACAAATCTACAATTAATTATTTGAGCTTTCAACATCGTTGTTAACGGATAATATATAAATTGTGCTCTTTTAATAAGTCTTTCTTATATTATTAAAAGTAAGTTTGTATCATTCATTTAAATGAATTGAAAGAACTGATATTAATAAAAGTGAGCTTTTCAGATAACTTTGAATAATTTAAGTAACTTAATTGAGAATCAGATTGAAATTAAATTTATTTATTTAAAAATATTAATTATTTAACTGACAATTTGATACTTAATAAATTTAGAATAAAATTATATGTATTCAAATAACATGACTGTAACTTCTTCACATATTTTGGAACAGAGAACTGCTCCAGATCACCGTATAGAACATACGCAATTAGATTCTCTCTCTCCCCCACGTTTATTCGACACTCTCAACGTTTAACCATGGTTATTGCAATATCATATATTGTTAAACACTGCACAATTAATATTTTGAAATAGTTATGCTTGCCATTGTTTGGAAAAATTAGTCCAATAAAATTATCCTGATGATTGCAATGGATTATTTTTTGGGAGTAAATGTGAGGAAGTTACTCACATATTCTTTAAATACATCTAATTTTATTCTAATTTTATTAAGTATCTTATTACCAGTTAAATAATTAATCTTTCTAAATAAATAAATTTAATTTAAATCTGATTCTCAATTAAGTTACTTAAATTATTCTAAGTTATTTGTAAAGCTCACTTTTATTAATATCAGTTCTTTCAATTCATTTAAATGAATGATACAAACTTTCTTTTAATAATATAAGAAAGACTTATTAAAAGAGCACAATTTATATATTATCCGTTAACAACGATGTTGAAAGCTCAAATAATTAATTGTAGATTTATTACCTTGTTTGTCAAATAAATATCATTAACTGATGCAATTTAAATATTTTCCGGTTAATAAATATCTTCTTTGATTACCCATCAGAAGTCAACTAACTGACAGTTCAAAAAAATATTTGTTAAATAAATTACTCTTTTAGAAAACTCAACGTCAAATAATATTGCACAAGTTTATTTCATTCTAGCTAAATTTAGAAATTCCTGTCAGTTAATATCATTGAGAAACCATTTAGTTTCTAAATTACATTTATAGTGCGATCGTTAGATGTAATGGTTTTTTATTCTTGTAAGTTATTTTGTTCGCGAAGTAATTGGCTATATGTTTTAATAACGAAATTTGAATTCAAAAAATGTATATCATTTTATTCGAGAAACAAAGAAAGTGTTTGGCCCTAAAATTTGGCTGTTTTTCTGAATATTGGCTTTTTAGTTCAGACTTTCCTGATCTGTTCTAATGAAATGAACAGAGAACTGCTTCAGATCATCGTATAGAACATACTCAATTAGATTCGCTCTCTACCCCATCTTTATTTGACAATCTCAACGTTTCCCGTAGTTATTGCAACATCATATATTGTTAAACAACGCTGCATAATTAATATTTTGAAATACTTATTCTTACTATTGTTTGGAAAATTACTTCAATATAATTAATCTGATAACAACAATGGAATATTTTTTGTGATGACTCTAGTTTACTTTAATTGATCTTGTCAATTTTCTCAACTACAAACGACCACTGCAAGAAGAAACTTTACAACAAATGGTTAAAATGTAATAGTAATTATAACATAATTAAAGTTTTTCACAATAACTTAAATAATATTTTAAAATATTATTTTACGATTTTATAGCTTATCCTTTTTTATAACTATTTAATACTGATAAAATATATTTCAGTGCTCATATAAATTAAATTTTCGTTCATAAAAGAGTGTTCTCGATACAGTATTGCATACTAATTCTCTTCAGTTATAAAGATAATTTCCTACATATCATTATCATCAAAAAATAATTTAAGACGATACATTCAGGGGACATATAATATGTAAACATTTTTACGTCCGATATCAGAGCAAAATAATCATATATTACAAAAAAAAAAAAAAAATTAATTATATGTAAAAGGTTTTGGTTTTCTCATACGTAGTTTGTAATAGTCTCATTGGTACATTTCTGTATATGGAAATGGGGACATTATTGAAATAGAATTCTTTATAAATGCAAAGTTTTTTTTTTTTTTTTAATTATTTATACATCAATTCACAGAAATTCATTCACAGCAACTACAGATCAGCAACAGGAATATGTAAAAATATTTATTCTTCTATAAACATAAAGATAATGGATTCATGAAAATTTTCCACTGCCAGTTTTTAATGGATTTAAACGTTTTGAGGTTTCCCAGACAAATCTTAATAATTTTAAGAAAATTCCCGTAAATCTGTCTGTCGGTTTGTCTGTTTGTAATAGAAATGGGATAAATAGTTTGGATAATTTTCAGTAATAGTTTGGATAATGGGATAATTTACAGTAATAGGTTACTTCGTTCCATACTTCCCTTGGTAATTGGTTTTTGCAACTTATTATTTTTTTAACTTATTACTTTTTAGTTTATATCGCTGTAAAAAAAAATAACTATTACCAGCTGCAAGAAACTCTCTGTGATTGGAGAATATAGTTATTTTCTCCAATCACCGAGAGTTTCTTGCAGCTGGTAATAGTTATTTTTTTACAGTGTATGGCTAATGTCTTTCTAATCCTTTCGGGATGATATACAATATATACATGTGTCCTGCATAGTGGATGCGGTTCATGTTTTTAAGTCCCAATTTTTTTCAATAGTAAACTTCACGTTATTGAACACTAGAATTTCTTCAATTTAAAAAAAAAAAAAAAAAACGCTGATATGAAATAGTGGTAGAGTCAAAATTTTACACAAATGTTTGTCCCAATCGTGTAAGCTTAAGTTTCATTAAACCAATTCCTTTAAACACGAAAACAGAATATTTCAAATAATATCAAGACACACGTACACGAGAGCCGTTTTCTGAAGAAAAAAAAAAGAATTCTGATATTATAAGCCATATATGTAATTAAGAAATCATTAAATAATAATAACAAATTTTTAAGAAACATCTTTAAGGCATCCCAAATTTTAAAGAACCGAGTGACTGTTTCTTTTGATTTTCCGAAGAACTTGAAATTTCCAGATTGACAAGAAAATTAGTGTTTTTCACTCACACTTAGCAGTCACTTTGAATATGTTTTCTAAAATTAGAAACACTTGTTAAAAAATATAGATTTTGCTTACAAAAATTGCATAAAATAATGTATTTTCTCAGACACTTAATTTTAACATAAGAGCATAATTAACTATTCTTAACACCTTTACTCATTTTAAATCTAAAAAAATAGTCACAAGAAAAAATCAGATTAAAAAAAAAAGTGAAGAAAAGCTAAACAGTAAAAATAAATAAATAATTAAATAAATATTCAATTTTCTTCTCAAATTATTCTTAATTAAACTTAAACAATATTCTTGATAAAACCGCAATACATAAATGCTCCCGAACACTATCCCTATGCTGTATGAGATTACGCATTTTCAATTCCATCTGCTATAAGCAATTAAAATATAAACAAACACTCCTTCCTTTCAATTATCACACCCGAAACATCTGTTTCCAATACGCAAGCGAATCCAAACCTACCAAGTGTAATCCCATTCCTCACCTTCATGACGAAATAATATAATCAACATCTAATAATCACCCTTTACCTATCTCATGCTAGTTGCTTAAATTAACATTATTTGGTTAAACTGTGGTATTAAAGTATCTCTATAATTTTATTATGAAAAATAATCAGCACCAAATAAAATCATTTCTAAGTTTATATCAATGGTGTTTAATATCAGCACGATGTTATTTGTTCTAGACGTTAAAATTATCTTGCTTATTTAAATTATTTTGATTAATATGTTTCACAAGAAATATTCCGTAATACGTTCTAGAAAATATTCGAGAGCTCAGCTGTGTTATTTTAATGATAACTTTATGAACATGGAAAGAGGTTACTGACTGAGAAGATCATTGAGTAACAGACCTATATCAAACTCGTTACTGAGATACGCGTATTCTTTCACTGTAAAAAAATAACTATAACCAGCTGCAAGAAACTCTCTGTGATTGGAGAAAATAATTATTTTATCCAATTACAGAGAGTTTCTTGCAGCTGGTAATAGTTATTTTTTTACAGTGTTCAGACTTGAAGTAACGAAACGGTATTCTGGAAATTGTCTCGTTTCTCGTTATTTGCGTATTCTATTACTGTATCTTACGTCGCATGAGTCTTCCAGCATGAGATCGTCCAGATGCCGCAGAGCAAAGTTAGAACATTTGTGCGGGAAGTCTGATGCGAGTCTTTTCGTTTCCTGTTTATGTATGATGCTGTATGTAACATGTGGGGTGCTGGGATTGTTAGATGCGAAAAGATGGGTGTTTTATTCATTACTCGGTGCTTTTTTTCCTACCGTATGACGGGATTTGAACTACCAGTTTTCTTGTGATTTCGATTTCGGTAGTAGCCGGTGTTCATAATATTGTTTTTGTATTTTGTAAAATAAATAAAGGAAAATAAAAAAAGTAATTATTCAAGCTTTTTACTTGTATGATGGTGTATTATATCAGTTTTATCGCCAGAAATTCCTTTCGCGTGCAGAGATTTTTAGTAATATATTACCGTGCTAATAGGCTACAATGCAATAATAATATTACTTAATATGTTACGTGAAATAACGCCCATCTCTAGTTTGTAATATCTCTGTGTGTTACAAGTATTTTGTGAGTGCTATATCTTACGAACGATTCCACGAAATTCCATCATCAAAATTCCCGATTTTCGTATAAAGAACTCGGCGGGTGGCACTGCTATGTTTAATTTTTTTTTCCTATTTAAGTAAAATCCCCCTATTAGTTTGTATAATGTATAATACAAACATTTGCTAACTTAATAAGTGTTATGCATATTTTGAAAAACCATTTCGATTGCATTTTACGGCATATCCGACGACATATAGCACTTTTCATTTGCGCTCTTCCGTTTGGTAGCTATATCTTTTCTCCTATGGCATGGAATATCTCTATACTTCATATGTAAAATCCTAATTTTGTAAAAATGTACGCTGACTAACATTTAACGCATATCACTCACAGACTACCTCCTAATGTAACGCAGGATTTTTTACGTTTTCTCTAGTACGTTTTTCCCAATCCTACATGATATAATCGCACGAAATTTAAAATGTATAATTCATAGTATACAGAACTGTGATATTTTCATTTTTGTGCGTGTAGCCTGCACTGTAAAAAATATTTCCTATTTGCTGCCAGGAATTCTCTGTAATTTCAGAAAATACACGTAATTTACGAAAAAATTACGTTGTCAGAACGTATTTTCTCAAATTACAGAGAATTTCTGGCAGCAAACAGGAAATATTTTTTATAGTGTGAATCGTGGAAATATTATGTAAAGGGAATTAGCATACGCATATCAGCATGTAGGGCAAATGAAGTTAATTGTCTACTCAAAATGACTGCCTCAATATGAGAGCTACCACAGAAGCCATACTGAGTCTACCATAACATATGCTATTACTGTGTCACTTACAAGGGCGGATCCAGACAAACAGTCTAGGGGGGGGCACAGATTTAATAATTTTTTTTCCTTATCTATCCATCTCTCTCTCTCTTTATATTTTTATTTTTATTCTCAACTTTATACACACACACACATGTGTATATATATATATATCGCAACCCAACAAAAATGTGACACAAGTCAAAAAATGGTAATTTTAAAAATAATGTTAAAAAATGTGTATAAAGTTCCCTGACCTACATAAAAAGCATCGCGTCTCTATCTCAAACATTGTCCACCCGAAAAAGCAGTTGTATTAGTTTTACTATAAGTTAGTCAGTTCTTTATAGTTACATAAGTTGTTTTTTCTCAAATACTGCATTTCTCAGTTGCATCACCTTTTTTGCCAAAGCGCTATAAATATATAAATTTGCATATATATGCACTACAGATAGTGCATTTCATACATAATAAATTTTTACCTGATATTTGTCCAAAAATATTTACTGCACTATCATTTTAAGAAATTATCGTTTAAAATATTCCGTGTTTATTTTTATAAGTCTAAATTTAAATTACAATATTCTGATTTAAAAAAAAAAAAAAAAGAAGAAGAAGAAAGAAAGAAAGAAAGAATAAATATACATAAAATTCTTCTAAACAAAACTTCTAGATCATATGAATAAAACACATTTTTAATACATAAATATAGTTACGAAAACCTTAAAATTATATTTAATTTTATATTAAAATTGTATTTAAATAATTACATAAAGAAAAGAAATTTAGAGTGAAATTAATAAAATACCATTGAAACATATGCATGATCTCTGAATTGAAAACTAATTTAAATGTAATGAAATAATGAAGTTTAAAATATAACATTAAAGAAAAATTTTAGTGTTATGAAAATTTCAAATAGAAAAATAAATAAATAACCAGAAACACAGTAATATGTTAACCGTTGCACTTGCACATGCGTTAAAAAGTAATATGTAGCTGTTAAACAGGCGTTGAAAAGTAATATGTAAAAAGCTTTGAATTAACACTATAAAATACAAAGGGGGGGAAAAAAGTTGGTTTCGGGTTGAAAGAAAACATGACCGTTCGTCTGGCGGTGCTGCAGACAAGGCGGTAACATGTGTTTTCTTTCAACCCTAAATAATTATTGCATTTTTTTTTTTTTCATTTTATGGTAATTTTTACTTATTAAAAAAAGTGATTACTAAAATAATTAACAACTGGCCACTAGTTTTTATTCCTTATCTTCAAAATAATTTCCTTTGTAATGCATAAACAAACAATTTTTACAATAAGGAAACGGGATTTTTTTTTTTTTTTTTTCCCCTCAGCCCCAGCCATATCCGGGTGCAAGGACATGTGACATTATCTCCATTATCTGACAGACAGTGTTGCCAGACTTGGGGATTTCTCCCCATTTTGGGGAGTTTTGAAGCTTCAGGGGAAATATTTGGGGACAGAGATTTTGTGTGGAACAGTTTGGGGAAAAGAAACATTTTGGGGAAATACACGGGGATTTTCTTTAAAATTAGTAAAAGATGACATTTTCCTAAAATTCAAAAAAAAAAAAAAAAAAAAAAAAAATGGGCAATTCTGGATGCTGTTTGTATTTCAGAAATAGAAAAGCAACTTTTTCATTATAAAATTTATTCTTTTTTTTTTTTTTCCATTTGTATCTCTGATTCCAGGAATTATTTGGTTTGTATGTGTTGTAGCAAGTATAGTGAATGCTAAATACTTATTGATTACTGCTTCGCTTGAATAATCGAACTTATAGTAAGCTAGACTAGCATAAATTTGGATGTTTGTCTTAGCTAGCTTGAATTAAACTTGCAGGGATGGAATATTGAGTTTGACAAAAGTTCTTTAAGCTCCCTGGGTATACCTTGTTTTTCATGTATTAAAAAAAAAAAAAAAAACTTTTATATACTTATGGGTTAAATACAAATGATTAGAGATGAGGAAACTCAGAAAGTTAGACAAAAGTTACACAAATTTAAAATTTTTCAAAAACTAGCTTATTAAAATATACTTTTGTAAATGGAGATTTTTTTCTATAAAGACCTTAATTTGGGGGGAAATGTGAGCTTAAATTTATTAAATATCTTTTAACTTTTCCCCCAAAAATTATATTTTTAGTATAAATTGAGTTGGGGATTTTTTTGGAAAAAAACCTTGTTTTGGGGAAATTTGAGAACTGTTTGGGGAAATTCACTTTGAACCATCTGGCAACACTGCTGACAGAAAAGAAAAATATTAATTATTTTTAGGCTGTTCAATAGAAAGGAAGAGGCACCAAATCCTCATCTCACATCTGCAATGAATTTCTCTCACACTAGCTCTAATTTTTTTTTTTTTTAAATTCGTTTATTTTTTATTTATTTTTTAATTGTTATTTATTTTTATTTGTTTATTTAAATACAAACAAAGAATTTTTTTTCAAGGAGTGGGAGATGAAAAAGAGAAAGCAAAAAAAAAAAAAAAAAAAAAAAGAAAAGAAAAGAAAAGAAAGAAATATAAAGAAAAGAAAATCAAGGCAACATCAATATTAAACATTAACTTTTTCTTTAAACGGTAAACGTAATTGATTACCAATATAGATGTGGCCATTTAAATTTTTCGTAAGAACGTTTAAATTAAATCTCCCTTCAAAAACGAAAATATCTCACACATTCAATGCAACATATAACATTTTTATAAATAGAAATGCATAGAATTTTTTGACATTGCTAATTGCTATTCAAATAATGTGGAATTGTATTTTTTTTATTTATATATTTATAAATAATTTTCATCTAAAGTTCCAAATGATTGATATCCGAGAAAGATCTATTATTAATTCTTCCTAATTCAGTAAGAAATATCATCTTAAACAAAATTTTCTGAAAGATTATTCACTATCACATCGAAAAACATTGGGTTCGAAAGCGGAAGTAGCGTGAGTGCCACACCATAGTTATTTTTTATAACTAAATTATTAAGAAACAATTTACAGGGAACTGAGTAAGAATAATTTAAAGTTATTTAATAAGAATTTTAAAACTAGCTTATTTGCTTTTAAAAAAAAAATGACATTTATCTAACAAAAAAAAAAAAAAAAAAAAAAAAAAGGCTATTCGAAAACAGAATTAAAAATAAATATTTGGCTTAAAAGTTTTGACATTTTTAAAACAGTAATTCGAAATAAATTATATAAAATTCAGAAAATAGATATGTTGTAAAATGCATATAAAAACCTCATTATTATTAATATTTGCTTAATTTTAAATTTACATACAGATATATATTCTCAATTGCAGAATAAATTTTGTACTCAAATTATTTAACATTATACACAGTTAAATGATTTGAAAAAAAAAAAAAAACTTTTAAAACACAATTATTTAAAGAAAAAAAGAAAGAAAAGAAGGAAAATGAAAATGATTACCATTTTTCCTTCTGTAGCAGGTTTCTTTTGAAAGATACGGCTTTTTTTAAGATTTTTTATTTTTGTTGCCATAACAAAAAATACTTCTAATTTTAATATGCGCAATAAAATAAAATAAGAGTATATATAAAATAAAACTGTATCAACTATGGGATACTTGCAAGTGTTTTTTCTCTTCTCACGACAAGAAACGAAAATTGCATAGACTGATAACAGGCATAAAGATATCTCTCTTTCTTCCGAAAAAATCATTTATGCTGTAGGGATTTAAGTAATCCTTTCACTGTAAATCTATTCAAAAGTTATATGTTACCCCAATCTTCTCATTTTAAAATAACAACATGCTGCTTAACAGTTTGGGATAGAATGATTTGCACCTGGTTACACAGCCCCCCTTCAATTAAAATATACCCTGCTTTTTGTTATCGTAGGTGAAAATGAAACAAGCCCTTACCACACTACACTATCAGTGTATTCAGATTACAAAGAGAAGAAAGTAGCATTTTCCATGAAAAATAGCCGTTCTCCAAAAGCCTATAGTCTTCCTTCCACCTAATTCTATGAAAAGATCACGAATGTGATGAGACTTTCGATGGAAAGAAGGAAATAGGAGAAAAAAGGAAAGAAAGAAACTTTTCTTTTCTTTTATAGAAACTACATACAACAAGTATAAAATCAATTTTTTGAAAGGAAAAAAAAAAGTAAAGCTTCTGGATTTTGCATATTTTGACTTAAAAACACACACACTCGAGCTCTAGGGGGGGCTCGAGCCCCCAGAGCCCCCCCCCCCTTTGAATCCGCCACTGGTCACTTAATGGCTTCTGCGGTTACGATTTTGGCTTCATGTTTCTCCTGAGATATCATCTCTAATATTATACGTCCAAGCCCAAAAGAATGGACGAAAATGCGAATCGGAAACTTTGTACAACGAACTGATCAAAAGTATTTATTACAAAGTCAGATAGAGAAATAGGATTCATATAAACATTCCTTAATACAAACAAACCCTCACCACGATGGATATTTCCGTCCAACTAATATAAACTGATATAGAAGAAATTTTCGTGATTCACACAGCACGTTACCCGTTCTTGTATTAAATCAGAAACAAAAACTAATTTTTAATATATATACTTTTCAAAAATTCTAAAAATATTTTCAGAAATAATTTAGATATACCGGTATTCAATTTCTACGAAGTTAAATATTTACCTATTCTTTACTTTGCACGCAACATGTGATTGAAGAAAAGAGAGAAATGTAGCTCTTCATCAAAAGAAAAATGATTAGCGTGAGCTTTTTTTTTTTGTGTTGAAAGAAGGAAAACGGAGATAAATAGCTTACAGGCCCGGATTTAGGGGGGGGGGGCGAGAGGGGGCAGCCACCAGATACATTTATTGTTGTTGTTTGTATTATATTGGACCCGATTTCTCGACCGTTCTCGTTGTTGATTGCACAGCATTTAACAAGTTCAGTACAATCTAACGCCCTCGTCTACTCACACCTGATTATGGCCAAAATTGGGCTGGTAATTTTGTAATGTAACTGTGCACGACCTGCGCGAATCAAACACGTAAGTAATTACTGGTCAGAACGACGACGAAGTGCAGCGTCTTGTCTACCGTCATGGGAGCGTGAGAGGCGGCGCGACAGTGGCGGCTGACTTGCTTTCCATTTGCCAGGCTCGCTATTCACTAAACTCGAGCACACGACGCAATACCGAAGTAAACGGTGAATATGCTACCTAATTCTTGAAGGAGGCCTCTCTTTGTTTGCTCGCTGGTCAGAAAAGTAAGTTAAATAGATTACAGGTTACGTATTCATGAAAAATATTTAAGAACCGAATGGAATGTATCGAATACACTGTTTTATTATTAATTTTAAAATAACAAAAAAGTTTATACTGTTGTATGTGTCATTTATTCCCACATTTATTCATAACTTTAAATTGCTTTGTATACTGATTGATTTCAGAAATTTTCTTCTGATTTGAATATTTTGTTTTTAAATTCTCATGATTATACTCCTACTCAGAATTTGTTTCCATATATTGAGTTATTAATTTTTCAAACCAGAGAACAAATTTGCTTTTTGCTACTATTTAACAAACCAACTTTTGCCCATGTACGTTATAAACGAGAAGGAAATATCATGCTTTACACATTGATAATTAACACTTTCTAGCTGTAACTTACACATTGAATTGTTTAACTTTCAGTATTCTTTGCCTAGATTCTCACACACCGGACAGACAGAAGGATAGGGAACAGAAAATAGACTAAATAAATTCATAATGATTCTGAAACATTGTTGGAAAGGCTTAATACTAATGTACTTCTAACAATTTCCAGTTGTAGCCCTCAATACTTCTGAATATTTTAATGTTGCCGTGAAAATCTAAACGATAAGCATATTATATTCTATACAAACCATTATTTTAGCATATTAACAATAAATGTCAATTTCATTATGATTTTTGCTGTATAAAGTTATTTAAGTGTGATTTATAAAAATGTCTCTTATAAAACGTAATGTATTCGCATTGTTTGGGTGTCCCTGTACACAAATAATTTGTACAAAGCCTATTAAAACCATTTTAAGTAAGAAACATTTCCATTGTGAATTTGAATAACATATAGTATCATTTTTTTCAGAAATTCTGAAAATATTTATGGACGTTGCAAGCGGACAGACGGACAGATAAATAGGTGGACAATCACAATGAGAAATTATATTCAAATAATATTCATTTTTATAAGTTATTAGAAAGCATTATAAACATTTAATGTAAACGAAAATACAATTCCAACAAATTTCTTATAACAGTTCTTAATGTAAGTGAATATTTTTATGTGGACCTGTGAATCTTAATGCTAATCATACTATATACAAAAGAAAGAATTCTTTTCTGTGACATTTCAATGTCATTAAGATTTATGTAAAGTCATGATATTAAAATGTGGTTTTTAGAAATACCTCTCACAGATCTCAATGCTTTGGGATATTTTTGTGTGTCCCTATACATAAACCAGTGGTAATATTTACTCAATTTTCAACAGAGAACACCGATAGAGAACTTGAATAACATATAATAGTATCAGTTTCAAGAAATTTCATTAAAATTTATGGGAGTTAGAGCACAGACACACAGACAGAGAAATCGAAATCATAAACACTTTCAGTTTTATTAGAAAAAAATTTAAAAAAAAAAACATGTTGCTGCTTCTATACAATCGAAAAGACTATATTTTGAGTATTATAGAACTTTAGCCTTTTACAACTACGTTAACTTATTTTGTATGTTTTTAAGAGAATGATTGTAGAGAATGTTTTTGATTTGAATATTTTGTTTTTAAATTCTTAACGTACATTAACTTGTTACTTTCGTATATTCAATAGAAGAAAGTATTGGATTCGTAAACATTTTCGGCTTCCGGTTTTTGACGGATTTACACGTTTTGAGAGCTGTAGAACACGATTTAATGATTTTTAGAAAATGTCTGTCTGACTGCCTGTGTGTGTGACAAAAATTTTGTGGCAACTGTATCTCCATAACTACTGTTCAGAATTACATATAAATTAATATGAAGATGCACCTTAACCTAAATTAGTGCTTTTCAACTTTTGGTATGAATCGCTCAAAATAATTGTTTTTGATCAAAAACTAAAAAAAAAAAAAAAAAAAAAAAAGATTAAATTGCAAAAATAATTAAAATACTTCGCAGTATCTTTTTATAATTTGCCAAAAAGCATGTAAAAATCACCTTCGATGTCTCTTGATTTCAATACGTCATGTATGCAGAATTGCCATAAAAATTCCCTTTTTTCTCGTTTCCCCCGTTCTCTTTTTCTACGGCGGTAGAATAAATAACCGCAATTTATTATACGGAGAGGCCGACACATTCTTGAAATGAAATGAGAAGAAAAATTCACGTTTCTCATGAAACAATATCGTGGAATGTAAAAGCAGTTTATTAGCTGACACAATAAAATACGAATCTTTTTTTTTTTTTTTCTTAACTGGCCGATTTAGCGGCTGTTGTGTCGTTAAATAGAAAAGCGCTCTAATAGTGTGAATCGGCCAGATTGTTGCTTGTTAGGCAATATTTATTTTTTAACGTTTAATCAGAGGTGGCTCATGTATGATTTATCGATTTTCACCTGTATGTATGTACTCTCTAAAAAATCTGGAGTGACTTTACTCGATTTTCCTAACATTGAGTAATTAACTGTTGTTTAAATAAAGTAAGAGAGGTCGTTAAATAAACAAAAGAGTAAATTATAATAGGGGGTTTCAGTATTTCCCCAATATAGTATATTGTTTAGATTAATGCTATTTCATTGACTTCAAATAATTTGAGCCCATATAGATAAATATAATAATGATATAGTCATAATGATAAAGAATTTTTGGTTGTGTCTCTATAAAAGTCTATAATTACTAGATTTATCAAAATCCATACTGTTTGTGCGACGGTAACCTTTACCGTCGCACAAACAGTATACATGTTACAGCTGTACATATATTAAAAAAGTGGAAATTGCTTTTGCAATTTTTTAAAGAAGTCATTATATCTCAATGAATATGTGTGGTAGCCTAATAAAATTGTATGCAGATAATGAGAAATGTCTTCATAATACATGCTACAGTCAAGACGTATACAAAGCATTAACTTTTACAGGGTGATCCAAAACATTTTGATTTTTGTTTTACTGGTCCCCTTTTTCTTTTCAGGATGCAACTTTTACTAAAAAATGTAAGGTATAACATGCTCTTTACACTACCAAAGTTTCAAAATGATTCCTAAAGTACTTTTCAAGATATTTGACAATACGTAAAAAAAAGTGAAAGTGTTCGCAGTATTTTGTCTAACACCTGTATATACCAACAACTCAAAGTCGGTTTTTTGTCATGATAACAACACTTTTTTTTTACAAATGTATGTTCAGAAAGTAGAAATATGAATTAGTGTATTTTCATTGAATTTCTACCTATAGTGTATATTCACCACTTTTGAATAACACGTGTTTTCTTGCTCATAGAACAAAAAAATCGTAAGTAAAAATTCCTTGTGAATAGGGGGATCATTGAACTGCACCTGTATTTTTACTTTCTTCTATATTCAATAGAAGAAAGTATTGGATTCGTAAAAATTTTTGGCTTCCGGTTCTCGACGGATTTACACATTTTGAGAGGTCTAGAACATAATTTGATGATTTTTAAAAATTGTCTATCTGTGTGTGACATAAAATTTGTGGCAACTATATCTCCGGAACTATTGCTCAGAATTAGATGTAAATTTATATGTAGATGCACCTTGATTTAAATTATTCCCTATCAACTGTTGGTGTCATCAGATTTCAGAAGTTAAAGGGGAGGCTATATCTCAGGTTCTATTGTGTATAATCAAACAAAACTTGATACGTTAGAAGGTCATTATAAGATATTATGCTGGTGCAGTTTGAATGCTTTTCGGCCAACAGGTGGCGCTGCTATACAGCGATAATTACAATTTAAGGAAAGGCTATATCTCAGGAACTACGACAAACAAATGCATATAATTTTATATGTAGATGCACCTTGACCTAAATTAGTGCCTACCGCTTTTGGTGTCAACTGCTCAACAGATGGCGCTGCTATTCAGCGATTTCCGCAATTTAGTGGGAGGTTCTATTGCGTACAATCAAAGAATATTCATATGTAAGAAGGCCATTATGAGACGTTATGCTGATTCAATTTGGATGCTTATCAGCCAATAGCTGGCGCTGCTATACTGAAAATTTCCTTGAAAACGGGAAGGCTGTATCTCAATTTCTGTAGCATATAACAATAAGAAACTTGATATATGAGATAACCGTTATAAATGCACTTTTTAAGACGTTATTTACGGACAATAAAACTGTCTTTCTTTGGATTTGTGTTAGTTTTCTCTAAGATGAAAATCATTTGCATTCATCTTGTTAGATATTTTTAATAAATAATAGTTTTAATATATTATTTGCACTTAGTGAATTTATATAGAAAAATATAGAAGAAAGTCTTGTGGTGACCACAACATACTAGTTTATCTTTGAAATACTGTATATTTTTGTTTTATGAAATTAATTTCATAAGCTGCAAAAATTTGTGCAACTAAAGGAATTTATTCCTCGTAAAACATTATCCTAAAACTATACATAAATTAGTAATCCTATAGAATGTTCTAGAATATATATATATATATATATATATTATACAAACTAGCATATACATTTCCAGTGAATTCTGTGAGGTAAATAAATTTTTGTTGGCTTAAATGTATATGAAAACTTGACATACCTTTTTATAAGTATGTGATTTCATTTCTTATGGCCTTCAAGTAAAGCTCAAGTAAACATTTAATATATAAAATAGCTAGCGCTTGACCTATAAAGCTCCTATACATGAAACAGAGAATGAAAAAGGGAAAAAGATATGTATCGTATATTAGGTATCCTTAAATAGTTATGTATTTAAAAATCATTACGATGTTTCTATGCAAATATAAACATTTTATGTTCCATACACAAATTTTTAAATTGTTTTTATCCTTTTTTCTTTTTCTTTTTTTTTTTTTTTTTTTTGTGCACGCAGGGTTTGTCAGTCATGAGTAATCCAAGGCAAAACTCTCGGGTGCCGAATATCGTAAACGAGCGAAAGAAAGAGCAGCGCGTCAAAGAGAATCTGCAGCTTCCACAGCAAAATTAACAAATTAGTTGCAGCAGCCATCAACTTCTGCCGCCGAATGCAATGATTCTCTAACATCGGTATCTGTAGAGGAAACTCAAGATATAGATCAGAGGGAATCAGAGGGAAACAGTATTAGTCAAGATCAAGATTGTCACAGTGAACGAGAAAATGCTATTATACCTTGTATTCCAATGGAGTCTCACTGCCCAGAAGATTCAGAAATACTGGAAGAATCTATACATTCTGAAATAGACTCAACAGACCCTGCTTCTTGGCCCACTGCAAATTTTATGTCTGACAAAATTAGAAGCTTTCTCTGCAGCTCAGTATCAAAGAAATCAACGAATTTTCCTGGCTGCATTGACTTTGCTTCGACTCAAAGAAATGACAGGTGCCTTATTCCTGGAACATGGTATAAGTTACTGCCTAATGGTTGCAAAATATTTAGAAACTGGTTAGTGTATTCTGAAAACAAAAATGCTCTTTTTTGTGCTGCATGTAAACTTTTTGACAATACTACTAATACATCGAACCTTTCAGCATTGGTAACTACAGGTTTCATTAACTGGAAGAAAAATTCCGAAAAATTATCTCAGCATGAGTCATCTGTACAGCACAAACGTTGTGTGATAAAGTGGATAACTCTCGCTAACTCTTTAGAAAATTGTAGCGGTATTGATAAAGAATTAGAAAAATCTATACAAACTGAAAAGGATAGGTGGAGAGTTATTCTCCGAATTATAATTGATGTCATTCTATATTTAGTCACTAATTGCCTTGCTTTCAGAGGATCTACCGAAAATACTAGCTCATTATTAAAGATGACACCTTCACCCAGTAATGGCAACTTTTTAAATCTTGTAGCCCTTTTAGCAAAACATAATGCAATATTGAAAGATAAATTAGAGTCGCTAAAAAAGGGACAAGTTTCATATCTGTCTAAAACCACACAAAATGAAATTATTGATTTAATGTCGCAGAGAGTTCGTCATGAAATCGTTACGGAAATAAAGGCAGCAAAGTATTATACGGTCATGTTCGATTGTACTCCTGACGCCTCTCACTCTGAACAGATGAGTGAAGTAATTAGATACGTCAAAATTGATGAAAAGGAGGAGTGTAAAATTTTTGAAAGATTTATGGACTTCATTGAAGTTTATGATAAAAGTGGCGAATATTTGGCGAATATAATTTCTAACAAGTTAAAGAAAGATGGGTTATCTATTAGTGATTGTCGCGGTCAGTCCTACGACAACGCCTCGAATATGTCAGGAGCATACAGAGGTGTCCAGGCCAGAATAACAGAACAAAACAAATACGCTGTTTTTGTACCATGTATTGCACATTCCCTTAACCTTGTTGGCGTACATGCCTCTTCTGCCTGCCCCGAGGCTGAACGCTTATTTGGAGTTGTTCAAAGAATTTATAACTTGTTTGTTTTATCTACTTTACGCTGGGATATTATGAAAAAACACACAAAGTGTAACATCAAAGGTAGCAGTCAGACAAGATGGTCAGCGAAAGCAGAAGCTGTGGGCGCTTTGAAAATAAACCTAAATAAGGTTGTAGATGCTTTGACAGAGCTAAGACATGGGAATTATTCACCTGAGACAAAATCTGAATCAAAAAGTTTGTTAAATGATATCATGAATTTTGAATTTATTTTGTATTTAGTGATATGGAATCACATATTGAATGAGATCAACCGTGTTAATAAAGAAATACAAAAAACTGATATTATTTTAACAAGATCAACTGCTTTGATGGAAGAGTTAGAAAATACGTTAAAAAAGTTTCCCAATATTGGATTCATTGAATGGTTTGAGGAAGCTACTGCCATTGCCAAGTCAATGTCAGTAGATATAACCATTCAAGAACGTAGAGTACCCAAAAGAAAAAAGATGCCTGATGAGTCAGCAGATGACGAGTTGCGAACACTTTCTCCAAGGAAAAGACTTATACTACTAACAAATGTTATATTGGATAGGATTTCAATGGAAATTAATCACAGACTTGAGAGCGCAAGCAAACTGAACTCCGATTTTGCATTTTTGACTGGTGAAGCATTAAAGAAAATGACTATGACAGATTTTAAAAAATGCGGACTGAATTTGGCTCTTAAATATGACAAGGACTTGAATGCAGAAGAATTCACTTCCGAACTTGAAGTTTTTAGAGAATACGGACCACTTTTACAGAGTAATATTTCTGAATTGCAGTCTGTGTCTCTGTTAGAAGTTATACATAAAAACGATTTGCAGGATGCATTCCCAAACTTAAGCATAGCTCTCAAAATTTATGCAACTCTGCCCACAACATCTGCTTCGTGTGAAAGAAGCTTTAGCAAGATGAAACTTATTAAAAATTATTTACGTTCGATAATGTCCCAAGAACGCTTGTCAGGATTGGCAGTATTATCATTTGAGAACGAAATAGCCAACAAACTCAATTATGATAGCTTGATTGTCGATTTCGCTGAAATAAAGTCTAGGAAAATAAATCTAGTATAATGTTCTATTGTAATTATATAGGTGTATATATGGTGTATATGTAATGTTGTATAATAATGTATATTTTTTTTTACTAAAATAAACAGTTTTGTACAGTCTTAATATTTTATTTGATGAAACTTTTCTAGAGGGCGGCAAATTGGCAATCTGCACCCCCCTGGTAAAAATGTAGATCCGGTACTGATAGCTTAACGAAGCAAGTGTGTGCTTTTTACTTCCTTATACAAAGTATAAGGAAGTATAGTAATCCCGATTTGCGAAATGGATTTTGTATTTCACATTGCTCGAAAACGAATGATCGCTGAATGTTGCCAATTTATACGTGTGACTGTCATGATGTATAGTTGTACACCTGCAAGTGTCGTCTGAACACGAGCTCTCGTTTTAGAGATATAAGCGATTTTACACGATTTTTCGTGACGTCTGTATGTGTGTGTGTGTGTCTGTGTGTGTGTGTGTGTGTATGTCGCATAACTCAAAAACGGTTGGACGTAGAAAGTTGCGAATTGGTACATAGGTTTGTTATAACATCTAGTTGTGCACCTCCCGTTTTGGACTTTGTATGATTTTCCGTTTTGGAGATATTTAGGAAAATTAGGTTCATAATGACAAAAATACATAGGTTTTGGCCATAATGTATCAAAAAACGGTAATAACTCAAAAAAGGTTGAACGTAGAAAGTTGCGAATTGGTACATAGGTTTGTTATAACATATAGTTCTGCACCTCCCTTTTTGGACTTTGTATGATTTTCCATTTTGGAGATATTTAGGAAAATTAGGTTCATAATGACCAAAAATACATTGGTTTTGGCCATAATGTATCAAAAAACGGTAATAACTCAAAAACGGTTTGGACAAATTTTGCAATTTAACTGACTTCCCGACTAGCTAGACATTTGAAACTTTCAGAAAAGCTCAGAACACGTTTACAATGCGTTTTTTTAATATTTTTGGCCAACTGTTTCAGATACCTGCTGCCTTCGGCAGCGTTACCAGTACAAATCTTGCAATCGATTTTTAACTAACTTCCCGACTAGCTAGACATTTAAAACTTCCAGAAAAGCTCAGAACACGGTGACAATGCATTTTTTAAATATGTTTAACCAATTGCTTCGTGTCACTGCTGCCTTTAGCAGCGTTTATATGATTCAACAGAAAATCTATTTAACTAACTTCCCGACTAGTTAGAGATTTGAAACTTCCGGAATAGTTCAGAAACACGGTGAAAATGCATTTTTTAACACTTTTATCCAATTGTTTCGGATCCGAAGTCCCCCCCCAAGGCACAACTTTGACATGAGTCCCCCCAAGGCACAACTTTGACATGAGTCCCCCCCAAGGCACATGAGTCCCCCCCCAAGGCACATGAGTCCCCCCCAAGGTACAACTTTGACATGAGTCCCCCCCCAAGGCATAACTTTGACATGAGTCCCCCCAAGGTGCAACTTTGAAATAAGGCCCCCCAAGGCCCAACTTTGACATGAGTCCCCCCAAGGCACAACTTTGACATGAGTCCCCCCCCCCCAAGGATTTTAAAATGAGTCCCCTCAAGGCACAATTTTATTTATTTATTTAT
The DNA here is from genome assembly GCA_963930645.1 of Salticus scenicus. Taxonomy (NCBI): domain Eukaryota; kingdom Metazoa; phylum Arthropoda; class Arachnida; order Araneae; family Salticidae; genus Salticus; species Salticus scenicus. The sequence continues at coordinate 334,655,742 of OZ005652.1, read as the reverse complement.
TTTTTTTTTTTTACGTATGCATGCATTTTTTTTTAAATATTTTTAGCCAACTGTTTCGGGTCCAGTGACAATATTTTTTAACATTATGTATATTTCTAAAAGTGTATAAGGAAGTCATGTGGTGCCCACATCAGATTTTTTATATTGTATAAAGGAAAACGGAGAAAAGTAGCTTAACAAACTAGTGATTTTTTTTTTTTTTATGTTGTAAGAAGGAAAAAACTAAAGTAATTTCTCCTTATAACTGCGTGCTTTTTTATATTCTAAGAAGGAAAGAGAAGAAAAGAAGCTTCACCAAAAAGAAGGGTGTTTTTTTTTTATGTTGTAAGAAAAAGGAAAACCAATAAGGATGAAATACAAAAAAATCATATGTTAATTTTTCTGGGGACATTATTTGGCATAAATGTATAGTATAAAATATAGGTTTTACCTTAAAGACAAAAAATACAAACCCGTTCAATGAACAATGTGTTAGCTTCTTCATCTATTATAAGACATTTTAAACACGTTAATTTAGCTGACTTTTATTAAACGATATACTTTTTGTGTATAATTCTGAACCAAATGCATATATGAAATTCGACAGAAGGTAAAAATTGCGATGTATAAGGTCATAATTGCACAATTGTTTATTATCTTAATATACACCAACACACGTGCTAATATTAATTTAGTGAGACTGAGAAATTATCTGCATATACATTTTTTTTTTAATTCAAGAAATTTATTTCTTTTTTGTAAACAGTTACTTTTTTAATAACTGAAAATATGAATCAGATTTCTGTATCAATGGGTTTAAATTCAAATCTAAAAAAATTAAAGTAAAAAATAAATACATTTTGTCTGATTTAATGCAGTTAAAAGCGTGTATTAGTTTAATAAATTTCGTTTTATTACATATGTGAAAAAAAAGAACTAAAATTAATTAAAATAATGAAATATGTAAAAATTACAATTCAGCACTTTTTAAAGAAATTGTAATTATTACTCTAAATATAAACCAAATGAAACACTAAACTGCACTGTTGGCATCAATGCGATGGCATAAAAAAGAACTAAAATGAAAAATCTTAAATTTAAAATAATGATAAAACTTTCTTCAATATTGATTTTTTTTTTCAGAGTATATCACATTTTATAAATGAGCAAAAGTGAATTTTCAATTTTCTCTTTGTACCTTTTTTTTTCAATAAAGTTTTTTTTCTGCTACTCATGCTAGTAAATTTTGCTTTTTATGTTGAAAAACTTTTCTACTATTCTCACTTAAAAAATATTTTTATGATATAACTTAAAAAAAAAAAAAAAAAAAAAAAAAAAAAAAAAATGTGGTACCATTTGATATCGCAGGTTTTTAATTTATTTCTAAACATAAAATAGAGTTTTACTTTATACTAAAGAAAATATTTAGAAATCACCCTTGATACGTTCCCTGAAGATATAAAGTCACAAAAGTTAAGTTGATTTTTATTAAAAAAGAAATTTCGCTTATAGTTATTTTCCATTGAATAAGTTTAGTATTATGCGATTCTTTAAATTTTTAAAAATATTTTTATATAGAGAAACATTATAGTAAAAGGTTAAATCTATGATTTTTTTTTTTTTTTTTTTTTTTTGGGGGGGGGGGGTCAAATTTATTTTCATTATATCAAATTCAAGATTTTTTCATTTTTTGTAGTTTTGTTTCTTTATTCTTTTAGTTATATTATTATAGATATTAGTAAAACAAAAAAAAAATATTTTATAGAAAATTTTTAGATAGTTCAACAATTTATTTTATTAATTTTTAACAGCTTAAAAAAGTCTGAAAAAATCGATTTGTGAGACAATAAGTACCAAAAAACTTTCCTTATTCGAGAAGTGGTGAGTAAAAGCAGTAGAATCATGATTCAAACTTCACTTGTAATGTAAACGAAAAAAGTAGATTATAAAATGTAGAAGGATAGATTAATGAAGGACATAAGAATTACGATTACTGAAAGCCATTTAATAGCATTTTACTACTGCACTTTAATTTTCAATCTTTAAAACGTATCTTCTGTTTAGCATCTGATTTTATGATGTGTAAATAAAAAACCTTTTAAGTAAACCTTTTTTTTTTTTTTTTTTTCCTCACTCTAGTTTTCTATTTCTCTTAGAACAAAATGTTTGAAATCAGAAATAATGCATAAATTGAACACGCTCGGTATTTCAGGGAATTTCAAAGAATGATTGACAATATTATATTTTCAATCTCTTTTATTTACAGGTAAAATCCGTTGCTATTGTTTAATATTTTATTTAATTCAGAAAAATAAGTTTCTAGAGGACCGTAAAAAGATACAAAATATAATTACTTAGACAGAACATACTGAAACGGAAATATATACTGAAACAAATGAATTCTGATTCTGAGATGTAACTGATAGCATTTAGTATCTGTCCTAAGGAATGTTTCATAATTATATTTTGTGTCTCATTACGGCTACGCTACTTGGAGAATTAGTTTCTGTTTAATACTTCTGGAGAATTAGCTTTTTAACCAAATCTAACAGGAAATGATAAGTTATAAATGTTCTTTTTTCTCAAACTTGTTCTATTCTTAAAGCACTTAGAATTAAGTTATATTTAATGAAGAAAAAAAAAACTTTATTTTGTTATTGTATTATTTAAACACCTATTTAATTATTTATTTGTAGCCATTTGCATAAATATCAAACAACTTATTATCATTTGCACATCTATCGTTTGAAGGTGATTATGAAAAGATATTATGAGCACCTTGGTAGCAGTGTGTAGTAAAGCATTGCGGATAGTTTAACCAATCAAACAAATTATATCATCATCTTTTAAAAAAGACAAAGATAACGATGGTTTTTACCAAAAAACACCTGAATACGAGTTAGGACCTTCTAGAAAGACTCCCCATGGAGGGCATTCTATCTAGAACTAGGCCCTTAATGTAGACAATCCACCAAATTGTATCGACCAAATCAATCCATGCACCAAAAACATGCATCACAATAAATAACATCATTATTTGATGATATTATTTTCCTAAATGCATTCCATGAGAAAAATCACAATTAAAGAATTTTAATGCCTTAACTTTATTGGTTTAACTATCCTCAATAATTTGCTTCACGCTGCTAGCAACTTACTAACAATATCTGTCTATAATTATATTGAAACGATAGATTACATGCATTAAACCGTTAAGAGCCAAAATTTTATTTAATCAATTTTTATTTTATTCCTGTTAGTTTATATCTAAATAATAAGAAAAACATATTTTTTCTTTTAAAGGCTTCAAAATTTTTTTAAAACTTCAGACCGATTCCTAAAAAATATAGTTAGATATAACTAGGTTTATTCTGTACTCATTTAAACTAAAGTATGATGAAAAATAATGCACAAATACATGAATTACCAATGATCAATGTAAATTTAGGGCAAAAAAAATTGTTCCTAAGTAACATTTTCTGCTTTGAAAATAGCCGTGTTATTTTCTAGTGAAAAATAATGAGAAAATAAGGAAAATAAACTTGTACGCTAACAAACTCAGTACACGTGGTTGTTTAAGAATTTTACCGTTAGTTGATATCTTTAGGCATGCACGACCTCCGTTAAGAAAGCGCCCAGGTGCTACATGACGTTAAAAAGTATAGAAATGTAGGCGATCCCCAAATGAGGATCACGCCAGGAAATGAGTTAGCCTCTCACTTTAAAAAATCGCCAGGATTTAACAATTTTACTAAAAAGAAAAAAAATTCAGAAAAAAAAATCTGGTGTGACTTGTCTTTTCGAATATTTATAATAAATAGTTGTGCAAATAAATACATATGTAAGATGGCATTAAAAAATAAAAAGAGAAAATTATAATATTATGTTTCAATATTTTTTCCCAAGTTGTATGTCATTTAAAGGATCGTAATGAACAGTCGGGGAAAAAAAAACGCAACACCCGCTGTAATTTCGTTATTAATTGACGCAGGAACATCTAATAGCCATAATTCAACAGGAAATTAAATGCACTTTCTGAAAATGTCGTCGAATTTTGAATTAGGGGTCATCTACATATTGAAATGAGCGCCAATTTTTCAATAGCAACACCCAATTTTGACTTCATATTCGAATTTCGGAGAGTCTGGCAGTGCGGAAAAGTATACTGTTTGTATACTTTATCTTTAGTATTTATAGAGTTATAATCAAAAATGTGTTAGGGGGTTATCAGTAAATGTAGAAAAATAAAATTAAGATCCTATAAGAAACAGATAAAATTTTAATGTTTCACACCGGAAATCTTTCAGGAAAAAAAGAATTATAAAAATTAATGACTTAACTAATAAAGTTAACTGAACTGACTTAACAAAGTTAAGAAATTAACTTTGTTTTTTTTTTAAGATTTGATTCGTTATATCATGCAAAACTTTATAAGAGACGGCCCTCTAAACCACTCCAAATAAAAAAATTTATTTATATCTCGAAAACTAATAACTGGAATGAGCTGCAAATTTGCACACCCATATTTTTCAGCATTAGGATTCATTTTATGTAAAAATTAATATAGGTCATAATTCATGATTTTTATGAATATGAATTTATTAATATTTTTCAGAATTAAAAATATTTTTCAGAATCAAAAGTAATGATGGATTATGTTTGGGTTTCTTCATTGTATCTTGTAAAAAAAAAAATTATATCGATCAAGTTATTTGTTGTGAAGATATTAATATAAGTTTGAAATATGAATTTAACATTAGCACCTTCTAACTTTGATCGCTTATAACTCTGTGAAAAAATAAGTAAAATAAACAACCAATATACTTTTTCGCGTTGTCGCGATCCCGGGAATTCAAATATAAAATAAAAATGGTGCATTACCATTGAAAAAATCAAAGTTGGTCCACGTTTTAATATGTAGACGACCCCCAATTCAAAATTTCAGTTCATTTTCTGAAACTACTCACAATTCCCCGTCGAATGATACCTATTACATTTTTCTACATCGATTAGCAACGAAGTTACGTTTAGTGTTGCGTTTTTTTTTTTTTTTTTTTTTTTTTTCTCCGACTGTACACAAATATTTCTATACATATTTGTAAAAAAAAATATAAATGATAAGCTCGCAAGAAAATTTTTTTATCTGTTTTATTTTATATTTCGAACAAGTTAAATAGTTTCCGGCCATATACTTCAATGCATAAAAGTTCTACTTTGCATATCCGTTAAGAAAAATAAATTATAACTCCTGCTCGTATATAAATCTGTACTTTATTTATTTTATTTTTAATATTTTATTTTATTTTATTTATTTATTTATTTATTAGGACGGAGGACTATTAGTCTCAATCTTCGGATAAAACGTTGTCTCCAGTTTTACGATGGTTGGACATTTATCGAAATCGAAAATTTATCGAAAATATAATTAAATAATTTGAAAGCGATGTTATAATTCGAAAAAAAAAACTAATAGTCCTCCGTACTAAACTAAATTCGGTTTTTCCAGAATTTCATCAAAATCCTTTTTTTTTTTTTTTTTTTTTTTTTTCGAAAGAAAAAGAAAAGAAAATTAATAATAATCAGTATCGAAACGGACAGTATCGAAAAGATTGAACAAGCGCTTTTTTAGACAAAAATACATAATTTATTTTAATTTTTTATTGTTACCAAAACGTTTACGAGTTGATTTTGAATGTTTTTGAAATGAAAAGAAATTCACGCGTAAATATTTAAATTGATATAAATTTTTCTGAAAAATTAAACTTGTAGGGTAAAATTGACATCATTATAGCTCTAATGTTTTTTTTTTTTTTTTGTGATGATAACTTATAACATGCCTACCAATTTATAGCTTAATCGAAAGCACAGTTTGGACAATAACCCTTTTTAAATAATTTTACTGTATATTGTTTGCGCCCGTGTAAGAGATTTATAAACCACAACATACACTCATGAAAATTTTTATAAATCGTGCGACGGTAACCTGTATCATACCTACGAAATTTTAGTTTAAATGGATAAGGCATTTATACGCTATCTCATTTCAAACAGTTTGAGTCCAAAGGCAATAATGGTAAAGAGTTCTCCATTGTGTAAGCATAATATAAGTCTTAGTATACAGGGTTTTAACGGTGCCGTATAACATTCCTAACATTTTTACCGCAATCGAATAAGGCATTTAGAAGATATCGCACTTTAAATAATTTATGTTTTTCGGCCGTAATGATAAAAAATGTTTCTTTATTTCTCTATAGAAAACTATAATGCTACACTCATCAAAATCTATATAGGTCGTGTAATGGGGACCTGTAACATACCTATTAATTTTCCGCTCAGTCGAATAAGACGTTTAGACACTATCACACTTTAAATAATCTGAGTCCATAGACCACAAATGAGGAAGAATTTTTCGATGTATTCCTGTAAAAATATCTATAAGTCTTACTCACATGAAAGTCTAGACAAGTCTTACAAATTGTGTAATCAGGAACTGTAAAATACCTATCAACATTCAGCTGAATTGAATAAGGCGTAGTCAGCTGAATTGAATATAGACGCTATTGCAGTTTAAATAATTTGAGTGCATAGACCATAATGGTAACGAAGTATTCTTTATTCAATGTAAAAAAGTTTAACTTGTAAACTCAACAAAATCTATAACATTTGTGTGACGTCGACCTATAACAAACCTGCAAACTTTCAGCTCAATCGAACAAGGTATTTAAACGTTAGCGTGTTCATTCATATACATACATACATACATCGTCGTAAAAATAACAGAAATGAACTCAGAAAACCTCAAAACATTTTGGTATAAATGCAATATACCTATCGCAGAACAAATTTTGAAAGAAAGAAAAATGCAATTCATGCGAGAATATTATTGCGCTATGATATTCTATGATTATAAACAGGGATTAAATCAAGAACATATTCAATGTTTACAATTAACCTATGGAAAACGAAGCTTCATATTCTGCCACTCTATTCAGATGATTTACAGAAATGGAAGTCACGGGAAGATCTTTGTCAGCTATAGTCCTAGAAAATGTGTCAGTCATACCAAAAATATTAATCGATTGTAATCGCTGCCCTTAATAAACAAAACAAAATAAATTTAACATTGGATCATAAAATATTCTATCTAGTCCATAGATAAAATCATTCATAAAGAACTGAATATGAAAAAATTAGTTTGTCGTTGGCTTACCCATAATTTAACAGAACGCAAAATATCGGACCATGTCTTAATCTGTAAAGAAATTTTTAATATACTTAATGATGGTAGACATCACCTTATTTTTAAACTCTTGAATGATGTATGTACAGTCACCCAAAAAAAAAACGCCACCCCCCCACCTAATTTCGCCGTAAATTATCGTAGAAACATGCGACTGGTACCGATCAGTTTGTAATAACGTCTAGTTTATAATGTTATAGTTAGATTTTACTTAGGGGGTCGTCTACATATTAAAACTGACATCAACTTCATTTTTTTCAATGGTAACCCCCCTTTTTTATAATATTTTTGAATTCGTTGGATCAAATCATCACGGAAAATGGTATAGTTTATATATTTCGCTCAATTTTTCATGGAGTTATAAGCTGTCAAAATTTGGGGATGCTAATGTTAAATGAATGTGACAAACATTAAATCATATCTTCTGAAATAATTATGATATTTAAATTCTGTTTTTTTTATTTGTTAGAATGAAGTGACCCAAACATATTCCATGCAAATTTTTGCTAAAAAAACATTTTTTGAATTATGAAAATTTTTAATAAATTCATATTTGAAAAAATTATGAATTATGACCTATGTTAATTTTTGCACGAATAGAACGGGCATCATCAAAAACATGGGTTTCCAAATTTACAGCTCGTTCCTAACATTATTTTTTGAGTTACAGTGATATTTCATTTTTTACTGCTGTTAGGGGGACGTCACTTGTTATAATTTGTATCATCTGTGAGTCAATATTTCTATACATTTTGACGAAAAACTATTTTAATTTACCTGTATGTTATTATAATTGTTTTCTAAGGAACATTTCGATGTTTATTATACAAATTGGCTTATTTTTTATAAAATTATCGCAATGCAGGCAAGAGATTGGGAAAGAATTCCAAAAGAAATGTAGCCCCGCCTCTATATTGCGGAAACAGTATTAAAAAACCTAGTTTGCATACTCGTATATGACACTATATGTGACGCTGGTATGCATAAATGTCAATGGCATTTACTACATTGAATGCTGAAGACAAAATTTAAATGATTTAATTGGAAGTATGTAAAATAATTTTGTTTTATAATGTAAAGTTTTAGAAAAATTCTGTAAAGGCGTGGCTTTCGTTGAAGAAGGGAGTTTACTCGATTCTGAAATGTTAAGTCTTTGTTCTTAAATATTACATAACTTTTTCTAGCTTCTCACTGCTAAAATTCTATTTTATCCCTTTTGTCTTTTGTTTCTAACTTGAATATTCTAGGATTCGTGCACCTCAATTAAGTATCATGACAGTAAAAAAACGCGGTAAGACGAGGAATATTATTTCAAAGAGCAATACGCAGTGAACAATACTTTTGTTTTTTCCTTTTTTAAAATTAATATAATTGATTTTTATTAATTTTTATCAGAATTTTTAAAACAAATTTTCTGTTTTAATCTTGTGAAATTTTCGCATTTGCTTACTCTACCGTTTATGCTATTTAAATTTTATCGCATGACGTAACATAATAAAATATAAAACTTCTATTAAATGTTTTTTTAATACTGAATAATAAAATGGTATTTTTTTTTTCTTTAAGTTTTAAAATCTATTATTGAAACAAAGTGCAATATTCTTTATTTTCTATTATTCTAATCACGGCGTAAAACTGTCGTCACATTTATTACGGAAAAAGAATTTAAAACAAAGTAATATGTCTTATTACTTTTAAAGATATAGATTTTACACATTTATAATTAAGAATTCAAGTACAGTAGACGATTGCAGAACGGGGAATATTCGTTCTAGGCAATAGGAAACCGTTTTTTCCATATCCATGTTTATTTTCATATGAATATACACAATAATATGAATATACACTCTTTCTAGTGAAAAAATTTGTTTCATACTATTTTGTTTATATAAATATGAATATAAGGAATATTCTTAAGAAATATCGTAACACACAAATTGTGAAAGAAACGCCCACTGGAGGAGTTACAGATTTCCAAATGACGTGAAACTACATCAGCAGTCGCGAAAATATTAAATATCCTTTCTCAGATTTTAGTTTAAATCTTGTTATGTATATTTTTGTATATTATCTATTGTTGGTTTGTACGCCTAAAATTAAATGTAAAACTTTATAGTAACACTTTCATGCGAGGCTTACTGTATAAAATTAAAATATACCCAACAAGAAGTAGATAATAATTGTTAGTTAGTAGATTTTAATTGCTTTTATATATATTTTTTGTTTTTTAAATGTATTTTAACTTAAATTTTTGTCTCTTAAATAAAACAGTTTTTGCTTTTAAGAAGTAGATAATTATTTTTCTTAAATATTAAACACCTTTTTTTTAACTGCTATTAATATTATTATCATTATTACTACTGTTCTTTTACCTTGGTATTTAGATTTTTGTAATTCAATATTGTAGGGTTCATATCATTCAAGCTATTATTTTTCTTCGTACGAAGTGATGTATTTAACTTTCAATAATAATGTTTAATAAATTGAAACCAATAAAAATCTTTCAATTTATAAGCTAATAAAGAAAGTTCTGCAAATTTTAATCGTTTTTTATTTTATAATAAACATTCCTGAACATTTTTTCCGGTGTGAAATTTTATAAATAATGAATATTGGGTAGTTGATCACGATTTATTTTTTCTAAATGTATAGACGGTCCCCTAACACATTTTCACGTGTAACTCTGTTTAAAATTGATTTAAAGTCTATAAATAGGTAAGTTTTCCGAACTGCCTTGATCTCAGAAATCTGAATATGAGGTCAAAAATAGGGGTCGTCATTGAAAAAAATGAAGTTTATACGTGTTTTAATATGTAGATGACCCCTTAAGCAAAATATAACTACAACATTAAAAACTAGACGTTATTACAGATCGATAGGTACCAGCCGCATGTTTCTACGATAATTTACGGCGAAATTGGGTGGGGGGGTGGCGTTTTTTTTTTGGGTGACTGTACACACCGATGACGTATGAATACCATTTTTGACGTGTGAATAGCAACTTGTCAAGAAATGAGTGAAATGTTTGAGCTTTTGCAGATGACTTTGCAGAGCTAAAAAAATGGCCTTTGCAGATGACTTCAAACCAACAGTAGAGTAAAGACAACAAACAACGATAAATGAAAAAGTATTGTATGTTGTTTTCTTCAGATATACAGGTCTGATTCAAGCCATCAAACTGGAGGGGCAGAAGAAAGTTACAGATAACTGGTACATCATTAAGTGTCTTTCAGAAACTTTTTAAGAAGTGAATGTAAAAGGTTTCATGCTTCACGATAAAAAAGCATCTTGACAAGATTAACAGTCGAATTTCTTCAAGAGAAACACATCAAAGGGATATAACAACACTATTCTTTGATCTCTCCGTGTGTGACTTTTGACTATTTTTAAATGTAAAGAAAAATTTACGGGGGCCATCGTTTTATTCCGAAGATGAGATTGATGACATATTTTTCATCGATTCCAAGAAATGGGTTTCATGAAGCTTTTAATCTTTGGAAAATACGCCTACGAAAATGCATTAATGTCGGAGGGGACAACTATGAACACTTCTAAGGTTTGGTAAGTACCTTTCAGATGTAGCTCAAACATTTCAGAATGACCCTTGTATTTATATTTTGTTCTATCTTGTTTATAAATATACAGTATTACTATTGAAATTGTTGTAAGAATTGATATTTTATTAACATTTTCGAGGAAGAAGTATTAAAAAAAATTTCTAGTTCCTTAAAAAAAAAAAAAAAAAAAAAAAAAAAAAAAAAAAGTACTTTAAGCTGTTTTAACTTCATTTCGAAGAAAGCTTTAATTTATGACATGTTTGTCATTACGGTGTCGTTTCAGGTACAGTCGGTAACAAAAGTGTCCGAACACTAGCAAAAATTCCTATGTAAAAAAAGTAGGTTTAATAGAGTTTTGCTAAATAAATCCTTGTCGAATCCTTGTCTTAGACTGACTAAGAACACGATTCGACAAGGATTTATTTAGCAAAATAGCATTAACTCTACTTTTTTTACATCGGAATTTTTGCTAGTGTTCGGACACTTTTGTTACCGACTGTATGTACATTTCAACATCCAAATTTCATAAAATTATTAGAGGTTATTTAAGCATTAGATTTAATATGGATTGATAGTATATGTAAGTTTACTAAATAAAATATTTTTTGTCTTAAGTTTGCTATCGAAATATCCTAAAATTAAGGTTTTATAAAGTTACACTATTAAAAATAATTAAATGTAACTTTTATCCATCAGTAAATTATTATTTATTATTATTATTACTATTTATTTATTTTTCAATTTTTTAATTTTTTTAATTTATGTTTTTATTCATTTATTCATTTATTTTTTTAACATTTCGTATAGATGTTTCTGCTTTTCTTGTTCATTGTTTTTCTTTCTTTAAGAATGAAAATTTCATAATATGTGTAAACGGAAAACAAAATATTAACGAATATTCGTGTGGAAGCCAGAATGTCATAGAAGGTTTATTTTCATTACAGAATATACCAAAATTGAAATGTTGAAATTCTATAGAAAAATTAATGAGATATATATAGAGAGTCAATTAAAATATGCTAATTTAGAACATAACTCAATAAGTACTGCTAATATTAGTTAGCTGTGAGCATATTTATGACATAAATTTAAAATTATTTTTGTAAACTTTTTTTAATTAAAGTATCCCTTGAATTAATTTTTACAATTAACATTAAATAGCATTTTGTGATCCAACGTTTTAAATGACGGTCGAAATGTACATGTAAATTTATTTTAGAAAAAAATATTCCACATTTTTTTTTTTTTTTTTTTTTTTTTTTTTTTTTTCACAAAAAAAAAAAAAAAAAAAAAAAAAAAATTGCAAATTTATTGTGTTTCAACATTATGTTTTAAGATTCATACATTTGGATGATTAAAATTTTTAGCTACAAATTTCAGTTAATCCAGTTTGATATTCATGAACAAAAATATATCTTATTTTATTACATAAAATGTATTCGTAGTTACAGTGTCTTAAAAATCTTGTTTAAAATAAAAATTCCTTTTACAATTGTTATTTTACCGTTCGTTTCCTATTTTGATAAATTAGAAAATCTGGTATCAACTGTGTGAGAACTCAATTGCGAAATCTAAGTTTTTCATGCACATATTGACAAAAATTATTTCAGCAATGGAATTCAGAGTACTATTTTGGACTGAAATACAGCCTTAAGCTGATGATTCTAAACTATTTTTAGAATCAATTGTTATCTGACTCAATTTTCTTTGAATAATATATTCCTAAAAATTATTTTTCCGGAAATTTTATGGTATATATCTGCAATACCCTTCAAATACCTATATTCTTTTGATTTTTTACGTTCAAATATATTTTTAAGACAATAAATATACACATATATACATAATGTATTGAATCTGTAAAGCTTTATTATAAAAATATTTCAGCTTATTTTGAGCATGGTGAATTTTGTAAAATTCTTTATTCAAAATTTTCCTAATGTTTAATATGGGAGTTTAATTTAGCTTAGTCATAAAAAGTATCTGAAAATTACTTAAATTTCATAATGTAAAAAAAATTGTTTAGAGTTAAAGCAGTTCCAAGAATTTTGTAAAAATATGCACCGAGAAAAAAAAAATACTGACAAAAATTTAATATGCAATTATCATCAAATTTATTGTGTTCTAAATTTCTGATGCTTTTTTGTAAAATTCTAAATGAAGTTATACGCAGTGATTTGATTTTTGCTTTCTTCCTGTATATATATAGGAAGAAAGTATTGGATTTGGAAAAAAATTCGGTTTTCGATGAATTCATATGTTTTTATATGATTAAAACATGATTTGACCATTATTTTAGAAAATATTTGTCTCTCTTTCTCTCTTTCTCTGTGTGTGTCTTCGTTAGGATTGAAATCAATAAAAGTATATACACTCTAAGACAAAAAAAAAAAAAAAAACGACGCAGTATAAAGTAGTTATCCTAATAGGATGAAATTGGTAGATGTGATCTACATGTAGAGAATAACAAATGATTACAGTTTCAAAAAGTTTGGGTGATTTAATCAAGAGAAATGGCCTCACAAAGTAAACAAGTCAATAACGCATTGTTCCACTTCTGACCTTTATGTAAGCAGATATTCGGTTTGTTATTAATTGATAGAATTCGCAAATGTGCTCCTGCGAAATATCATGCCAAATTCTGTACAATTCTGGCTTTTGATTGGCAAAACCCCTAGCTGGTTGTAGGTTCCTTTTCATGACGCTTCAAACACCGTTAGTGGGCTGATCCGGCGACTTTACTCGCCAAAAAAATGTCAGACAAGCAGAAAAATAAGCAGTAAAAACTATCTCTGTGCGTGGGCGAGCATTATAATGCTGAACTATACGATCAGAATTGCGTAATATGAAACGAAACACAACGGAACGTACAGCTGACAGCAAAAGTTTCCGAGAACTAGCCAATAATTCCGATATCAAAACAGTACACTTAATACTGTTTTGTTAAATAAATACTTGTCAAATCATGTTCTTAGACTGATTAAGAACATGATACGACAAGGATTTATTTAACAAAACAGTATTAAGTGTACTTTTTTTAGACAGGGATTATTGCTAGTGGTCGGATACTTTTGCTGCCGACTGTAGAATGTCGTCGACGTACCGCTATGCTGTAAAAATGCCACGGATGACAACCAAAGGACCCTGCTATGAAATGAAATGACAATCCAAACTTTTACTCCTGGTTGTCGGTTGTATAGCTGGCGACAGTCAAGATGGAATCCCCCACACCCTTTTTTCATGGCGTCTACAGAGGCGTCTTCGCTGGTCATTGGGCTCAAATCGGAGTGGGACTCATCACTGAAGACAATTTTACCCCATTCAGTGACATTCCAGTTCTAACGATCCTGATATCACTGCAAACGTGCTTGTCGTTATACAGAATTCAATAGCAGTCCTCGCAAGGAGCTTCGTGAGCTCAACGCCGTTTCTCTTAACCGACTGTTAATGATCTTTGAAGTCACTGAAGTACCATTTCCACTTAGAAGTCATGATAATGATGAATTGGAGCTTAGAGTACAGCTCTGATGATTCATTGGTTCTCACGTTCTGTCCTCTCTGTAGGCCGACCATTCCTCCCTGATACTGTATTCAGACATGGTTCACCCATTTCTTTCAATATCCTCTAATAATGGCACCGTTTCTACCTAATTGTCAAAAAATTCTCGGATTAGACCAACCAGCTTCTTTGAGCCCAACTACACACCTCTCTCAAATGTAGACATCTGCGCATATTGTTTGAGCACCTGTATGCGAGACATAGTTACCGTCTACCTTAGTAGACGGATTAAAATTTCCGAAGAATTTATGACCTGGAATCAAAAATTTTCATTTTTAATATTCTGCAAATTGCGCAGTTAAGATGAGCTGCAGCATCGTATGCTCATTCGATGGTAGCCAAATTTTAAATTTTGCATTTTCCATCTAAACCTGTATGCACGTGAATTTGTGTCCAGTTTTCATTATTCCTTCTTGGTGCGCCGTTTTTTTTTTTTTTTTTTTTTTTTTTTTTTTAAGTGTATTTAATTAGACTTTGACTTATGTTAGTTCTAAATATCTATTGGGATCTATCTCCCGAAACATAGTATATGCCATACTCTTTTTTTTCTGCACAAATTTTAATATGTCAGCATTGGTCGAAATTTCTCGTATATACATTATCGATTATTTATAACCAATTATGGTGAAATTAAATACATATATATATATATATATATATTTATAATGTTAATAGTCCAACAGAATAAAAAAATTTTAATACGTATTAGTTTTGTCTCCTCCCTTGGAATGTAAATTTACAATATAAATAATTTCAAAAAAAAAAAAAAAAAAAAAACTGTCACTATCTTTAAAACAAATGCTTAAACAAACCATAGATTTTGTGATAATTCTAAACAAAGTTACCGATTCTTTTAATTTTTATTTAAAAAAAAAAAAAAAAAACCTGTAAGAAATGCATTTTCTAATATGTATGTACGGCAGAAAATTGGCTCCTTTTGGACATTTAGTGCTATACTTTTATGAGATAAAAATTGTCTGTACTCACTCAGAAATGTGATTTTGATAAATAGTAATTTTAATGATTAATATGTAATGCGTGGATTTGTATTTGAATATACAGAAGAAAATTTTGTGGTGATAAATGTATATTAATTTTGCATATTCTCAGTATTAAAAAAAAAAAAATGAGGTATAACAAACTCACGGTTTCCGTTATCCATTGCTACTCATATTTTTTAGAAATAGTGTGGTCTAACATAAAATTGATTTAACAAATTAAAAATCTAACAATTCTCCTGTAAGAGCAAAACTAATACATATGCTGTAAAGACATATAAAAGAGAATTTACATAGCGAGTTAAAAAAAAAAAAAAAAAATCTTTAGGCTGTTTTTGAAACATCCATTTCTGAGATCTGTAACTGAGATACC
The DNA here is from genome assembly GCA_963930645.1 of Salticus scenicus. Lineage (NCBI taxonomy): Eukaryota > Metazoa > Arthropoda > Arachnida > Araneae > Salticidae > Salticus > Salticus scenicus. The sequence goes on along the minus strand of OZ005652.1, from coordinate 334,640,036 downwards.
CAATCGGAAATTTGTCAATTTCCTTGCAGTAATAAAGTAATACATGCTGAAGAACATCTAGAAAATGCAAAATTTAAAAAAACGTGAGAGCAGTTTTTGAGATACAGGCTTTTTTTTCGATTGTCGTTTTTCACCAAAACTTAGTAAACATACCGGCTCAACGAAAACTAATACTTATGTACGAAAGAATACCTATAAGAGAGTTTAAATGGCGAGTTTAAAGTAAATCCATAGAGCCGTTTTTAAAGGAACGCCATGAGAGACCTAAATTGACCTATTTTCGTAGAATGTCTTGTCTTTTTTTTTTTTTTTTTTTTTTTTTCGAACTAATCCGTTAATATATGCGAAAGGACATCTAAAGGATATTTATATAACAACTTTCAAGAAAATTGTTAGAGCTGTTTATGAAATACGGACTTATGGTTCTATTTCCAGTTTTCAGAGTCCCACTTTCGGTTTTCCAATTTTCAACAAAAGTTGGAAAAATCGTCCGTATACGCTATGTTTACTTTTGAAACTTCGTTGTTCTATCTTTATTAGTTTTGCAGATATCATAGTCAGAAGATTCCCCTCCACACACATAACAGGGATGAAAGAATTTCGCCTTTTCTGCCACCAATATGACTATATAGGAATTTCTATCATATTTTTTAGTTATTTTCGGGATTTTATAGTTAAACTTTTTGTTGGAAAATACTGGTTGAAGAGGAAGCTGAACTTTTTCGTTCCTGCATACACACATACACACTAACCAATTGTTAAAAACCAACTCCAACACCTACGGTAGTCGGATAATGGAAGAGAAAAAAAATCACTTTCTGGGAAATGTTAAACTTTAAGAAAAAGCTAAAATTGACAAAATGGTAGATATAAACAAATGACTGGTAAACGCCGGTGTAATGGCAATTCAGATATTGAATTCATCTCGTAAAAAAGCTTATGTTTGTATAAATCATATACAATGCTACTTTAAAGACACTTAGCAAACAAACAAAATTTCGTTTAATATAAAAATCTCGTTTTAAAAATTTATGAGACATGTAAGAATAAAAATATGATAAATTTCACCCTTAAGCCATCGGTATGTTTTTAGTACATAAGATGAATAATTCGGGCGATTAGCAATAAAAAAAATATTTCCCTCCTAGAATTGTCTCCTAAAGCTTTTATGAGTTGCAAAAAATATCACTTTAAAAAAATTCATATATTTATTTATTTATTTATTTAAAAGCACGTTTCTTTTGAAATCTTTTGATTTAATAAGCATTTTTAAGACGACAATATATTAATATTATCTTACCTTCTTTTAAAATTTGTTAAATCTAAAAATATAACGTCTTATGTCAATCAAATACGTAAATATGTGTTATTTTATGAAATACCTAATCTAATTTTCGCATTATATTAAAAAGTAATTCCAAATACATGCATTTTGATAGATTATGATACCATATAAATAAATATACTTTTAGCGTCTTTACTCGCTTTACATTATCTATCTATATCTATATCATTATATAAAGCGCAAAAAATTGTTTGTTTGTGGAGGGTAATCTCTGAAACTACTGAACCGATTTAAAAACTTCTTTCACTGACCGAAAGCTACAGTATGCCATATTGTTATAGGCTATATTTAATTTTGATAAAATAAATTTTAGTTTAAAATCTGAGCATTTTAATTAAAATCCCCATAGAAGCCGTAATAGAAATGGAAATAATGAAATATTAAAAAAATTAGCTGCTGCCAACATAAAAGAAACATTTACATATTCATTTCGTTTTTAAAATATCTTGACGTGAAAAGAAAAGAAATATATTTGCACGTGCATTAAATTGAAATTCATATAAAGCTTTTTTAATTGTTAAACTTACACGTTAAATCTGACGTCATTATAGAATTAAAAGTGTTTACTTTTCTAATAATTTAATTTGATATGATATAATATAATATCTAAGCATCAATGTTTAAACCACGGAGTCTTTATTACTCCGTGGTTTAAACTGATGTGTGTAAACGAAATTGGAATTTAAAAATAAATAAATAAATAAAATAAAATAAAATAAATAATTCTATTTTATAATATTATTTATTTTAATTTATAATTGTTGCCAAAAAGATTTACGAATTAATTTATTTTTAGACATATAATAAAATATATTTTCACGCGAACAATAATATAAAAAGTGAACTGGATTTTTTATAAAAAAATAATAAAGATCGAGGAAAATTATTTCCCCATTTTAATCCCCATATTTGGATATAGATATGTATTAGTTATCATGTGCATCCGTTAGATTAAATTGATTTGTTGTAAAATTGATAAAATTGGAATTTTAAATTTCAAAACTCTAGAAAAAAAATGGCAAATTTCCATATTCGATTGAAAACATAAACATTTCATTTCAAAGGATGATATTTACACAATAAACATCCAACTAATAAACTAATTAAAAGGGAAAGGATAAATATTCTATCATAATTTGAAGTCAAATTTGTTTTCAAATGTCTAAATAAAGTATCTGATATAATATACTAATATGTTGCAGCGGAATAGATTTGATATCCGTCATCCTCGGCAGAAAAAAAAAAATATCGCCAAATTATCTGGCGAATATAATTTAATTCCTTTCAAAAATCATGGTTATTTTAAAAACTTACATTAAGAGTGTAACGAATAATATGAAATAATATTTCGTACAATACATATTACGAAAATATACATCTGGCATGTATATTTTCGTATTACGTTTTTGATCGCCAAATACAAAAAACGCCAAGGGTGACAGTTTTGAAATTTAAAATTAAAATTTTGTCAATTTGACAGCAAAATAACTCAATCCAACGCGTGCATACAATAACTAATACATATCTATACCCAAATATGAGGATTAAAATCGGGAAATAATTCTTCTAGAATTTTAATTAAAAAAAAAAAAAAAAAAAAATCCAATGAGCGATTAACATGGAAAATCTTTTTCTTGCATCCACGGGCGGTCAGTGATGTCATACTTCGCTTGCGTATTGAGATGTTTAAATTTATTTGGCGACTATTTTTAGCAACTAACAGTTATGGCAAGTAGCTCAATATACATAGCGCATACAGCCATTACTGAAATGTAAATAGCATTTAATTATTTGAGTTACATTATGTTGACTGGAAACCTATTTAATATACCTATGCTCTATAGCTATACTCATATAAAAAAAAAGAAAGGTTTATATGCATATGTAGAGAACGATCGCTAGAACTAAAAAGCCCATTGCTTTTTTTTTTTTTTTTTTCTTTCAATAATCAAAAGTTACACTGTCTCTCTCTAAGTGCTAGAAGCTATAATAAATTTTGGTAAAATAAATTTTTAATTAAAATTTTCAATATTTTAATTGAAAACAAAGCATAGATTTGATATCTATCGTCATTGGCGATTTTTGTATTTGGCGATCGAAAACGTAATACGAAAATCTGTATATTATCGTAGTAAATACGAGATGTATGTGTTTACTTCAATTACCCTACTACCGTAGGTAGTGGAAGTATTGTATAGGTTTTGGCAATTGGTCAGTGTGTGTTTATATGTGCACGTGTGTGTGTAATCTTCTGGCTGTCATATCTCCAAAACTAATAAAAATAGAACTACTAAACTTCACAAGTGATTCAGGTCTGGTGAACAGATAAATTTTCCAAATTTTCGTGAAAATTGAAAAACCGGAATTGGGTCATCGAAAACCAGAAATGGGACCCTAAGCCCATATTCAAAAACACCTCTAATGATTTTCTTCAAAGTTGCTATATAAATAATATATTAGATGCCCTTTCGATTGAAAAGTTGCTTAGTTCAGGAAAATTGATAGGCGTCCTCTATAAACAGCTCAATTTCAGACTTCGCAAGTGCGTTCCTTTAAAAACGCCTGTACGGATTTTTTTCAAACTCGCCATGTTAACTTCCTATTAAATATCCTTTTGTATGTAATTATTGTTTTTAGGTCAATAATTGAGTATGTTAAGTTTTGGTAAAAGTTGGTATCTCAAAAACGGCTCTAACGTATTCTTGAAAAATTTTTCTTTAATCCAATTTAGATAACCTTTCTCAAGTATTACGTGCTTATTACAGGAATATTAACGGTCATCCTGATTAGGTAGTTCAGTTTTAGATCTCGGAAATTCGTGTTTAAAAAAATAACTATCTATTTTTTTCCCCCTTATTTTTTAACTCGCTATGCAAACTCTGTTGTATGTGTCTTTATACGTGTATCAAGTTTCTCTTACTCAAAAATCTCAAAAAATGCAAGTAATATCTCCAAAAAATTGTATATATTACGTGTAATAGTGGGTAATGGAAGTCGTGTGGTTGTTTCACACCAGATTCTGTAATAGTATATATTGTACGAATATTGTTTCATATTATTGATTTCTCCTTTAATATACATTATTAAAATAATAATAAATTATGGAAAAAATTAAATATATTTGCGAAATGAAAAAATAAATAATAATTAAAGCTATTATGACGTCAATTTTATCAAAAACATTTTCATGTCATAGGTTTATTTTTCAATATTTTTTATTCATGAGTAAAGAAATGTTTCTTTTTATGAAATAAATAAATAAATAGCATTAAGTAAAAATTGCCAACATTTAACAACTAATTAAAAAAAATAATTGTAAAATTATATTTTGACTTTCCAGTTAATAATATTGCCTGACTATAACATATAAACTGATATATTTCTTGATTTTTTACATATCAATCCATCTTTAACTAAAATTTGTTCATCAGTGCGAAGTCGGACGGGTCAGCTAGTCATTATATAAAGCGCAAAAAATTGTATGTTTGTGGAGGGTAATTTCTGGAACTACTGAACCGATTTAAAAACTTCTTTCACTGACCAAAAGCTACAGTATGCCTGATTGTTATAGGCTATATTTAATTTTGATAAAATAAATTTTAGTTTAAAATCTGAGCATTTTAATTAAAATCCCCATAAAAGCCCTAATAGAAATGGAAATAATGAAATATTAAAAAATTTAGCCGTTGCCAACATAAAAGAAGCATTTAGTACATGTTAATTTTGTTTTTAAAATATCTTGACATGAAAAGAAAAGAAATATATTTGCACGTGAATTAAATTGAAATTCATATAAAGATTTGTGAAATGTTAAACTTACACGTTAAATCTGACATCATATTAGCTTCAAAATTATTTATTTTTCTAATGATGTAATTTATTTAATACTAAGCATTAATGTTTAAACAGATGCGTCAACAAAATTGGATAAAAAATAAATAAATAAATAAATAACATACCTGAAGCATTAAATGTTTTTTCAACATTAAATATTAAAAAATGTATCAATTTGCTAAGTTTCGGTCTCAAGACCGTACATTACCTAATCTTGCTTACGAACAAGTCCCATATTATTTATGGGAAATTTTATTTTCTCAGTTACTCATTACCAGAAGTATTATATTTTATTTCATTTTTTATTTTTATTTTTTTTCTTACTTTCATTTCAACAGTTAGGAAATTCACAACTGTTAATTAAGACTCATTTTTAAAAACATATTTATTTAATTTTTAATAGTTTATTTTTTAAAAAAATTAGAAATTCTAACTTCTAAACTTTCATTAAATTATTTATTTTAATTTATAATTGTTGCCAAAAAAATTAAACTTTAAATTTTACATCTACTTTTTAGGATAGCACGCGATCTTATTTTATATAAAAATTAAACCATTAAATTCATTTTCTTACTTATTTTTATTTCATATTGCTCGCGCATTTCTTATTTCCAAATTCAAAATTATTAGAAAAAAAAACTTTTTCGATATCGCTTGTAACGATACTGATTATTATTAATTTTCTTTTCTTTTTCTTTCAATAATAATAATAATAATAATAATAAAGATTTTCATGAAATTCTGGCAAAAGCAGAATTTAGTTTAGGACGGAGGACTATTAGTTTTTTTTTTTCAAATTATAACATCGCTTTCAAATTATTCAATTATATTTTCGATAAATTTTAGATTTCGACAAATGTCCAACTATCGAAAACGACAACGCAAAAATCCCAGATTGAGACTAATAGGCCCTCAGTCCTAAAAGTATAATCTTATATCTTATATATATTATAAATGTGAATGTCCGTTTATTTGACTGAGTTTCACGCTAAAACTGCTCGATGGATTTCGATGAAATTTGTTATGGAGATAGCTTATACCCTAACTTAAAAAGTTGTCTACCTTTTATTCCGAAAAAAAGTTTGTTTTTGCGATTTTTATGCATAAAATAGTAATTTTGTAAGCTAATAATAGCAAAAAATTAGCCATTTAAATTTATCCATAATTTAATTGTTGCCAAAAAAAAAAAAAAAAAAAAAAAAAAACGAATTTATTTATTTTTTTCAACAGGAAAATAAATACATTTATCTAAACGTGAACAAAAAAAAATAAATAAATAAATAAATAAATTATGCATCTCAAAAAATTGACGTCATTTTTAATTTAAAAATTCTTTTACAAAGTGCTAATATAGTTTACGATGCTAATGTGTGTTCTACTAAAATCAGTTTTATTTATAGTAGATCTTCCTGGGTGATTTTTTAAATTGTTGCGTTGAAGTACACAGAACATTTTTCGCCAAGAGGCTTAATTTAGCATTTTTTAATCTAGGTAGTTCAAGAAAAATATAAAAGAGGTTTAATTTAGCAACAGCAATTTTAATCTAGGTAGTTCAAGAAAAATGTAAAATTTATAAAATACTACAAAACGAAAAAAAAAATAAACTGAAATAGTAGTCACATAAATGATCTATTTTTATCTGAGTAGATAATTTTATAGAAAAAAAAGTGAAGTTTTAAAAATAGAAAATTTATTTCATTAAGCACTATTTTAAACCTAAAAACCATTAATAAAATAAACAGAATATGAAGGGTTCTTATATGTTAACGAAAAGGTGTCCGATAAAACGCTTTCTATTTTTATGCAAGAAATTATACAAAAAAAAAAAAAAAAAAAAAAAATCGCTAATATGGCGACAAAAATTCAAAAGCCGCCAAGGGAGAGATTCAATAAAGTTGTGTAGCACGATAATGTTTAGTTATTTATTTATTTTTTTTATATACCAATCACTACGCTAATTGAACATACAAATAAATGAGCTGCTGTGTGTGACTGCACTTGCACGCTGTCGGGCAGAAATATTTCATTAATTCAAATTAATATTTAAATAACTAAACAAAGATATGTTTAATAGAAAGCATGTCTTGGAGACAAACTTGGCGAGTGGGTTATTTGCTTTACTCCTGTGGAACAAGTGACTATTTTTTAGACTGTCCCAGAACATTCATCGAATAATGACTTATACTGCACGAGTAACAGCTTCAACTGTTTCCTGAATATTCGAAGAATTAACACCAGCTATTGGACTATTTTCGAAAATATTTGTTTTAATAATAGTTTTGTTGTACAGCTACAGATTCGAGAAGTTCAAAAAATGTTTGATATTGCCAAGGAGATCCCATACTAAAGCTGTGACGAAAATAGTCGCCAATCGAAATGTATTCAGTTACAAAGAAATCATTTAAATATAGTGTCCAGCGAAGCGGGCAGAGCCTGCTAGTATATTATAAATGTGAATGTCTGTGAATTTATTTGACTGAGTTTCACGCCAAAACTGCTCGACGGATTTCGATGAAATTTGTAATGGAGATAGCTTATACCCTAACTTACAAAGTTGGCTGCCTTTTATTCCGAAAAAACTTTGTTTTTGTGATTTTTATGCATAAAATGGCAATTTTGTAAGCTAATAATAGCAAAAAATTAGCCATTTAAATTTTATTCATAATTTAATTGTTGCCAAAAAAAAAAAAAAAAAAAAAATACGAATTATTTTTTTTTTTTCCAACAGGAAATTAAATACATTTATCTAAACGTGAACAATAAAAATAAAAAATAAATAAATTATGCATCTCACAAAAAATGACGCCATTTTTAATTTAAAATTTCTTTTACACATTGATAAAGTGCTAATATAGCTTACGATGCTAAAATATGTTGTACTAAAATCAGTTTTGTTTATAGATCCTCCTGGGTGATTTTTTAAATTGTTGCGTTGAAGTACACCGAACATTTTTCGCCAAGAGATTTAATTTAGCAACAGCGATTTTAATCTAGGTAGTTCAAGAAAAATATAAAATTTATAAAATGTTACAAAACGAAAAAAATAAACTGAAATAGTAGTCACATAAATGATCTATTTTTATCTGAGTAGATAATTTTATAGAAAAAAAAGTGCAGTTTTACAGTTTTAAAAACAGAAAATTTACTTTATCAAGCACTATTTTAAACCTAAAAACCATTAATAAAATAAACAGAATATGAAGGGTTCTTATATGTTAACGAAAAGGTGTCCGATAAAACGCTTTCTATTTTTATGCAAAAAATTATACCAAAAAAATAAATAAATAAATAAATAAATAAATAAATAAATAAAAAATCGCTTATATGGCGACAAAAATTCAAAAGCCGCCAGGGGAGATATATAATAAAGTTGTGTAGCACGATAATGTTTAGTTATTTATTTATTTTTTTATATACCAATCACTACGCTAATTTAACATACAAATAAATGAGCTGCTGTGTGTGACTGCACTTGCACGCTGTCGGGCAGAAATATTTGATTAATTCAAATTAATATTTAAAGAACTAAATAAAGATATGTTTAATAGAAAGCATAGTCTTGGCGACAAACGTGGCGAGTGGGCGACCAAATTTGGTGAAAAATGGTAGTTTAGGGTTCCCGATGTTTCGAAGCTCTCCGACACACGGGAACATAGACCTTGAGCTAACCAAGGGATTCTCGATGGAGTCATCTCCAAGCCCCATCGCCAAAAGTTATAAGTAGGTGTGAGTTGATTTTTGCGAAAGAGTATGTAGTCACTGCGATCCAGAGTTATTCAGAGAACTATTCTGAATCATTGCACTTTAGGGATTGAGCTCTAAGCGACTGGACATTTTTCGTGAGTGATCGAAAATTTTTGCTCTGGTGTAGTTGATGTTATTTGCTTTACTCCTGTGGAACAAGTGACTATATTTTGGACTGTCCCAGAACATTCATCGAATAATGACTTATACTGTAAGAGTAACAGCTTCAACTGTTTCCAGAATATTCGAAGAATTAACACCAGCTATTGGACTGTTTTCGAAAATATTTGTTTTAATAATAGTTTTGTTGTACAGATTCGAGAAGTTCAAAAAGTGTTTGATATTGCCAAGGAGGTCCCATACTAAAGCTGTGACGAAAATAGTCGTCAATCGAAAGATATTCAGTTACAAAGAAATCATTTAAATATAGTGCCCAGCGAAGCGGGCAAAGCCTGCTAGTATTAAATATAGTTAGTGGCATAAATAACGTGCTCATTTCGAGTAATTACAAAAAAATATTAAATAATAGTTTCAAACTGTTTATGCCATTAAATGACTGATTTTATGCCATTAATATATTTAAATATATGTACGGTATTGTTATTGCTATTATTATTCATATGCTATAAAAGAGCATAACTCAGTCTTAGCTATGTATCTAAAATACCTTGTATCTCTAAACATCTTGATTAAAATTAAGGATGTTTACTAACTGCTCCCATGTGATTACTAAATGCTCAAAATGTTTCCTTCCGTATTCAATTTATTTATATTTTATCACATAACTATACAGGGTATCCATGGATTCATGGACCAAACTTTAAAACTTGCTAAAAACTTACATAGAAAAAATAATTTTTTTTAATAACAATATGGGGTCTGAAATGATAAGTGAAGGCGAAAATACAAGAAATGCAGTAATTTCGAAGAATATCATTCCAAATGATTAGGGAATTTTTCTGTTTAACAAAGTAGTATTCAATTAAGAGACCGCTAAAACTCCCGTGATTGAGTAAAAAAGTTAAAGAAATATCTTTTGGAGAATTCTAACTATATATATGAAAACTTATATAAAATTACCAAACTATGAACAGATGGTGACAGGATCAAAATACGACGAATCAAATAAAATAATGAAAGCTTATAGAATTCGTAATTTCATCTGGGGCATTATACGATTAGTGCAAGCAAAATTTTGTGGTTTTCTGTAAAGTTTAGTGCATAATGTATCTTAACTGTTAATACCAAAACCACAAACACAAATTAAAAAGCTTTTAAATATAGAAATAGATTAAAAAACAATGCAAGACCTATCAGCTAGTTCCAAGGAACATGTAAATACAAACAGAATCTATAGTTGTTTTATAGTTAACATTTAAGCCAAAAAATACAAGATAATATTATCACGGAGTCACGTTAAAAAAATACAAGACAGTATTAATATAGAGTGATACCCATACACACTTACATATATACACTAACCTTTTAGCTACATCCATAGAACGTAAATCCATAGAACAAATAGAATCTAACATTGGTTAACAGTTAACATTTAAACCCAAAAATACAAGATGATATTACCACGGAGTGACGTTTAAAAAATACAATATAGTATTAACATTGAGTGATACAAACACACACACACACATAAGGAAAGGTTGGGCGAAATGGGGTACTTAAGGTTATTCTGGCCAATAACTCTGTGACAAGTAAAAAGAAATGCAATAAGTAATATTTATTACAATTTTACAATCTTAGCGGTTATTCTGCAGTATTGGAATTTGAAATACACCTCATATTTCATGATCTGCGTATGAATATATTCAAAGCTGCAAACTTCCCTATTCTGCCCTAAGGGATAGGGCAAAATGGGGTACCTCTCAACTTAACAAACTTTACTGGCACAGTTCATATACAAACCTGTCGTCGTTCTCATCAACACCGGCGCACAAGTCATGAGCCCCTTTGTTACATTCACTGCACTTGACCCATTGTGGTATAGTCAGTAGTAAGTGCCGAGGACATTTTCACTTTTGTTATACGTCAAAAATATTATTCTTGTAAAACTAAAAAAAAACAAATACTTTTGTGCAAACTTAAAAACTCTTTAATAATACTACGTTTTAACATCTTTTTTTTTGTGCAGGTAAAAACATACAACATGCATCAGAGATACCTGTGAACCCTAGCATGTGTAACATTTACAAAAATTCTGGAGAACGACCGTTCTCTACACAGTCATAAATCCAAGTCTCAGAATTATCATCTGAATTTTCAGTTCTTCCAAAAATCTTGATGTTATCCAAAAGAGGGGGGAAACCATTTTCCCACACGACAACCACCAATCAGACAGTCTTTGGTCATGCGAAATATACCGGTTCACACCCAATTCATCAGTTCATTGGTGTTTCATTGGCGCCATAAAGGTGAGGTACCACCCTCGCTTGGGGTGCGCAAGGCGGCAACATCAAAATCAACCGTGAAATCGCGGTAACTTTGAAACTAGGAGGATGAAAAGCCGCATGGTATGCCCGTTTCCTGGAGTCCGCAGACAGTCTGGCTCCTTGGACTTCACACAGGCAGTCGAGTACAAAGAACACAACCTTCACGATGCCACAGCTCCTCTCCTCATAAAAAGATTTTGCAAGACTATGGAGAGCAAAATCTCGCTCTTGACACAAATAGCATACACACAAGCAATAACACAAGTTGTCACTCCAGTAGGAGCCCCCATTTTTCAAGTAAGCACCAGAGAGGTCTTTCCCCAGATAAAATTAAAACACATTTCCAATTTTACACTTTAAACGTGAGTTAACATTAAATAAAATGAATAATAGTATAAAAAAAATTGAAAACAATCCACTCAGTTGGAGTTTTCCTAACATCAGAATAATGCTTAATTCACTTAATAAACACAAAAAAATAAAAAATCCAAAATTTCTTTACGCAACATTGTTAACTTCACCGTAAAATTGAAATGCTAAATTAATAATAAATAAAAATTATATACAAAATCTGAGCGAATTCCAATATTTTTAAAACTTTTCACACTTTTTTTTTCTTTCAAAAAGACCCCACAAAAATTTTAAAAGATTAAATAAATCATAGTCCACAAAAAATAAATTATAAATAAACCACTCAAGTTAAAAAAATAAATAAATAAATAAATAAAATAAATTTGAAAAGTAAAATGTTAAAACTTAATACGTTTAAGAATTAAAATTTCATACATTCCTACACGATGCTATATAGAAAAAAAATTAATAGACATGACATTCAGTTAATCAGTTAGGCAATTATCTACAAGAGAAGAAAAAATTATGCAACCACACAGTAAAGATAAATAAAAATAAGTAAAAGAAAGAAATCTCAATAAATTTTAAAAAGAAAATTATGCAATGGAAAAAGCAAACCTACAATAAGCATCCTCTTAGCTAACATGGATCACTCAAAATCCGTAACTAACAATGACATGTTAACAATCAAAAAAGAAAATTATTTTTTTCTTTACAGCTTTTCCCTAAACAATTCCTCGCACAGATTTCCTTTCTTTTCATCCAAACAATTTTGTTACGCTGCAGTTAACACTTCTCTACATAATACCTTCTAACTAAAAGCACATTTTAACCAAAATTTATATATATGAAAATAAAAAAAAAAAAATATTAAAAACATAGAAACGATTAATTCAATTTTTGCATAATATTCCAAACACTTCTACACAGAAAATTGCATAAAATAAAAATTAAAAAACCATTTCACTCTTAACAATTCGGAGAGAGGAAGGAGAAATAAATAAATAAACAAAACTTGTTAGAAACTTCCCCCTCCTCACAGTAGCAAACACCTGTTAGACAGTTTCGCGTTCGTTCGCTGTATTGTTCATTTTGACTCTCGGATAATCTTTTGTTACATGTCTAGCGGGTAAAGGATTTGAGAGTTGGGTCTCTTAGGCTAAGCGCTTATCTTTTCCAAAATGTTCGGTCATTTTAAATTTTGATTTCGGCTCCTGAAAACCCTTTAAATGTCCCTTCACTTTGTCACAATTTCGAAGCAAATGCTCTGGTGCATGACATGTGAAACATACTTTCGCGACTTCCCTTTTTTTCATTCTCCGATTTCCAAAACGTGGAGCTGGGTTTTTCCAAAAGTTTGAACTGGATTCATTTTTCTTTTTTTCTTTCGCGTTAGAAAATCGGAATTGTATGGGCGAACGAGAGTTGTTTTTATGGAGAGTTTGTACATGAGACTCATTTTGAAGTTTTTCTTTATTAGAAGTTTCCGCAGTATTAACTAATGAGCGTTTTCTCTGCGCTTCAATCAACCTAGCAGTTTTATTCCCCATTAAATAATATTCCTGAATCAAATCGATTGGTTTCACGGCTACTTTAGTCACAATAATACCAAAGTCTCCCTCAATCGTAATCCTAGCCAGAGGTAAAGAAATACATTCGGAATCTAATGGCTGCCGTATTTTCACCGTCTCTCCCAACCAATCTTGATCATTAACCCATGAACGTTCACAAATATATATCTCCGAACCCGAGTCTAATAAATAGTTACGATATACCCCGTTTGTAACAGCATTTTTAACATGTGGTCTGAAAGATGGACTCAAATAATGCGCTGTAATTACATGATTTACAATTGCTTCCGATTTATCGTTCAAAGGACACCGCGGTTTTATGTGCCCAGTCTGACCACATTGATAACAAACTATTTTTCTCGGTTTTCAAAATTTACCTCACTCCGCTCTTTTTCCCCTTGTTTATCATTTCTTTCTTTCGCGTCATAACTATTTTTAGAATACCCGAAATTTGTTCTTTCTTTCTTGAAGGAATTTTTTTTTTTAAGATCGCGTCTGACGGCCTCAAATTTATCTTATTTTTTGGGGAGATTCGTAGCATTATTTATCTCTTCCCAATTATCTAAATAATGTTCTCGGATTTCAAACGGAACCCTTTTTTTAATTTGCTCTGTGAGTATCAGTTCTTTTAGAGATTCAAAGTCTTTAATATCTACGGCTTCTAGCCAATTGAACAGGGAATTGTGAGTCGGTTTAAATACGCACCAGGCTATCGGACTACCTGCTTCTAGCCAATTGTCTAAGTAACCTTTTAATTCGTACACCAAATCTACCCATAAAGCTGCTGGTTTTTTATTATGTTCTTCGAAATTATTTTTAAACGCCAACGCGCTCAACTTGAAACGCTTAAATAATAGTTTTTTGATGTGTTGGTAATTTTCAAATTTATCAGCAGGCTCCTTTACAATTAACTCCGCTATATCCGTCGGTAATAACGGGATTAATTGGGATACCCAACAATCTTCTTCGACCTTTTCTTTTTCCGCCTGGCGCTCAAAAATCATAAGAAATAAAGAAATGTCAATTTGCTTTGGGTCAAATTTGGGCACCAATTCTCTTAATTGAACCCGTTTTCTACCCGGTTCTACTGCTGTTACCGCTGACGCTGTGCTATTGACTTCTGCCTCGTTTTGAAGTCTCATTTTCTCTAGCTCAAACTGTCTAATGTTATCTCTTTCCTGTGACCAGTTTTAACACCTGTAAGAAAGTTACCCCAATATAGCTAATCTCTTTCACCCCTACACTAAGACCTCCCTGATACTTAAAAAGAAAAAAGAAAGGGACTCACCACTTGTAGTTGCGAGACATCTGCTATTGGGCCGGTAAATTTCAACGTCGGATCCTCTTGTCACTTCTTGGAATCGCTGATCATCGAAGGCTTTCGTGGGCCGTGTCTAATTCATTCTAGACACTCATCACACAGGCTGCCACCACTTTAGATTTTTCAGCTGTGGTATAGTCAGTAGTAAGTGCCGAGGACATTTTCAATTTTGTTATGCGTCAAAAATATTATTCTAGTAAAACTAAAAAAAAACAAATACTTTTGTGCAAACTTAATAACACTTTAATAATACTACGTTTTAACATTTTTTTTTTGGACAGGTAAAAACATACAACATGCATCACAGATACCTGTGAACCCTAGCATGTGTAACATTTACAAAAATTCCGGAGAACGACCGTTCTCTACACAGTCATAAATCCAAGTCTCAGAATTATTATCTGAATTTTCAGTTCTTCCAAAAATCTTGATGATATCCAAAAGAGGGGGGAAACCATTTTCCCACACGACAACCACCAATTAGACAGTCTTTGGTCATGCGAAATATACCGGTTCACACCCAGTTCATCAGTTCATTGGTGTTTCATTGGCGCCAGAAAGGTGAGGTACCTCGCTTGGGGTGCGCAAGGCGGCAACATCAAAATCAACCGTGAAATCGCGGTAACTTTGAAACTAGGAGGATGAAAAGCCGCATGGTATGCCCGTTTCCTCGAGTCCGCAGACAGTCTGGCTCCTTGGTCTTCACACAGGCAGTCGAGTACAAAGAACACAACCTTCACGATGTCACACCATCCTTCTCCTCGTGCTGCATATATTTCGCGACTGTACAAGCATGTAACATCTACATCGTCTTGATCACTGTCTGACGATATGCCGTCAGGGTACGATCGCGACTTCTCTTGGCATGTGAACTGTCCGACAATCGACCTTTTTACCATTTGACCTTTTTACCATTACCTTTTGACCCCACCTCGAGATACCCCGTTCTTACATGCAGCCATGCAAAATAACTAGGCCTACATAATAAATCACACTGAATGTCGTTCTATTCTTTCATGTAATTCACTTAAAAAACATCCCTTTTATCTAATACAAACTGTCACGTTCGTATCTGCAAGCTAGCCTAACAATTAAAATATCCAAACATCACACTTACCTTATATCAGGGTAATAAAAGAGTACATAAATCTTGGAAGCGTATCTGTCAAGCAGTATCTCACGTGGAAATGAATATCAGATACGGTGCGTACAACCTACAGCAATGACATACAGATGACAGTATTGTATAAGCTGGGTTATCAAAAACCCCGTTTTGCCTTACAACCTCATTTTGCCCACCCTTCTCTTATAGATATAGATATATAGATATATATTTGTTAGATCTGATTACTGATCTAACATATCTTTTGCCTGATCTGATTGCGGGTTATGATTAAATTTCCTGTTTAAAATACACTTTTAAGAAAGTAATCTTTAGTTTAATTTTATGATTAATAAATTAAAAGTTTAAAATAGATGGCAGCACTATGTAATACTAATTTTAATAGTTCAATAAATAAATACCTATTTCCAAGATGACAGCACTAAAAAAAATTTGTAAGCATGATTCTTTAAAGTTAAAATGTTTTTAATTTATTTTAATTAGTTATTTTTAAATTTAGTTTAATTAAATTTACGATTTCTAAAAATAACTTTAATTAATTAATTTTATCTCTTGGTTATAATATTTTCTGCTAATTTTTACATGTTTCCATTGAGTTAACGATAATTTTTAACTATTCTCTGTGTCTTAATTTTCTTCTTCTTTTTTTTTTTTATTACATGTGCTTCCTTTATTTTCTGATAGTTTGGGCAGACTTTGTGAGTAAATTCTTGTTTTTTTTTTTTTTTTTTTTTTTTTTTTTTTAAATCATTTTTTATATCTTGCAATATTATTTCAACGTTTTTTAATTGTCTTTTATTCATGTATTCATTTCCTTTCTTGATTTACTGTCGGTTTACTGTTATTTCTCATTCAAACGGTGACCAGTGGTTTATTTTAGTATTATGTTGAATGTTCCTTATTATATTAGCAGAGTCTTTCATTTGTGGTTTCGGCTGATTAAGTTAGCGTTTCTTTGTTTCTCTGAGTTCAATTTTTCTTTTGATTTGTGAATTGCAGATGGTTTGGGCATGATACATAGAGGATTTTAGCTTAAGCCCTCTTTGTGATAGAAAAACCATTTACTTTTCATGCTTTAATTTCTTTTTATGCCCTTGATAAAGTAAAGATTAAAGCATACCTTCATGTGTTTCCTGTTGTCTTGATTTGTCTGGATTAATTTCAATTTCTATTGTATTCATGGTGGCTTTGATTTAGATCATATTAGTTGTTTGTTTTGAGGGTTTTCTTAAAAAATAATTTAAAAATAATTTAATAACTATTTAATATCTATTTATTATATGTATATATATGTGTGTGTGTAATATGTCGCGCGCGAGCTTAATCAGTTAAAAAATCGAATATGGGTACTTCTTTATATCTATCGCAGAAAACCGCATTTTTTTTTTTTTTTTTTGTATTAATTAATGTAGATTAAATTTCCTGTAACATTTATGGGCAAAATTTGGAAATTTATAAAAACAATAATAATAATAATGCGGATAATAATAAACATAATAAAACACAATAATAATAATAATAATGTATTACTAATTCATTTTGGGAGCTTCTTTCACTTTCATGAAAGCCATTACGGCTTATATTATGTTCTTAATGATTCAATATCGTTATTAACCATAATTCGATATCATTAGACCTTATTTTAAACGATTTTTTTAAACCCAACGTCAGTAATATCTGATATGCATTCATTTATATTCATATTTTAAAGGTAACTCAATAAATAAGAAATAAAAAATAAACATTTTTATTTGTTTTACTTTTTTCCCACGGAATATATGTTTGTTATTAAGTAATTTTTAATATGCACTAACTCATAATTAACACTGCATATTCGTTGTAATATTATTTCGGATGCTTCCTTTAACATGCTTACGATTTTGAAACTTTTTATTTTAATTTCTAATGCAAATCACACTGATAGTTTTCCTATTTCGCGAAATTATTTCATTAAGATGCAACATGAAAAGTATTGATTTTTTTATATAATTGGATTAGAAATCTATTGTAAATGATTCGGTGTTTTGAATAAAGAAAGAAACTTACAGTTGCCTAAATGAATGTACAAGTAGAAAATGCACTTTTTATTTCTAAAGATCGAGGATAAACGAATTACTTAGACGGAGGTTACACTCTTCGGTAATTTATATTCTGCTTGTATCTAACTTAAGGAAAACAATACACAGCAAAGAAATTTTAATTAAGAGAAAAGAAACTAAATGATGTTATACGTCAGTAAAGTGAGAATGATAACCATCATATAACTTTTGTATTTGTAAAAATATTGTAACTATTTGTGAAATGCTAAGAAAATATTCATTCCAAATTAAAGAAATAAGCAGTTTTGAAAGCATTCAAATCTATAATTTTTCCTAAAAAAAATATGAACGAAAGTAATTTTTTAAAGAAATTTTAGAGATTTTAGTTTTACTTCTTATGTCAACGATTCTTTCTTTCTTTTTTTTTTTTTTTTAAGTAAGAATTTCAATATTAGCTCCAAGTATATTCTTATCTGTTATACACAGTTGTTTATGATGTAATAAATGTTTAATTAATACATTGCAAATTAATTTGATATGTTTTTGGCTGCATGTTAGAAATTTAATAACTTAGAAATAGTATCGAATATAGTAACGTAGAATTAGTTGGAACTAGAAAACTTTCTTTAAGAAATAACTATACGGTAAAAAATAAAATACTACTATGCTTCCCCAGAAAAATGGTTGTAATTTAAGTGAAACAAATATTTTTGCATTTTCAGACCATTATATCTCACCATTTTAGTAATACTATTTTAGTAGAAAGTACCACTAAACGGGTAAAATTTAATATTAAAATTTTTGTTACAGATAAATTTGACTAAATTTCGCCGTTTAAACACTCTTCAACAAAACTGAAAAATGTTTATGACTTCAGTTTCTCTGCCCGTCTGTCCATCTGTCAGTCCGTTCATCCGTCTGTCCGCGTTCACATTCTTATAAATATTCGTGAAATTTTTTGAAAGTGATATTTCAAGTTCACTTTGGAATGTTCTTTTTAAAAAAATTTGTAAATTACACCATTGATTTTTGTACAAGGACACCCGAAAAAATTCCAAAGCATTGCATTCTATGAGAGTATTTCAATAAACCATATTTTAATGGCTTTATTTCTCACATTTCATAAAGAAGTTAAAGCTTATTATTCATATATACAAAACAATACCTTCTCCAGAATATAGTATGGAAAGCATTAAGATTTACAGGGCTAATCAAAAATATTCAGTTATATTAAAAGCTGTTATTGAAAATTGCTGTAATTGCATTTTCGTTTGCATTAAGCGTTTTAGCATTTTCGAACAATGTTGTAAAATTATTATGATTTGAATTAGTCACTTTGTCTTTCTTTTCGTCTGACCGCATCTAGCATCCGTACCTATTTCCAGAATTTTTTCGAAATAATATATGTTATTAAAGTTCACTATGTTACGTTCCCTATTTAAAATGGTGTAAATAACACTACAGGTTTGTGTACAAGGATACTCAAACAATGTCAATGAATTGCATTTTATGAGAGGCCTTTTTATAAATTATATTTAAGTGACATTGTACTGAACAAATGATAATGAAATTGAAGTTTATTTTTCTTTATTTTCGTATGCTAAAGAAAGTGTTTTCTATAGAATAGGGTATGTCTGGCGTTAATATTTATAGGGATACACTCATACTGCGTTCCATACCAACTTCGCTGGTCACTATATTTAAATTAATACTTAAAATTACATATAACTTATTAATACAAAATATAAATAAAATATAAAATATAAACAAAAATAAATAATTACAAAATAAAAAACTGTTTATATACCACGTTTTGAAATTTTCTGTTGAATCATATAAACGCTACCGAAGGCAGCAGGAACCCGGAATAATTGGCTAAAAGTATTAAAAATGCCATTGTTATCGTGTTTTGAGCTATTATAAAAGTTTCAAATGAATAGCTAGTCGGTAAGTTAGTTAAATGCATTTTCTGTTGAATAATATAAACGCCGCCGAAGGCAGTTGGGACCTGAAACAATTCTAAAAGTATTAAAAAAAGTATTAAAGTATTAAAAAGACTAAAAGTATTAAAAAATATTTATTGTCACCTTGTTCTGAACTATCCTGAAAGTTTCAAATGCCTAGCTAGTCGGGAGGTTAGTTAAAAATCGATTGCAAGCTTTGTACTGGTAACACTGCTGAAGGCAGCACGGACCCGAAACAGTTGGTTAAAAGTATTTTTAAAATGCATTTTCACCGTATTCTGAACTATTCTGAAAGTTTCAAATGTCTAGCTTGTCGGGAAGTTAGTTAAATACATTTTCTGTTGGATGATATAAACGTCGCCGAAGGTAGTTGGGACCTAAAAAATTGACTAAAAGTATTAAAACATATATATTGTCACCTTATTTTGTACTATCTTGAAGGTTTCAAATGCCTAGCTAGTCGGAAGTTAGTTAAAAATCTATTGCAAGCTTTGTAACGCTGCCGAAGGCAGCATACCCTAAACAGTTGACTAAAAGTGTTTTAAAAAATGCAATTTCACCGTGTTTTGAACTATTCTGAAAGTTCCAAATGTCTAGCTTGTCGGGAAGTTAGTTAAAAATCGATTTCAAAATTTGTACTGGACAAACAAACAAACAAAAATCGAAGTTAATAAAAACATATTAAAACATATATATATATATATATATATATATATATATATATATATATATATAAAAGGATCTTCAGATACATTGAGGACTACAATTGGAAATTGCTGGAATTACATTTCCCCTTGTGTTTGTAGTTCTTAAAACTTTCGCTTTCCAAAAATGTTTAAGAATGGTAATGAATTCAGTTAGTCTATCTGTTTGTACTTTAGTATTTATGTCTGTTCATTGTGTGATCACGTAGGCAAAGTAATAATAATAATTAAACGATGCAACATGCACGTATAGTTGAAAAGAGTTAGTAATCTATGCGATGCGCATAAGTTTTAGTTCTTGATCACGTAAAATATCCAGTTATTTGTTTAAAAATGCATAATTTAGTTTTAAGATAAAATAAATTGCAAATGTGTATCTAAATATATCAATGATTTCATTATGAATTAAGTTACATTTATTGATTAGTGTAGCGTCGTATCCCCAAAACTTTTTTTTTTTTTTTCAGATGTCTAAATTGCAACAAAACTGTTTAAACTACTAAAAGTGTGTACAAAATATTCAAATGAGATTCTATTGGCTATTTAATTAAATTGAAGATAAATGTTCGATTTTAAAATTTTTTACATAATACTGTACGTGAAATTAAAATTAATTCCGCTTAGAATATGAACTGAAAATATTGTTCTATATTGCAGAAACAGAATTAAAGAAATTTGGTCTATTATATTGAGGAAATTTAGAAATCATTAAGCTTTTTAAACATGGTATTTTAATTTATTCTGGATTATTATTTAAACGATTTTTTTTTCCAATTATGGCTGTAAATAATAAACATATTTAACACAGCTAGTTTACGTAGTCCTACTTTCTTAAAAATAAATAAGTTGAATTTAAGTAATATTAATTAGAAATTAGTACATAATATTTCTGTTAAGCCTGTCAGATAAAAGATCTTTATAAACAATCATTCTTTACTAAACAAATTTGAAACATTTTTAACGTAAGCTTATTGTTAAAGAAATAAGTGCAACATATTACAGTTAGAAAAATATTTCTTTATTATCCGGAATTTTTAGTGATGGTTGTGATATGATACCTGTGACGGATGTTGCAAAGCATTTTTGATCAAAAATTAACAACTTATTATCATTGTTTTCAAAGATTCATAATGCATTTCTAGATTAAATAGTATTCGGAAACATTTAAAATTGGTGTTTCTCGGAAGAAATTTAGAGTTATTAATTTCAAATTGTATATATATACACTCTGTCCCAAAAACACAGACAAAGATAGAAAATGTCACCCCAAGCTAAAATACTTTTCATGTGTTGTCAGAAGTGATTCAGATACATTTTTTTAAATGATTTATTTGAATTTAAGGTAAAAAAAAATTATAAATACGTAAAAACTATGTAAAATTTTTTTTAAGCGTAATGCTGCTTGTCTAAGAAATATAAACATTGTTTGACTTTACTTAGAAATATTATTAGTAAAATATTTTTTTCAGCAGACGATTCTTTATTTAAAATATTGAAGGTAAGTATCGTCTACTATTTTGACTTTTATTGGTTCGGAATCATTTTTCGTCTTGTTTTTGACTTACAAATAGATATTTTTATAAATTTGACAAAATACCTAGAGGTAAAGAGATTTAGAAAGAGGAGATCATATCAAAATTTTGGATATAAAGCTTAAAGGTAAAAATTTTAAAGAGATATCCAGGATTTTAAAGAGATCTTTAAAAAAGTTTTCAAAATTTTGCATAACGGCGGCAACTAGTCTAGTAAGAAAAGACCTGGTCGACAAAGAATTACATTCATGCGCGATGACAGAATCATTTTAAGCATGGCATCTTAAAAAAATCTGGTGTGAAACAACCACACGACTTCCATTACCCACTATTACACATATTATATGCATTTTTGAGAGATAATGCGATCAGAAAACATAAAAGTGAACTAAAGAGAAAATCGTTAGAGCCGTTTTTGAGATACCAACTTAAAAAAAAAAAAATCAATTATTGACCGGAAAACAATAATTACATACAAAAGGATATTTAAAAGTGAGTTAATATGGCGAGTTTGAAAAAAATCCGTACAGCTGTTTTTAAAGGAACGCCCTTGGGAGACCTGAAATTGAGCTATTTATACAGGACGCCTATCAATTTTCCTGAACTAACCAACTATATCATTCAAAAGGACATCTAATAGAGTGTTTATATAGAAAATTTGAAGAAAATCGTTTGAGCCGTTTTTGAGATACGGACTTACGGTCCCACTTCCGGTTTCCGATGTTCCACTTCCGGTTAAAATCAATTATTGACAGGAAAACAATAATTACATACAAAAGCATATTTAAAAGTGAGTTAAAATGGCGAGTTTGAAAAAAATCCGTACAACCGTTTTTAAAGGAACGCCTTTGCGACGCCTGAAATTGAGCTATTTAAAAGGGACGCCTATCAATTTTCCTGAACCAACCAACTATATCATTCGAAAGGACATCTAATAGAGTGTTTATATAGCAAGTTTGAAGAAAATCGTTAGAGCCGTTTTTGAGATACGGACTTACGGTCCCACTTCCGGTTTCCGATGTCCCACTTCCGGTTTTTCAATTTTCACCAAAATTTGGAAATTTCATCTGTAGACCAGACGTATTTCAATTCTAAAGTTTCGTAGCTCTATCTTTATTAGTTTCTGAGCTATAATAGCCAGAAGATTCTCCACATACATACACACACACACACACACACACACACATACATACACACTGACCAATTGCCAAAAACCACTTTTTTGGACTCAGGGGACCTTAAAACGTGTAAATCAGGTGAAAACCCGACATCGAATTTTCAGACCGAATACAATATTTCCATTACCTACGGTAGTAGGGTAATGGAAGTAAAAATATGTCATTGCAAAAAATTGCATCTAAATTTGGAGTGTCAAAAAATGCCATTTACAGAAAAATACTGGAATTTAGACGCATAACTTTCAAGAAAATATCGAAGAAATCCTGCTTAAAAGTACACCACAAAATTGTCCGATTAAACTGGGCAAAGAAAGTGATGTCTTATGGTGATAAATGGTTGTCAACAATATTTGGTGCTGAGAAAAAGTGAAACTTGGACGGACCAGATAGATATAAATTTTACTAATATGATTTAAGAAGCAAACCATTTTTTTAATTCATGGACTGCAAAATGGAGTATCGGTAATGATTTGGGGTGGTTTTGGATTTAATGGACAAACTCCCAGGACTACCACCAAATCTTAGAGGACCATTTTATTCGACTAAGGATTTGCTTAGAGGACCAATCTGTGTATTTCATCAAGACAGAGTGCCCATTCATGTGTCTCACTTGACAAAGATTTAGTTTAATATGCATAATATCAATGTCATGAACTGGCGATCGCTTAATGTGGACCTAGATGGAGAACATGTGGGGACATCTAACATAAAAAAAGTATATGAAAATAGACGCCAATATTTTTATATCAAGGACCTTACAACAAAGATAGAGCAAGCATGGTTTGAGCTGTCTTCAGAGGTATTGCAAAACTTAGTACTATCGATGGAAAACCATGTATTTGAGATGATCAAAGATAAAATGGATATTCAAATAAATACTGTAAAAATGTAGCTGTGTTCCTCAACCTTAAATATAATCAAAAAAAACAAATATTGTCTATAATTATGAGACACCCTATTTCTAAATAAATTCAGCATTTGTTTTATTTTCTAACAGAAATTAATCATGATTTATGCTTCACGTAGTATTTATAATTATACACACATAAAAACAATTTCATCCCATTCTTATTTTTACTGGGAATTTTATTTTATGCTTTTGTCTATATTTTTGGGACACACTGTATATATATGTGTGTGTAATTTTAAAATGTATTTATTAAAAAACTATTATTCAAAATTTCATCAATGGCAGTTAAAAACAAATATACTTTTATAGGTTGCTCTATTATTTACTACTGATACATATTCTGTTATTACTTGTATTTTAAAATTGTAGTAATTTTCAGATATATCTCAGACTAAATACAGGATTTATAGTCTTATGTAAATTAAACATAAACGTATGAGACTAAAAGAGGTAAAAAGTGGCATTTGTAAAGGACTCTCATAAAACAAAGTACATGGCGCTTTACATATAAGATAAGAATAAGTTACAGAGAAGATTAAATGTGCTAATATATAATCCCTGTTTCTTGTTTGTTTGTTTGTTTATAACATATGCAACAGACTTGTATTCTTGACTAGAAATTCGATTATGTTTTTGTTTTTTATAAAACTCTTCTGCTTTTTGTTGAGCATTATTTCATGAAAAAATCCCTCAATGAAGGGTTAAATCATATATTTTTATCATACTTTTGTCACAATATTCCATAAAAAATCCATCATTATTAGAAAGGTATTCAAAAATATTATAACAAAAGTCTTTCTTATGCCAGACTGGATTTTTATTTTCATTTTCATTAAAAATTGTGTTACCTGTTTTGTAACGAAATGAGCTTAAAGAAATTCAGAGATCTACTTGTTTATATAATTTTAATTTTAAATACGCAAAGTAAAGAAATGGTTACATTTTATTTTATCTATTCGATAGATGCTTTTTAAAACTATTTCTAGCATTGTAACATAAAAGAAAGAAAATACATTTGTATAATAACTGCAAGTAATTTCATTTTTCATTAAACTTAGATTAATGACATACTCGATATTAAAAGATCACTATCATTCAAATCTGTTCAAAAGGAGGAATTCTATCACACAAACGACCAAATGCAAATAACATTCTGATAGAAAAATCGATTCTGTTGTCATTAAATCTTTTGGAATTAAAATTTAGATGATAGTCATAGGAAAGAGTCCTTTTCTAATGGCTTATCACTGCAGAAAGATTTGAAACATTTATTCGAATTCACAATGGGAAATGTTCATATAATAAATAATAATTTCTTGTAATATTTTTAAAACAAAATTATTTTATCATTAGTATTATATACGAATATGAATAGTTATTTGAATGAATTTATGATGTTTTAAACCATTGTATTATTGAAATGAATGGGGCTAATAATCAAATAAAATTCATTTTGTAACTTTACATATGTCATAGGTATTAGGACATAATGATAGTAATCTTACAGATTTAAATTTCAAAGCAATATTTTTATATAAACTAGTATGTTGTGGCCACCACAAGACTTTCTTCTATATTTACCTATACATATTCAATCAGTAACAATATTTAAAAAAAAAAAAAAAAAAAAAAAGTACGATTTTTTTTTTTTCTAAGTTTTTTTTTTTTTTTTTTTTTTTTTTTTTGTTAAAAGTGAAAAAAATCGATAACTTTGTTTTAAATTATCACAGATTTATAGTTCAACCATTCGTTTTAAAGGTATTGACGAGACCTTCCGAAAGATACCCATCTTGAAAATTTATCCCCCCCCGGTGGGGTACTCCCCCCCAGGGGGGGGAGCGATGCCCCCCCATGCAGAAAATTTTTTTCCTAGTTACATACTACTATTATCAATAATTCATATTAATTTTACAATCACAAGTTAAAAACAACTCTAATTATGCACATTTATACGAATTTTTCTCCTATTCTGCCATGTTAAAAATTTAGATAAAATGCTATCACAGCGCCACCTGTTGAGCTATTGATCCCCAAACGTAATCAGCACCAGTTTATGTCGGGGACCAACTAAATACCAAGTTTGGTTAAATTTCGTTTAAAAAAAAAAAAAAAAAAAAATTGCGATATTTTTATGTTTCTTTTTGTTAAAAGTAAAAAAAATCGATAATTTTGGTTTAAATTATCACAGATTTATCGTTCAACCATTCGTTTTAAAGGTATTGACGAGATCTTTCGAAAGATACCCATCTTGAAACTTTGCCCCCCCGGGTGGGAACTTCCCCCCCCCGGTGGGGGGGAACCAATGCCCCCACATGCACAAAAATTTTTTCCTAGTTAACTACTAGTATTATCAACCTGATCTTTCGAAAGATACCCAATGTGAAAATTTACCCCCCTGGGGGTATTTCCCCCCTAGGGGGGGGGAAGCGATGCCCCCCATGCAGAAAATTTTTTTCCTAGTTACATACTACTATTATCAATAATTCATATTAATTTTACAATCACAAGTTTAAAACAACTCTAATTATGCACATTTATACGAATTTTTGTCCTATGCTGCCATGTTAAAAATTTAGATAAAATGCTATCACAGCGCCACCTGTTGAGCTATTGATTCCCAAACATAATCAGCACCAGTTTATGTCGGGGACCAACTAAATACCAAGTTTGGTTAAATTTCGTTAAAAAAAAAAAAAAAAAAAAAAAAATTGCGATATTTTTGTAAGTTTTTTTGTGTTAAAAGTAAAAAATATCGATAACTTTGGTTTAAATTATCACAGATTTATCGTTCAACCATTCGTTTTAAAGGTATTGACGAGATCTTTCGAAAGATACCCATCTTGAAACTTTGCCCCCCCGGTGGGGGGGCAACCGATGCCCCCACATGCACAAAAATTTTTTCCAAGTTAACTATTACTATTATCAACGAGTCCTTTCGAAAGATACCCATCTTGAAAATTTACTTCCCCGGGGGGGGAACCGATGCCCCCCCATGCACAAAATTTTTTTCTAGCTAACTACTACTATTATCAATAATTCATATTAATTTTACAATCACAAGTGTAAAATAACTCTCTTTATGCCCATTTATACGGAATTTTGTCCTATGCTGCCATGTTAAAAATTTGCATAAAATGCGATTACAACGCCACCTATTGAGCGATTGATCCCAAAATCTAATCAGCACCAGTTTATGTCAGGGTGCAACTAAATACCAAGTTTGGTTAAATTTCATTCATTGGTTCGTGAGATACAGCGTCCACAAAAAAATGATACAGACAGACAGACAGACAGACAGACAGACAGACATTTTCTAAAAACTATTAATTCGTGTTCTCCATATCCCAAAACATGTAAATCCATCAAAAAGTGGACTTCGAAAATTTTCGCGAATCCAATACTTTCTCTATATTACATATAGAAGAAAGTAAAAATGTGTTTATCTGCCAAGTATTCATGTCATGAAGTAGTTGTATATACACATACATTGTTTTATTTCCATACAACTATTATACATTTTATTATTTTTTATTAATTTCATTACACATGTCTGCGATGAATCTTTTTTCTCTTAAGGTGATGTGTTTTTCTGATGTATTTTTGGATTCTGATTAAGGGAGAAATATTCCAAAACTTCCGTCTGGTACAGTTTTGACAGAAAACGGAATTTGTTTTAGTACAATGAGCTTAAAACACCTTTTTCTCAACTTCCATCGTAGTTATTTCCGGAAAATCTGGGCGATGTCAGTAAAAAACAAGGAGAGTGATTTCATCGAGACATCAAATAAATGAAAAGAAGGTATCAGGACCGATGGATTGTTTACATGTTAGCAGAGCATTGTTGCATACTTCTTAGAATTTTCCCCCTAAGCCGTGCACAAGAGAAAAAGCTCTTAACGGAACTTCAATATAAGGAAACACAAACATTTACAAAATAATGCGTAAATACAAAGACTCTTCACAAAGAGTCATTTGTAACGATTTTGACGTTCTCATTGAATTTAAATTTAAATTTTAAAATGAAAACGTGACTGGCATGAAATTGGAATAGGGTTTAATTATCTTCCGCAGTATTAAAAATAATCTTTGCTTTAAAATGTTTCTGGAAAATAAACAATGGATCAAAGGCAATATTTTTGCGTTTTCCGAAGAGAAATACTCTTATTCGATTATTAAAAAAATATGAGTAAAATATTATTTCGATATTTTTAAACGTAACATAAGTGACATAATTAATAAGAAAGGAATGAAACGTCAAAGTTTTCATTTGACTGGTAAGAAGTCAAAAAATTCATACCATCAATGGTATGTTGCACACCTTATTAAATCTAAAGTCGTATCTCACGTTTTAAAAAAAAATTAATTAACCACCCAAAGAGGTATCGCAAAATTTTTAAATATCTTTGTAGGAACAGTGAAAAAACATATAATACCTTCTTTAAGTCTAATCAAAAGGAAAAGGAAACATGGTGTTATCATCTAACTCCAAGCCATGTTTCTCAGCGTAAGACTGTGTGCAGATTGTTGTATAAACATTATTTTTTAGGTAAAAAATATAAATATATCGATACAATTGGTGAGGCTTGGATATGCTCACCGGATTTTACTAGAAAAAGATCGATTTGCTACTAGTAAAGAGGTAAAAAAAACTTAAAATATGGTTCAGAGAAAACAAGAAAAGTTTTGTTAAAGGTTTTATGGTTATTACTGGATTCTCTTATAATGGAAAACTAAAAGTAAGAAAAGTAGAAAAATATGTCAAAATTTAACTCAGTTTACAATCAGAAAGATGTTTTAACATACATTTTCAAAAAAATTTCGTTCTTAACTAATACAGTCTTTTCACTGCGTTAAAGATCCATCACGATAAGGCTACAAGCCATACCTCTAAATCTACTTCTCTTTTTTTTTTTTTTTTTTTTTTTTGAAAAAATGAGAAATGAAACCTGAATTGAAGCTAATTTCTTTAAATGCATCTCATTCAAGTCCAATGATGTGTCTCTTATAGATTACTGTGAGTTTGGACTTTTAAAAGAAGCTTTTCTTTTAAGTAGAATC
Organism: Salticus scenicus; assembly: GCA_963930645.1. Classification (NCBI taxonomy): domain Eukaryota; kingdom Metazoa; phylum Arthropoda; class Arachnida; order Araneae; family Salticidae; genus Salticus; species Salticus scenicus. The sequence continues at coordinate 334,610,918 of OZ005652.1, read as the reverse complement.
CCTAAACATTGGATGGACTCATTAAGATTGTGATGGAGCAGTGGATCAAAAGCAGCCTTGTTGTATTAAGAAATGCTCTGTTATCTTAAAAATCAAGATGTATTTGATGTAGAAATAAATTTTAAAGCATTTTCTGGAAAGTTAACACGTAATTAAGAACTGGTAATAATACTCTTATTCACTAAAGTACTCTCATCATAATCAAACACCTTCAACCATCGGTCGGACAGCTGATGCATGCCAGCAGTGTCGAACCGTTCCGTCGTTTGACGCGGTGAATTTGTCAAACTATTTTTGTATTTCGACCACTATCCAGAAGTGTACAGAATACAAAACATTGTGCAACGACCGAAACAAATAATAATCGGAAAGGACTGTATTAGTGTTATACACCGGGTGTTCCAAAACGTCCCAGCAACGTGCTACTGATGCATCCGTGACCACTTTCTCAACATGAGTCCTGCGTTATTACGGTGGAGTTTTACGGTATGGAAATTTTTGCCAATAAAGAGATGTATTTGACTGATTTACGATTTAATCAAAGCAATTGGAACAAATAGCGTTTGGCAGTTAAACTTACACTGGGCTCCAACAGCAGCTAATACAGCAGACTCTACATATCATACCAGATGCATATAAGATCGTCTTTTAGTGTATGGCTCGTTCCGGCACCGATATTGTTGCTTTGCTGGTATTCACCTAATGATTTTCGCGTTTCGGATTGTTATAATGTATCCATTTTTCATCTACCATCACGATTTTCTACTAGAAATATTTTTTGTGTTCCTTGTTGAGCAGACTCAAACACTTCAAGATATACTCAGTTATTTTTCTCGGACTCAATACGTTTCACATTCATTTTCATGTCTTCTGAATCTTCCCCATTACGTGTAAACCACTAGCAATCGTTTTTGTGATAATCTTAATTTTTCAGCAAGTTCTTCTTACGTTCAAAATGCATGAACATTGCTTGCAAATTCTCGTGACCACCCTTCAGGAAAGTACAACTAGTATGTTCTCGATCGGTAACATCAAAATAGCCCTCTTTAAAACGTCGAAACAAAATTCACATGTGCTTTTCATGTGATTTTCCTTCCCGAGAACTGAACTGATTGATTGGAAGGCATTTGCAGTACTTTTTCCTTAGAGAAATTCGTCACAAATAGAGTGACAAATAAAAGACTTATGGTATGACAATTTTCCCCTTCGAAATTTCAAATTTACTTTCACTTTTTACCCACCTTATGCATTGGTTTGATAAATCTGAAATACTTTCTATCACATGTCATAAACACAGTGTATTTAGTGGTAAGCATTTGCATAGTACACGTCATACAAAAATTACTTTACAACTTATTATTACACCCAATAATATGATAGTCACACAAAAGGACTATAAGATTGAACATATTAGAAAACAAAATTCTTATGTTTGTTTATACATATTTCCTTTCAAAATCGTTACAAAAATTTGTGAACATTTTTTTTAATAGATTAATTTAATATATTTTATATATAAAGAGTTTGATTCTTACTATAGCTTTTGTGTGAATTCATATCTTCATTCTTACTTTGTGAAAAACCCTTACGTAAAAGGAAGAAAAGAAAAGCAGATGGATAACATTTCTGAGTATTTTCATTTTTTTATTTCAGCGTGCCAAAAAATAACACAAACACATAAGAAATTAAAAAAAAAAATGTATATATATGTATAAGATAAAAGATGTTAGGCAATATATTTGCTCTTACCAACTAATCCTATACCTCAATAGTTTATACAATTTTCGATAGAATTTTAAATTTTTAAATCCAATATTCTAAAATGACTTAAAATATCTACAAAATCTAGTAAAAAAAATTATAAATCAAATATAAATTTATATACTTTTCACTTTTAATTCTAGAATTGTTATCTAAATCGTTTCCAAAAATTAAATGAATTATTTGTTGACTTTTAAATTAAGAGTACTGCTATCTCAAAGCCAGGACCGTGTTCACTTTTAACCGCTCTGGGCGAACGATTTTAGCCGCCCTAAGCATAATGGCGTACCAAGGGTGAGGCAGAGGGGTCGGGCTGCTCCAGGCTTCTGTCATAAGAGGGGGGGGGGGGGGTCCGAAGAAACTTAATTTTTAAATGTATGTACCTAAGAAGTTATCGCACTATTATTTCAACCTTAAACAATCGTTGCAATCCCACTTTATGCCGTAGGTTCCTGTCTAAAGAGCCTTAATGTACAAAAAGTGACCGTAGAGCAACAACTCCAAAACCAAAACAACTCATTTATGGAAAGCCTGACTAAGGCTAGACAAGTGGAACCAATGTCCCGGGCCCTTTTAATGGGTTGGGCTTCCGAAGCTACCTTAAAACTTATTTTAATGCCTCTTTGTAGCAACAAATTTAGTGAAGAAATGATAGGGGGCCTTAATATAGGAGTGACTCCCAATGAGCAGTTGTAGGTCGCCGCTGCCTAGGTGAGCTAACAAGCATTTTAGCTAACAAACATTTATCCTCTGCACCCTACAATTTCAAAAAGTACCGCACAGCCACTTAAAGAGAAAAACTTGGTCTATGGCTTTGATTAAAGATTTTGTTTTCTGATTGCATTGTGAGGGAAAGAGATTTCAATACTTGTAAAAAGGCCTGTTGATGGCATTAAGTTCTGAAACATACACATATAATATTATATGTGTATAATAAATCATGTGCAGGACAAATAAATTTACCTTAGATTTCTCTCTCTCTCTTTTTTTTTTTTTTTTTTTTTTTTTTTGTGTGTGTGTGGGGGGGGGGGAGGAAAAAATTTTAATATGATTTTATTTATCTATTATTTTATTTTGTCACTAACAGAGTCTATCCAGCGTCGAAAGAACTAAAGCAGTGTTTATAGAATTTAAGAAGATTATCAAAGTATCTGGCAGTCTAGAAATTTGAGGAAATTTCCATTGGGACAACACATCCCAGGAAATTTTCTGTACCACTTTTGCCCCTACAATTTGCACAAATATTTACCATTCCTGCTATGCTGACTATACTTTGAAAATCATAATCGAAAGTAGGATCATCGTAAAATGCACACAGTATCCTACTGGCAGCTGTCAATGCTCCATATGTATCAGTATGGCGTCTGGTATCAGCTTGAATTCAAATATGAGATTGCACTACAGTTTTTCCTTGTCTTGGATTCTCGTTGTTCATTTCCTTCTCGCCTTCGATGAACTTTACTTTCAGCATGTCCCTAACATCTGGCTTATATACCTACTCTTGGTCTCTTTTTGTCTTCATGCCGTTGCCTTTTGAGCATCTGCACGAAACATGTATTGTCGCTGTTCGTACGTTTCTTCTGGTCTTCGAACAGCTTTTCATTCAACCTTTTCTTGACTGTTCGGATTCATCTTATCGTCTAGCGACTGGCCGTTGAGCATCTGCACTGTAGTGTTTGTCTTTCGCTGTTCGTTACCTTTTTCTTGTCTTCTATTAACTTACTTTTGAGCACATTACTGAACTTTGCATGTACTGGTTTATAAATTTCTTCTAATATTCCAGCAGCTGACTTTTGAGCATTTGAAAGATATCTGTCTTGTCACTGTTTACTTTTTTTTTTTTTTTTTCGTCTTCTATCAGCTGTTTCTAGAGAATCGGGAAAGTAAAAATTAAATTAAAATCTGAATCAGAATAATAAAAAAAAAAAAAAAATGCGAGTGCAAATGCGAAGAAGAAAAAATATACGGCTACAAAAGGACTTGAAAAAATTTAGATCTGAAAGATTGAAACAAAAAAATTTTATAAAATAAGTAACGTTTAAAAATATAAAACAAATCTTACTAATGAAAAGGAAATGGCGTCTTTTTGTCTGTCTTTCCCTCTATCACCTGTCTCCAGATAAATCTACCGCACTTACAGACTTGACATTTGGCACACACATAGTCTGTAATGTCGTTTAATCAAAAAGAAAGTTATAAATTAAAACGCATTTATCTATCCGCGATTGTAATGAAATGCTCGCCCTCTGGTGGGCTAAGGTGAAATTACAATAAACATGGTTTAATTCGAATTCCATACAGCCGCCATTGCTTGCCGATATTTAGTTTCACATATATTTATTGAATAAAAATGAATAAATACGGTAAAAAAGATAACACATACTGTTGTGTGCTACAATCTAACTCCAAAGGCTCAAGAAATCCAGAATTGAGCTTCCATTTATTTCCAAATGACAAATTTAAAATTTCAGTTGCTTCGGCTAATGGAAGTAAAGAATTAATCAGATGATTTGAAACTAATATTTGTTCAACTTCAGTTAAAAATCTACTTCCGATCGAACTTTGAATAAACTGAAGTGTTTTTTCCAAAAGCAATCAATTTTCCATAATGTAATGGCGGAGAAATTATAGTACGAATATTAAGTAGAATAACAAAAAGAACACGTGGCTATAATGTTTACTAACAACTGCAGTGTTGAGAAAGCGCCATCTATCGATCATTACAATCGCGGATTAAACTTCTCGATATTTTATATTGCATTGTAATTTCAACCTATTGCCAATAAAATAAAATGCTTACAACTTTTTATTTCATTTATTTTTTCTAACATAAAAATAAACATTTCTCTACACGTGAGAAATTAAAAAGAAAAAAATAATGGAAAATTAAACCTGCATGTATCATCAAAAATTTCTGATAAACTGACGTCATAATATTTTTAAATTTTATATTTATTTATGTTTAAAATATTAATCTCAATTAATCAAATAGTCATGTTTTTTTTAACACGCTTATATTAGCTTCACCTGTATGTATGTATGTTTGTAACTTCTCTGGGAGCAAAACGTGATTGCACAAAATCCTTCATATCTCAAACAAAAAACCATTGTGTATGGTTTCCAGAGCTTTTTAAGAAAACGGCTGATGGCTGAGCTACAAAAATTTGCATGGTGGTTCGTAATGACCTCTCCTGATGCACCTCGAAGCCCGATTTTCGAATTTTGTTTTAGTTTTCTTTTAATTAATTAAAATGTTAAAATAAAAACCTTCTAATTACTGATAAATTGGCCATTTAATTTTAATCCTTAATTTAATTGTTGCCAAAAAAAATTATCATTATTTTTTGGACAGAAAAAAAAAAAAAATGTGAACAATAAAAATTACATTTATTTAAAATATTTAATATTATTCCTTAATTTAATTGTTGCCAAAAAAATTATCATTATTTTTTCGACAGAAAAAAAAAAAAAAAAAAAAAAAAAAAACGTGAACAATAAAAATTACATTTATTTAAAATAAGGAAAGTAAATTAAAGCGTGTTCTTTAATTTTTTAAAACTATAATATTATTTCCTTGATTTTATCGTTCACAAAATAATGTGTGTATATTTTATAATAGGGTCCCCATGGACGGTTTTTAATATTTTTTTTTTTTCATTTTGGTGATGAATAAATATAGCTATCGCAATTGCAAAAGTAAAAACTTCGGATAGAAACGTCTTAGCTACTGTTTAAATTTCAAATTTCATTAAAGGGGTCCAAAAGTACAGCTGTTACCTAATGTGAATAACTATTTAGTTTATTTTATTAGCTTTTCAAAACAACCTAAATGACATCTGTTTTTCCTCTATCAGCTGTCTTCAGAAAAACCTGTCGCACTCAAAGGTGTGAAATTTGACATGCACAAACTCTTGAGTGTCTCAGTATGCACCTCGAAGCCGAATTTTCAAATTTTTAATTTGGGAGCAAGTTATTAATCAAAACGAAATTAATTATCGAGGTTCTATGTGAAGTTTTTCACCAAGAGACATCCCCTTTTGCACTCCGAGGGGAAAAAACTGAAGATTCTGCTGATTCATCATTCAGCGTGCTATAAAATGTCCTTCTATAAAAATTCAAATGGTGCATTTACTAATGGATCAATTTTCTTTCATTTTCATATCAAATTTAACTTCATAACATACTGTAGTTCTGTATTTGGAGTAGAAGTTCTGTAATTTTATGATCGACCAGGTAAATCAAATAAAATATAAGAAATAACGTGATAGGAAATACTATATATAATCCGGATAGTGTTGCTCAATGTAATCACTATTTAAATATGAAAGAGATACTTTGATTTGTTTCAGTATTACCCGTTTCGAAAATGTTGTTCGATAAACAAATTGAAGTTCAAGGGAAAGGCGTTGGTTGTCTCAGGCAATAGGGACAGGAACCGGGGTATTGGGGGTGAGAATAAAGCTGCCGAAGGCAGCAGGGAAACTAAGCACAGTCTTGAATGATTTCAATGAAATTTTTTTATATATAAAATGAAGATTATGATTCTTATTTTCATTATGATTCTTTTAAATATAGTGACCAGCGATGTCGGCGCTAGTAAAACTATATGAAAAACGATCAAAAATTAAATTACTAACACTAAACTTATTGAAAATGGCTAATTAAACGTCCAGTTTTAAAAGTTTGCGATAGAATAAAGCCTATCAAACCTAAAAGACTTCAAGGGCCGTATGGCAAGTGCATTTCATTCAGGTAGGCCGCATTGTGTGTGTACATACACATATACATACAACGTTGCCATGACCCTTGATTTTGCATACAACTAATTTTAAATAGAAATTTTTCTATAAAATAAGCATATGTGTAAGAAAAGGACTGCACGGCATAAGAATAATAACAAACATTTATTAACATAAAAAAGGAAAGGGGATATTATCATAAAACACATATTTTACGAACGAAGAGAACCGTCTGTTCTCCACAACTGCCCGTCGAATGAAAAAAAAAAAAAAAAAAAACAGGTGCGTGCGCATACAGAGAGAGAATGACACAATATGTAATGGCGCAATGACCAGTTGTGTAAACAATGACGTCATATAACATAAAGAAAGAGAATGACTAGGAAATGAGTTGATTTCCCATATTGACCATCATGACCACGCAGGCGACCTCGCCTAAAGGTTACCAAACACAAAAAAATAATACATAAAAATAAACAATATACAATACTACATAATATAAGTATGGATACAGCTGCATTAACAAATTTAAAAAAAAAATGTGTAGTATACATTACCAAATTGAAAATTTTGCAAATATCACTGGTAAAACCTAAATCACCAAAGTACTAAAATAAAATAAAATAAAATGTCAATAACATAAAGACATTTGTAAAAAGTAAGAAACAATTAGGTAAATAATGTTCAAAAAATAAAATATTACAGTCAGTGTTTTGTCCATGGAAAAAGTTCATGAAAATTAGAGTTATTGTATATTTCAGTAAGTTCAAGATATTATTTAAGTCTTATTTTAATGCACACAAAAAGGTTTAAAAAAAAAAATAGTAATAATAATAATAATAATAATAAACTGTTGGGAGAAATATGTTAAGCAAGAGTTTGAAGAGTGACGGTCCAAGGTTTCATGAATTCTGCACATGTGCTGGTCGTGGATGGTCCTTCCACAAAATCACACTTTGTAACGTCGTATGTATGATTTTTCTTAACTTTGGTAATTTTAAAAGGTCCTTTTTTTTTTTTTTTTTTTTTTTTTTTTTTGAGTTTCAATCCTGGGCCGAATATGGTGCGCTTGATCGCGACTAATGGCCATAATCACCATTAACTTCAACTCCCGGTTCAACGCAAAAACTTGAAAAGCGTCTAAAGGCAAGGTACAGCTTTCCAGCAAAATTTGGCACACTTTTTCTGCCATCTAGCGTCGAGGATTTCATATAATCTTTGATTGGTTATTTTCACCTAAAAAATCTGAAAATAACTATACCGCTAGATGGCAGAAACAACACGGCAAAATTTGCTGAAATTTTGCACCCTGCCTTTATACGCTTTTCAAATTTTCATCTTCAACCGGGAGTTGAAGCCGAGTAGGTATATTCTAAATTTCTTGCGGAATTCTACTACAGCTAAGACCTCTAATTCGAAACTGGTGTACTTGCGTTCATTATCTGATTTTTTTTTTTTTTTTTTAAGAAGTAGAAGACTGGGGGAAATTTATTATCATTGATGTTTTTCTGCAACAGGACTCCCCCAAGCCATCTATAGACGCGTCTGTATGTACCTCAGTAGAGGAATTTTGATTAAAAATACTGAGAACTGGTTCTTGGGAAAGTAAATATTTTAATTTTTGAAATGCGGCTTTTTGTTCACTTTGAAATTGAAAAGGGGTGTCCTTACGCAGAAGATCACTTAAGGGGTTTGCAATGGTGGAAAAATGAGAAATGAATTTCCTAAAATATCTAATAAGGCCAAGAAATCGACGTACGTCTTTAACATTTTTAAGGTCTGGTAATTTAGAAAAGCTTTGGTTTTGGAAGGGGATGGAAAAAGTTTACCATTTTCTATTATGTTACAGAGGAAATCTATTTTGGTACGTAAAAATTTCCACTTGTTAAAATTTATGCCGAGCCCGAGCTCGCTAGCTGTTTGGAGAACAGTTTTTAGACGTTCTACGGCTTCAAGATCGTTACTCGCAGGAATTACAAGATCATCCATATAAGGGAGTACTATGCCGGCAACAATTAGATCGCTAAAAACAGCATATATATATCTCAGGAGCTAAATCCGAAAGACATGTAGCGGAATTGGAATTGACCGTTACGGGTTACAAAACTAGTAAAAGGGCGGCTCTGTTTGTTTACGGGTACATTTACGGGTATCCATTACGTAGGTCGATCGGACTAAAAATTTTTGCATGTTGAAGTCGATCTAAAATATCATCAATCAGGAGAAGGAGGTAGTGATCCTTTACTAACTTACGATTGAGCTTCCTGTGATCGATACAAACTCTGTGTTTACCATCTTTTTTACGAACGACTACTACTTCGCTTGCATATGGGGAGGTACATGTTTCGATAGTACCGTTTTTAAGCCATTCAGAGACCATTCACAGACCATTCAGCAAGTTATAGCGATGTGCTTATGTACGTTTGTTTACAATTCGAATAATTTCCCACTGTATTAAAGAATAAATAACTCGTGATTAATGAATTTGGGACCGTTTGTGATACATTTTCATAATTTTCTAGAGTTATTTTTTGTTATGGATAGCAGTTATTTTATATCAGATTTTATTTATTTTTTACTTATTTTTAATCAGATAACAAAAATCATCTATTTGTACATAAAATTTAATTGAACAAAACATTTTGTGTATTTGTAACCCTAAAAATTCAATATTCACATTAAATTTAGCTAAAATTAAATTCTGGTTTGTTGCAAAACCGGCCAACTCCAAAATGAGTTGCAAAGATGACTAAATCCAAAATAAAAAATTGAATGTCCCCCTCCCATTACGGACTTCTGCCACCTTACTTCGAGTTTTCAAATATACTGCCCTAACGATTATAAAACTAAAGTGTTATGGTTCCTCTATCTTATTCTGACTAAGTGTCGCAAAAAAACAGCTTTCTCTCAAAATTTTATTTTTTGGATGTGACTTGATTTTGGTGCTAGACGGTACATATATAGTAGAGAAAGTTTTGTTTTTGGGTCAAATTTTCGAATTTTAGTTTTTGTTATATTAACATGTTTTAAGGTCCCATGAATCCGAAAATCACATTTTTTGCGGTTAGTCCGTGTGTGTGTCTAGTGTGCGTCTGTGTGTCTGTTATAATCATATCTCAAGAACAAATAGTATGGGTAGTCCAAACTCAGTACTCTAAATGTGCATCGTATAGGGATGCTACGCTAAACTTTTCATTGAGATCAAGAAAAGGATTCGTGTACAAGGAAATCCAAGAGAATTCAAATACATTGCACCTATGGGGAAAATTCTGGTATGCACAGTGTAGTATTTATAAGCTGCCTTAAATAAAATGGAATGAACATGTTTTTTTATATGAATAAGAGCGTGTTTTATTTAGATTGTGATATGGATACCATTCGTCATTCGTTTACAGGGCACCCCAAACTATTTGGATATATTGAGACTATACCTGGAAATTGCTGGAATTGTAATTCCTTCTGTATTAGATTTTTTTCATATAAGACTAAATTTAATTACACAATGTGATGTGTATATAGTTTACAGGCAATTTATGGTGTATATTAACTATACAGGGCTACCCCAAATTAAGCTAAACGTTTCTCTATTGAATGTAATTAATGGAAGTACTTTACTGTCAACTATTACTGCTCAGGAAGTAAAATTAATTTTTTATACCCATACTGTAAACAAAGTATATATATTTATTTATTTATTTATGTTTGAATTTGAACAATGGTTTTTGTATAATATTACGTTTACAAGAGCTCTGATTACGAAATTTTAGCGGTTGATATGATATGATTGTGATTTCTATTATTAGCATAACTCAAAAACAAATAACTACAAGAAATTCGAATCTGATATGTTGAAGTTCGTATAACTTTGCTATTGAAAAATTTGATCAAGATTGGCAAATTCGAAGGCAAATTAATAACAAGCTTCTATTTTTTTTTTTTTTTTTTTTTTTTTTTAACATGTAAGTGAACGGGGGCTATAGTATTTTGAATTGCAGGGTAAGAAAAACTCGTATGAGTGTCACACCAAATTACTTACTTAGCTGGAGGAAATTTACTGACGATACGCTCAGTATGGAAGAGAATTTCTGCAGAATATCATAAAACATGAGTACAACTAATTTGAAATAGAGACTTTTTTTAATTATTAAAACTTATTAAAAAAAAAAAAAAAAGATAAACTAAGGAAAAAACCTTTTTTTAAAAAAAAAGGCACTAGAAATTACTAATACTTGGAGTATGAAAAACATTATAAAATAAATAGTCGCACTAAAGTTGTTTTCAAACTAAATCTTCTCCAGTCCTGTTTAAAATTTATTTTTATTATTTGATTGCGTATTTTTTCCTCATGTTTGCATATTCCAAAAAATTTGCTTCACTGTTTTACATATTTATTATGCGAATAATTTATAATATTTAAAGCATTTGAATTTTATTGAATGAAAAATTCTTATTCATGCACAAAACTATTTTTTTTTTTTTTTTTTGAAAAAAAAAATTAAAAAGACAAATTATTATTTTGATTTTACTTTATTCCTTTTAAGAAATGCTATTATTAACAATTTATTAAACAAAAATCAAGGCTGTTTCTCTCTTTCTTTCTTTCTTTCTTTTTTTTTTTTTTTTTTTTCAAAATTTAAATTTTTCAATTACTTATTTCATTTATGTATTAATTAATTTTTTTAACATCACACACACACACACACACACACACACACACACATATATACATATTTATTTATTTATAAATTTTAACTATAAACAATTAAATGCAAAGCACAGTTTGGAAACCTCACATAGAATTCTCATTTATTACTACTGTGTAGAAATGTGTATCACGTGGAAAGAAAAAGAAAAAGCCCACTGATAATAAAATTCATGGCAAAATTGAAGGAAAAAGAACAAGTAAACGACCAAGCTAAAAACTACACCTTCAACAGGGCTGCTTAGAGTTAGTTATAGGGATGATTTATGCGACTAGTATCTAGTCAGTGCAGGATGTATAGACAGTGAAGTGGACCAAGTGACGGAAGTGAAACTTGGAGAGGGGGAGATTCAGAACGGCGAGAGGCGAGAGTTATCTCAAAGGAATGAACTAGACCTTCTCTATCTATAGCCCTGGGATATATAGCCCTAATACATGATATGATAACTCATTGGTACTTATACGAATAAGTTGCTAAAAAGAATAATAAAACGAAAAAAAAAAAAAAACTACAAATGTGCATTGACAAAAAAAAAAAAAAAAAAAAAAAAAAAAAGATTAGATCAAGAACATTAGATCAAGAACAGTATTAGATCATTATTAGATCAAGAACATTAGATCAAGAATGTTATATGTGCATGCATATAACATTGTGTAACAATGTTATATGCATGCGCATATGTATGTACAAATATTTGTATGTGTGCCTCGTTTAATTAAACAGCTGCCGTAGATTTTGAAATATTCTGTTTATGAAAATATTATAAAATGTCTTTCATGCCTCAAAAATTTTTTGGGGTGCATTTTCTTTTTATAGAACACAAGTCTTTTTATAGAATACAAAAATCTGTTTAAAAAAACTGAATTGCATATTGGTTGCAAAAACATTTTCTTATTAATTCCTCTGTGCACAATATTTCTGAATATTGAGCAATTTGTTTTTTCAGTTAATAAAACGGGGAAATGTTAACATTTGCATTAAGATATTCGAATCTGAGGAATAAATGAATATAAATCGTTACCGAAAATGCAGAAAAACCCTTAATATTTCAAGTTAAATTCCTCGGTGTAAAATTAGCCACTATATATTTAAATAATATGCTTATCAGGCAGACTTCGATATTTTACAGTAAATCAATAAATAGATCTTTAATAATATCGCAAACATAAAAGTTAATACTAATTTTTGTTTAGTTTTCTTCACTTCATTTATTTATTTTTACTTATTTATTTATTATTATTATTTTATAATATAAACTTTTGCATTTATTTTAGAAAACAGTGTATATGATTTAAAAAAAAAAAAGATGAATTATTAAAATATTGACATACATTTTTCTGATTTTGCAGAACAGTATACATATAATCTTAAAACGATTTGAACTTTCTTTTAATTTCTAATGGCCTCTGTACGATATATCCGTTCGCTGAAGAATTGTTTTTTCCGCAATATACTTATAATAAAAAAATTAATTAATTATGGCGTTTGGGCTTGTTCTTAAAAATAAATTTATAATTTGACAGATGTAAGAGTTATCTTCAAGATCATAGTTGTTTTTTTATAGTCAAGATTAAAACTACCCATCATTTAATGAACAGTAAAATCTTACTGCCTAATGAAACCATGAAATATATATTATGTGACCTTATAAACAAATCATATATTAACATTTTTTCTAATTTTAACAAGTTTTTTTTTGCATTAGTTTTGTAAAATATAAAGATAGTAAAATATTGTTTTAAAAAATATATTTACAGATAACAATGAATCTGAATGTTTTTGTGAGAACCTTGAATAAATCAACAACGCCAAATATACAATTTTTAATGGAAAACATACTATAGTGATATCAGAACCATTCATCAATTTTTAAACTTTCTGAAAATATTTACCAAAATATGAACAAGCATGGATGAATCTCTTTCAGACCGGCAGTGACTAGGAACAGAATATATTTATCTCCTACAACTTTAAAAATATTATTTGCTTGAAAATATAATTGGTAATTTTGTATTTATTTATTTTTTCATTTATCTTTTATTTGTAATTAGTGCATAAATCTCTTGGCCCTATGTGATACACGATAGTGTATCACATGTTGATTTTTGAGTTAAAAAGGTAAATAAGTGTTTAAAACCCATCTTTTCACTATTTACAAATAATCTTATTCGATTGATTCCTATTAAGATTGGAAATATTCTTTAAGACCTGTTTTTAAAAGGACAATTCATCACCTTGCGAAAACAAGTTGCACTTTAATGTGTTCGCTGTGAGCTCCATCCATAAAAAAAACTGTCAACCACATTTTTAGGTCTATTTCTGAATTTTTAGATGGTAAAACTAAATTAAGCTACTTCACTTCAATAAATGCCATCCGATTTCTCCGACTTGTTTTGAATGAGTTTTTTTTAATGATTATTATATTATATGTTTTATTATTTCGTTGTTTTAAAATTACAAATTCTTAATAATGCGTCATTAAGAATGCGTAATTTTAAAGCAGGTTCTTTATAAATGTTATCTCAATGCATTGAACAAACTGCATTGCAGAGGCTGTAAAACTAGTCTTGATAGTTTAAGAAAAGCTTCGTTATCTTGGCAATTAAAATGTGAAGCAATATTTAAACATATCATGTGAGAGACTGGATATAAAATATGGGAAAATTCTTAATTTTATTGTATTTGGACTTTTTCGAATTTAGACGCTTTGTTTACTTTTTATTTTTGATTAATTAATGTTAGTAATATAATGTGTGTTGCTTCAACCTTTTCACTACTGACGTCCATGATCAAGGACATGCTTTTTAGAATTTTTTTAAAGACTTTTAAAACTAATTTCAAAATTTTGTCTGCATTTTTATTTATTTTCTTACCAAAAGCACTGATATTTTAAATTAACACTAATAAATGGCAGTACCAGACCGTTATATAGAGGGAATATTTAATCATGGATGACACCACATGCTCACGTCCAGGTAAACCTTTTTTCAATCATATTATTTTGATATTATTTAATATCAGCTGTAGCTAAATATGTTTCTTTTTGTGTTAATAAATCTATAAATCTTGGTTTAAACTTATTGTGATAATTCTATGAAGCTATAATTTTTCTACACTATTTTTTAAAAACACTTGTGCATGATCATGGACAAAAGTTTTCAAAAAACAGAAGACCTTATAAAGCAATACAACTCGATACAGTTGATCATTTATCATTCATAACGGCTGCAAGGTAACAGGACGCTGCAAAAATAATCAATGCAAAGGAAAATCACATTTCCGGTGTGAAAAATGCCAAGTACACTTATGCTTAAGTAAAGAAAGAAACTGTTTTAAAGATTTCCATATAAACGCATGAAATGAAATGACCACATAAACGAGCTTTGTATCCGTATAATGAATTTGTTTTTTCACTTTCAGTACATTTTCATTGTAGTCTACCATACACCCATTGAGTACAAATGTCCTTGATCAAGGACACTCTCTAACAAAAACAAAATATCGTTAGAAAAATATTTTCAGATGTCTTTTAGCTTATTTTAGTACAGTCAAATTAGGAAAAATAAGGGAAAAAATTTATAAAGTTTTGAAACTTTGGGATTATACTTATGAAGGGTCTAATAATTCAAAACAAAAAAGTTCCCCACTCTGAGGGGGGAGCTTCCCCCTACACCCCCCCCCCCCAAAAAAAGAAAAAAAAAAAAAAAAAACGTATAATTCGTTGAAATGGAGAAAAAAAATAGGGAATTTATTTATCGAGTATTAAAATTATGGCATAACATTCCTGAGGTGTCGGATAATGCAAATTAAAAAAGTTCTCTACCGTGGGGTGGGAGCTTACCTCTCCCCCCCCCCCCCAAAAAAAAAAAAAATGTATAATTCGTTTAAATAAAGAAAAAATATATATAAAATTAATTTATAGAGTATGGAAATTTTGGTACAACATTCCTGAGTAATTTAATAACTGAAAACAAAACAGTTTCCCCTCCTGGGGTAAGAGCTTCCTTCTCCCCCTCCCCCCCCCCTCAAAAAAAATTATTTAACTTATTAAAAATAAGAAAAATGTTTAAATAGAATTTTGAAATTTTGGTATAACATATTCTTGAGGTGCTTAATAATGGGATAAAAAATTTTTAAAAAATCCACCATGCAGTGGGAACTCTCCTCCTTCACCCCTCCCTCCCCCAAATAAAAAAAAATAATTCAATTTTGCTGAATTTAAGAAAAATAAGTTCTCTTGAAGGGTCTAATAATAGGAAACAGAAAAGTTCCCTTCTCTGGGTTTCCCCCTCCACTCCCCTCCCCCCAGAAGAAAAAAAAAAAAAAAACGTATAATTTGTTGAAATAATTTGTAGAATTTAAAATTTGTGGACAAAATTGTTGAGTGGTCTAATGATAATAATAATAATTCACCGTCTTCTGGAGCAAGAGCTTCTCCCCCTGTCCCTTTGCCCCATAATTGTATAATCCATTGAAAGTAAGACAATAGAAATTATTTATATAATTTTGAAATTTTTTAGATAGTATGCTTGAAAAGGTTTCAATGAAAACAAAAAGCCTTCCCTAGGAAGGATGACCCCCCCCCCCTCAAAAATATTGCAGTTCTTTCAATTTAAAAAAAAATAGTTAGAACTTTGGGAAAATAATCATATGGGGTATCTCAATGGGAAACAGAAAAGTCCCCTCTTAGGGAGGTGCTTCCAACTCCCCTTTCCCCCAATAAAAACTACTTCAAAAATTTCCGTAAGTTTTTCTTTTTCCTTTTTTTTTTTTTTTTTTTTTAAATTAACACAGAATTATTTGGTTTTCAAAGACAGCTACTATTATAATAATTAAAAAATATATATATATGCCTTGAAAAATTCTGCACAAAAAATTCTGTCCTCTCCATTATGCATAAACGAAAAATTATTTTTCCTTTAAGTTTTTAAAAGCTACTAAATTCTAAAATATAAAATAAATTGAAATGATAATAATGAAATTCAGGTAATAACTAATATAAAACATACCAAAATCAGGAACTCAATTTTTTTGTTGCCAATTACTCTGAAAAGATTGATCGTATTTATATATATATATATATATATATATATATATATATATATCATATATGAGGTCTTAAAAAAGAATTTTTTTTTTTAATAGCAAACTTAACGATTTTGTGTAAAAACTGAAAAGTCATGGTTGGATTTCCTTAGATCGAAAAGAGGAACCCCCCCCCCCCCACACACACACACCCAAGTAGGGAGACCCATTCTATTTTCCATTGCTAGTCAATTCATAAGGGCTATCCTAAAATTTTAAACATTGTAAATTATTTTATCGGTTTTTCTTAATCTGAAAAAGTTGTACAAATTCAGGAGGCAAAGAGTTATCCTCCGCCCACAGATGAAGAGGGATGTGGAATTTTCGTTTTTCCATTGCTGGAGCTCTCGAGAGCACTATTTCAAAATATCAGAACATTATAAATATATACCTCTATAATAAATTCCTTTAATCCTTTAGAGTCTCTTATTTTTCATAATTTAAAGCAACTGTATGTTTTGGGGGGAAAGGGGGGGGAGTGCTTATTCAGGGAAGGGGGATGTCTTCTTTTTTAATAATAGTCTATTCATGAGTATTAGCTCAATGTTTCAAAGTTTCAAATGTTTATAAATTATTTCCTGTTTTTTTTTTTTTTTTTTTTTTTTTTTTTTTTTTTTTGGGGGGGGGGGGGGAGGGGGAGGGGAGAACCCTCAAGAGTATAAATTCGAAATTTTATAACTTTATAAATATTTATTCCTATAATATAATTCTTTTATAGTCCCTCATTAAAAAAAAAAAAAAAAAAAAAAAAAAAAATGAAGGAGCTAAACAACTTTGGGGGGAAAGGAAGGGGGGGGGTATCATACCCACAGGGAGGAAAAAAAATTCTTGTCCATTACTAGACTAAAATTATCCTAAAATTGTGTTATCCTAAAATTTCAAGCGCTTATAAATTATTATATCTGTTTTTCCTAATATGAAAGAGCTATATGGTCTAGAGAGGAAAAGGGGGGGGGGATGGGGGGAAGCTCCCCCCCCAGGAAGGGAGAACTTTTTTGTTTTGCATTACTAGAGCCCCCAGTAATGTTATTCCAAAGTTTCAAAACTTTATAAATTTTTTCCCTTATTTGGAGTTTTTTGGTCTAATTTGACTGTACTATTTGGAGTATTCTTAACAATGTGTAAAATTTTCATAATTTTCATTTTATTTTTAAAATGTTGGCAGCGAAAGGGTTAAAAAAAATAAAGGCATGCAGATTCAATTATTTTTAAGTGTATTAGAAGATCAAGTCATAGTGTCAATGTTATTTTTATGAACTTTAACGATGTTTGAATTTTTTCATCAGTAATTGTAAATGTCTTGATAATAATTTATGAAAAAGAGTTTTATTAACTCTTCTAGATGCGCTATAAAACATTATTTAGTAAAATTCCTCACATCTCATCAAATATTTACTATTTTTTATTTTAATTGCAGTACATTGTGTCTACTGCAATATGTCAAGTTTTCTAAAAATGGCATTGCATTAGTTTAATAACTCTGCATGTTGTTCAAAAAAAAAAAAAAAAAAAAAAAAAATGTATAGAATACTTCAAATCTTTAAACCTTTATA
This sequence comes from Salticus scenicus, assembly GCA_963930645.1. Taxonomy (NCBI): domain Eukaryota; kingdom Metazoa; phylum Arthropoda; class Arachnida; order Araneae; family Salticidae; genus Salticus; species Salticus scenicus. The sequence continues at coordinate 334,593,077 of OZ005652.1, read as the reverse complement.
TATCTTTGTTTATGCATAATATTCTCATTCAAATCACACAGTCCAGTCACATTAACGTGACCGCGTGTTAAAAGCCAGAATAACCACTTTTTGCAGTACGGACTGCTGCGAGACATGCAAAAAGAAAGTCAATGAGGCTTTGGAAGTTACTCACAAGAATGTAGAACCATACCAACTTCAGTGTTGTGACCATTTGGACTAATTTGTGCAGTTGAGGTTACATGGCACAGGCAACTCGGTCAAAGTGGTCATACATATTCTCGATTGGGTTTATTTGCGGGGAGCTTCTTCACCAGTGAAGTATGGTTAATTCATTCTGGTTCTGTTCGAACCACGCTTGTACACTGCGCGCTATATGACACGTCGCGTTGTCTTGCTGGTATATGCCATTTTTCTAAAAAAAAAAAAGCAATCTGCTTGTAGGAGTGGAGATGATCCCCGCAAGGTCAGATGCGTACTTCTGTTTATCCATCGTGGCTTCTACAACGATGAGTGGACTCAGTAATTCCCATGAAAATATTCCCTCAGACCATAATGTTTCCTCCTCTAGCTTGGACCTTTGCAGCAAATCTTGCAGGATGTTTGCTTTTGGACGTAGCACGCCGTTTACACCAACGTCCATTTGTAAGATAGAGCAAAAACCGTGATTAATCTGAAAAAAAAACCACTTGTCACCACTTGGTGGATATCAAGTTGCATTATTTGAGGTCAAATTCCAGCTATTGTTACCTATTAATTACAGTCAGCATAGGTGATATAACTAGGTGTCTGCTGCCGTGACCCACGTGCAGCAAGGCTCGCTGAACTGTGGTTGAGAAAACAAATTTAGTAGCCCTCTGTTCATTAGGTTGTTCAGTTGGTCAACAGTTTTGCGTCTATTTCTCCAAACGCATCTCCGTAACCGTCGTTCAGCTCTGTCATTGTACCGCATGGTGCACCCTATTTGCCACATCGCTGATTTTGGATATTGCCTTTTTACCATGCACGGTATATTTTGTATTATGGCGGAACACGAACAGTTTACAAAATTAAAAAATGCTTCCACCGTTGGCCCGAAAGCAAAAAATCATGCTCTACTGTACGGAAACGATTGCAATGCTTTTCTTTACTCCGACACACTTTATACACCCTCCACTTCTAGTTTTGCCACTTTCCTTCTGTAATTGGTTATTTCAAGTTCACGCCGAAAGTAAACGGTAATCACATTATATTATGCAGTCCATGGTGTTATTAGATTGTTAAAAGGAGCATCATAATCATATAAAACGGATTGCAAGTAATATTTTTCAGGGTAAATCATACAAACATTATTTTTTTCCTTAATTTGTTACTGATTCCCTTTTTGCTTTCCGTACAAACTTTCATTGGTATATATGAGTTATAACATGTATTTTACATTCCGAAAATTCTAAGAGAAGTCACCGTATATTTTTTTAGATATACAAAAATACTTTTGCGCCAAAACTTTTGTATGTACAGTGTTAATATACCGTTATAAAAATATGGGATCCACCTTTGATGTTTTGCTTAGAGAAAAGATAGTTATTCTTTATTTCGAAATATTTAAAGGATAATTGTTGATAGTATATAAAGTAAAATTTAGTCATGAAGTTTTATGCGGCAACAAAAAATTGCACTTTCTTAAAAAATAAATAAAGAAAAAAAGAATTACCGTTCTCAGTCACCTCTCAAATTTTCAAAAATAATTAATTATATATATATATATATATAGGGATATATAAATGTAGAAATATATAAACAAATGAATGAAATTAAACCCCAAAAAACATTGAGATCTTCATCAGGGATCCCTGATGAAGATCTCAGTGTTTTTTCATCTAAGTGTCCTACATCTAAGTTTTACATTTCCTTTCGCTGCAATTTTGCGCATTGGTATGTAATTCTCCTCTTTGGTTTTTCTAATCTGTAAAACTTATATATTCATAAATTCATGTCAATAGTTTTCTATATATATATATATATATAATAGACTATACACTCACATCTTCAACTTATTGTCTTTTTATTTAATTTTATAAAACGAATACAATAAAGGTTTTTAAGAACGTTTTATCCAAATTTAAAATTATCAAAGAAAGTCATTTAAAAATTTATTTGTTAAAAATAAAGGCTAAAACATTTTTGAACTATATATTGCAAATTTATTGAAATAGTTTTGTTGAATACACTTCCTCTATAATTCCATAATTTAATGTTCCTCCATAATTTAATAAATTAAAGTACGTTTAAAATGGTTTTATATCAATAAAAATTTAAAAAGTATCTAAAGAATTCTCTTCTTTTTCTCTAGGCAAAAAACTTCTGTCAGTTCGTAAAAGTTATTCTTGAGCTAAATCAATTTCAATCAACAAATAAAAAGAGAAAACAATTTATTTTTAGCATTCGAGGCATTCCTAGAGAGTTTTTCTTTTTAATTAACTTTCTTTAAGCATTGCTTTTTCTTTTTTCGTTTCCACGCTGAAAACGTGTGCTATGTAAGCTATCAGAAAATAAATCAGGGAAAATTCAATATTTGTTTTTGACAGCTTTAGATTTTGTTTTGGCAGTTATGCCCCCCCCCCCCTTTTTAAATTTAAAGTATTCATGCCCTCTTTTATTAAATTTAAAAATTATTGTATCTGCTTATATTTTTAATTGTAAAGAAAATATGACGTTTAATATCTTAAAACTGTAGTTTGTGCTTTTATTCAGCATTGTAAACAATGTTGTTTTAATAAAATGATTTAAAAAAAAAAAAAAAAAAAAAAAAAAAAAAATCTAAATTTTTTTTTTTTTTTCGATTTATGGCCAGTTTTTATTGATATTTATTGCTACTGTTCATATTTTGGAACTATTGATCGGTAACACAAGAGACAACATTAATTATAAACATTTCAATCATTTTCAATAATAACATATTTAAGTTTTCAATGAAGATTTTCATTGCAAAATGCATGTATAGTTAGTGTGATCAAATGATACAGTATAAAAGAAATGCTACTGTAATTAGCATTAGAAACACAGTCAAATTTTGTGGCAATTAAAATAAATAATTGTTTAAATAATAAAACATAGCACTGATATAAGGATTATTAAACTAATACTTTTTTTATTACACTGAGTAAAAATATATACCGCCTTTCTCTAGAATGAAGAAATGACCATTTTCTAAATCCCTTAACTTGAAATATAGATTTCCGAGCTATGCGCATAAGGCACGCCAATAAGCTGAATAGACGAAATTATCGAGAATTTCTAGTGTACACATTTCTAGATGGTGAAACAATATTCTGAATACTCTAAATATTCTGAATCATTTATATTGCGAGAAATTCTCGCTTGATTTTTTAAAATTGGGTAATAAACCAAGATTATAGTTGCAGAAACCCGCCTCTTCTAGTCTCATTTATTTGCAGAGATTTTTAAATAACTTTGCTCTCGAGAATACAGGCAAACGCTCTAGAATTCTAGTAGGGGCTTCTAGAACTCGCTTTCCAAGGGGACTAGAATTTATAAGGGTGACATGGAACTATTTTTTGTAGAACCACAATTAAGATTCTAGATGTCAGTTACAGAATACTTTCTCAGTGAATGTGAAAAGAAACGTTAGTTTAATAATATGTTTTGCCCATATATATTTTTTACTGTTAATTTTAATCATAGCTTCAAACATTTACACATCTACATACAAAACACAATACAGTTAAAAAATAGTTATATAAAAGTTTCACAATTATTATGTGAAAATTTTCAAAATAAAATTTTGTTCTTTAAAAATGCTTTTTAATAAAAAAAAAAAAAAAAAAAAAAAAAGAATAAATAAAGCACCTAAAATAATACAGGCCAACGCGTCAGCTGCCACCTTTTAACTTTGAAAGACGCCAGCTTTCGTGCTTAGCGCATTTATCACAGCTTACTCTCGTAGTATCTTACAGAAATATAAACATTTTATGTACTTTCCTGGAGTGATTTGAACATATTATTTCTGAAAAATCTCTTATATCACAATTTGTTAAGCTAATAAAATTCCAAAAAATGATGATAATAATAATAATAGTAAGGTCATTGTGCCTAAATGCGATAACCCATAAATGCGACAAAGTTCTTCTACTGAAAATCTAAATGCTTAAATCACAAACTTATAAATCATAATGGAACATACACATTTCAAGAACGGTTCGCGAAACTTTTCATTAAATTTTAAAGGTTTTTCTAGTAGAATTTTCTTTTGCAGTAAACATTGTCCATTATGGCTTTCCGACGTCTTTTCCTAATTGCGATGAAATATTTTCAAATAGTAACTGTAATTTTATCCTTTAATCTTTCAAGGTCAAATAACCACTGTTACGTCATGTGCTTGAATACCCTTTATACCTACCAGAAGAAAAAAAAAAAAAAATACTACATTTTTTTAAAAAGAGGGGTTAAAATTTTTTATCGCATTTAAGGGTCTGTTTACACCATTTTCCTAAATGCGACAAATTTTATCCCTTAAATGCGGCAATTTTTACAGTTGATATATTAAGGGAAGTTTAAGCATTTTTTCCTTTTTAACACTTTCCAACAAGGTTTAAAAGTGACTTAGGTTTGTCTGTCTGTCCGCGCTCTAATTCCTGTAGGGACACCCGAAAGTATTCCAAAGCACTGTGTTCTATGAGAGGTATTGCTGTAAACCATATTTAATACCTTAACTGTATACAAATCTTAGTGAAATTGAATCATGTTATTCAAGTTCACTATCGGATGTTTCATATATAAAATGGAAGAAATACCACCACTAGTTTGTACACAGGGACACTCGAAAGTACTCCAAAGCATTGCGTTCTATGAGAGGTATTTCTATAAACCAAATTTTAATAACTTTACTTTCCACAAAGTTTAATGAAATTGAAATATATTATTCATATGCACAAAAGAATGTTTTGCATAGAATATAGCATGATTAGCATTACATTTACAGGGCCACACAAAAATATTCAGTTACATTAAGAGCTGTTCATAAAAATTTGCTATAATTTCAATTTCGTTTACATTAAGCGTTTTTAACATTGTCTAACAATTTTCATCTGTGAATATAATCTGTTAAGTATCTGTCTATAATCAATTTAAATATCTGTCTGTTCGTCTGTCCGCGCTCTAGCTCCAGTAAATATTTATGTAATTTCTTGAAACTGATATATGTTATTTAAGTTCACTATCGGATGTTCCCTACTGAAAAAGGAAGTAATATCTCTACTGGTGTGTGTACAGAGGCACCCAAACCTTTTACAGAGCATTGTGTTCTATGAGAGATATTTCTATAAACCATATTTTAATACCTTTACTGTACACAAACCTTAATGAAATTGAGAAATGTCATTACATTAAGCGTTTTTAACATTTTCTAACAATTTTTAAGTGTGAATATAATTTCAATTTGTGTATCTGTGTATCTGTTTGTCTGCCCATCTGTCTGTCTTTCGGCGCTCTAACTCCGGTAAATATTTATGGAATATCTTGAAACTAATATATGTTTTTCAAGTTCACTATCGGATGTCCCCTATTAAAAATGGAGTGAATACCTCTACTGATTTGTGTACAGGGGCATCGGAAAGTACTGCAAACTATTTTTTTTTCTATGAGAGGCATTTCTATAAACCATATTTTAATACCGCTACTTTACACAAATCTTAATGAAATTGAAATATGTTATTTAAGTTCGCTATCGGATGTTTCCTATGTGAAATGGAGAAAATATTACCACTGTTTTGTGTACAGGGAGACTTACAAGTATTGCGTGTATGAGAGGTATTTCTGCAAACCAAATTTTAATAACTTTACTTTGCATAAATCTTAATGAAATTGAAAAATGTTATTCATATGCAAAAAGGAATGCTTTTTATAAATACAGTATGAATAGTATTAATCTTACAGGGCCACATAAAAATATTAAGTTACATTATGAGCTATTAATAAAAATTTGCTGTAATTGCATTTTCTTTTACAATAAGCATTTTTAACACTTTCTAACAATTTTTTACCGCGAATATAATTTTAATTTGGTTATCTTTCTGTCCGATTGTCTGTCTTTCTATCTGGCTCTCGTCCCGAAAGTTCTTAAATATTTTCGGAATTTTGAAAAATTGATATAGGTTATTAAAGTTCACTATGGAATGTTTCCTATTTAAAATGCCATTAATATGTCCTACACAACGTGTTTGTGTACAGGGAACTTCCAATGCTTTGCGTTTTAGGACAGACATTTTTATAAATCACATCTAAATAACTTTCTACTGTAAAAATTATAAATAAATTGAAATGTATTTTAATATTCTAAAATAATGTTTTGTATAGAATATGATATGATCAACCTTCAGATTTACAGGACTACACTAAAATATTCAAATACATTAAGGGAAGCAATTATAATCTAACGGCTGGATTTTCTTTTGCATTAAGCCTTTTTAACGTTCTTCAACGATGTCTGAGACCGGTTTTAAATTGAATTAGTCAATCTGTATATTTTTCTGTGCTTCTCTCCTTTGTTTGATAATGCAGTCAAAGAATATTGAAAGTTATACGATACAACAAGCACGTACAATTGGAGAGTATTAATAACCAGTGCGTACTGCATGATTTTTCGATCTTTTTTTAGAACTTTCCAGCAAGGTTGAAAAGTGTCAATGACTTCGGTTTGTCTGTCTGTCCGCAGTCGAACTCCTGTAAATTTTCATGGAATTTCTTGAAGCTGATATATCGTATTCAAGTTCACTATCGGATGTTCCCTATTGAAAATGGAGGGAATTCCTCTTCTGATTTGTCTACAGGGACACCCAAAATTTTCCAAAGCATTGTGTTCCATGATAGATATTTCTATAAACCGTATTTTGATACGTTTACTTTAAAGAAATTTTAATGAAATTGAAATATATCATTTAAGTCCACTTCCGGATATTTCCCATGTAAATTGAAGTAAATACCATCACTGGTTTGTATACAGGGACATCCGAAAGTATTTAAAAGCATTGCGTTCTATGGAAGGTATTTCTAAGCACCAAATTTTAATGATTTTACTTTGCACAAGTCGTAAATATATATATATATATATATATATTATTCATATGCACAAAAGAATGCCTTCCATAAAATACAATATTATTTGCATTATATTTACAGGGCCACACAAAAATATTCAGATACATTAAGAGGTATTATTGGAAAATTGCTTGCATTGCATTTTCGTTTACAATAAGCGTTTTTATCACTTTCTAAATGATTTTAACACTTTCCAATAAAGTTGAAAAGTATTAATGACTTAGGTTTGTCTGTCTGTCTGTCCGTGCTCTATCTCCCGTAAATATTCATGGAATCAGAGTTACACATACACTACTCAGAAAAGAAGAGTTAAACACGGAGTTACACACTCTGTTATAAAAAGGCAAAGTTACACACACAATTACACACAAACTGTTAATAAAAATGCTAAGTTACACACACAATTACACACAATTACACACAAACTGTTAATAAAAAGGCAGAGTTACACACACACTGTTAGCAAAAAATTAGCGGTACACACAGCATTACACACATTGTCAAGAAAAAAAAAAGAGATTTACATACGGAGTTACACACACTGTTAATAAAAAGGCGGAATTATACACAGCAAAAAATCAGCGATACACGCAAAGTTACACACATTGTTCAAAAAAAAAAAAAAGAATTGAACATTGAATTACACACACTGCTAATAAAAAGGCAGGACTATACACAGAGTTACATGCACTGTTAATAAAAAGGTGCTGTTAATAAAGAGTTACACACAGAGTTACACACACAGAGTTAATAAGAAGGCAGAGTTGCACACACACTTTTAATTACGTACAGGGTTACACACACTGTTAGTTACACATAAGTAAAATTACACAAGTTGTTTGCTAAAAATCAGCGATACACACAGTGTTACACACACAATGTTAAAAAAAAACTGTTAATAAAAAACAAAATTACACATGGAGTTATACACACTGTTAATAAGAAAGAAGAGCTACACACACACTGTTAATTGCATACAGGGTTGCCTACACAGTGACAGTTTCACATAGCGTTACGTACACTGTTAGAAAAGTTCAGCAATACACACAGAATTACACACACACTGTTAAAAAAAAGAAGAGTTACACACTGTTAACAAACAGCAGATTTAGACACAAAGTTCCACACACTGTTAATAAAAAAGAAGAGTTACACACACTGTTAAAGGCAGAGAGTTACACAACATTTAATCTTGAAATAGTTATGTGGTATTAAGTATTTTATAAACTATAAAAAAAGAACGAAAAATCATGCATTACGCAATGATTATTAACACTTTCCAATTGCACGTAATTGTTGTATTTTATAACATTGAAAGTTCTGTGCCTAAGTTATCGCACAACAAACAAACAGTAGTTCTGAAAGGCATACAGACAGACTAATTGAATTCCTAATCATTCTTAAACACTGTTTGAAAGTGTTAAAAATGCTTAACACAAAAGAAACCGTCGCCCTTCGATTGTAATTCCAGCCCTTAATCTATCTGAAAATTTCAGTGTAGCCCTGTAAATTTGAAGGTTAACAAAATCATATTTTATACAAAACATTATTTTAGCAAATTAACAATAAATTCCAATTCCTTTATGATTTTACAGTTGAAAGTACAGTATGAAAGTTCTTTAAATGTAAATTATAAAAATGTATGTCCTAAAATGCAACGCATTGGCATTTTTTGCGCGTTCCTGTACATAAACATGTTGTACAGTACCTATTAATGCCCTTTTTATTTGGGAACATTCAATAGTGAATATGAACAACATATATATTTTTTTAAAAATTCAGAAAATATTTCCGGACGCTAAGTGCGGTACACGGACAGATAGACAAATGGAGATTCGGGCACATAGATACAGAAATTGAAAACACGTTAAGACTTAAACAAGAAAGAAAAATCATGCAGTACCTATTGATTAGTAACACCTTCCAACTGTACGTAATTGTTGTATCGAATAACTTTTAATATTCTTTGCCTACGTTGTGAGGTTGAGACGTCAGAACGTCACCACAGTTGTTTTAATTAAGCTGGATCCAGCAAAGTAGAAAGTGGGGACGGTTAAAATCGCTTCATCGCCAGTGACTCGGCGCAAGTTGAGGTCGAGTTAGCTTTGTGTCGGCAGGGTGCTGCAATGAAAGACTTCGATTTTGAATGTTAGATAAATTAGAAGTGATTTTAAAAGGACGGATTGAAATGAAGAGAGAGGAGGATGTAGGAAGAAGTATACAATGGCGATGGTTTTAGTAGATGGGAGTGGATGTTGGAGGATATTATAGTGGATGTTGGAGGATATTATAGTGGATGTCGGAGCATATTATAGTATGGATATTGGAGTATTATAGTGGATTGTTGAAAGTCTTACTTTGGCGAATATTGAGTAGTAAAAATTTAGATGAGTGAGGAATAAGTCATGATGAGTGTTAGTACGAGTACTTGCTAGCGCTCGTGAAAGTGAATTTCGATCTGTAGGGAATCCTCTGATCGAAAGTGAAGTCGCAGCAGTGGAGTTACGAGTGCAACCGTCGCTACACCTTCAATTGCTTGCTGGGGTGAGATATTTAAGATAATCTAATTTAATTGTTGATAAATATATTTTGATTGAGTAATACACTGACTGAGATAGTTTAATTGTCAGGCCACCCTCCCCATTAATCTGCTCAAATAAACTTTAGTTATTGTTAATTCAAGTCTTGTGTTCTCTTACTTATCCATTTAGTGATCTAATTAAGTTAAGATGGAGTTTGCGTCAACGCAAACTTTACAACGTTATCACACAACAGACAGAAGGACTGAAAAATATACAGATAGACTAACTGATTTTAAAATTACTCTTAGGCATTTTGGAAAGAGTTAAAAAGGCTTAACGCAAAATAAAATGCAGCCATTAAATTATAATTACAGCTTTTGATCTCTCTGAATATTTTAGTCTAGCCCTTTAAATCAGAAAGTTAATCATACCATATTCTATACAAAATATTATTTTAGAATATTAACAATATATTTCAATATTTTTATGATTTTTGCAGTAGAAAGACTTAACTTTCAAAAAATTCTGTCCTAAACCGTAATGCATTGGCTTTTTTTTTTTTTTTTTTTTTTTTTTTGTCCCTGTGAACAAACTAGTTGCACAGGACCTATTAATGTCGTTTTGAATGGGGAACATTCTATAAGGATAATGTTTATAAAAATAACACTCATAAAACACAATGCTTTCGAATGTTTTTGGGTATCCCTGTACACAAACCAGAAGAGATATTCACTCCATTTTCAATATGGAACATCCGATAGTGAACATTAATAAAATATATCAGTTTCGAGAAATTCCATAAATATTTACAGGTGTTAGAGCGCGGGCAGTCAGACGGACAGACAGATGGACAGATACACAAACTGAAATCATATTCACACTTTAAAATGTTAGAAAGTTTAAAAAACGCTTAATGTAAACGAAAGTGCAATTCTAGAATTGTTTTATCAGTAGCTCTTAATATAAATGGATATTTTTGTGTCACCCTGTAAACCTAATGCTAATCATGCTATATTCTATGCAAAGCATTTTTTTCTGCATATAAATAACGTATTTCAATTTCCTAAAACTTCGTGGAAAGTAAAGTTATTAAAATTTCATTTATAGAAATATCTCTCATAGAACGCAATGCTTTGGAATAATTTTAACTGTCCCTGTACATAAATCGGCGGTGATATATCCGCCATTTTATACAAGAAACATCCAGTAGTGAACTTGAATAACATATTTCAATTTAATTGAGATATGTCTACAGTAAAACCAATAGAAATACCTCTCATAGAACACAATGCTTTGAAATGCTTCCGGGTGTCCGTGTACACAAACCAGTATAGGTATAAACTCCATTTTAAATAGGGAACATCCGATAGTGAACTTGAATAACATATATCACTTTGAAGAAATTCCATAAATATTAATGAGATTTAGAGCTCGAACAGACAGACAGGCAGACAAACAGGCGGACAGGCAGATACACAAAACTGAAATCATATTCACCCTTAAAAAATATTAGAATGTGTTAAAAACGCTTAATGTAAACGAAAGTACAATACTAGCCATTTTTTTTTAATAGCTCTTAATGTAACTGGATATTTTTCTGCCACCCTGTAAATCTAATGCTAATCATGCTGTATTCTGTGCAAAGCATTCTTTTGTGCATATAAATACCATATTTAAATTTCCAAAAACTTCGGGGAAAGTAAAGTTATTAAAATTTGATTTATAGAAATATCTCTAATAGAACGCAATGCTTTGGAATACTTTTGAGTGTCCCTGTATATAAATCGGTGGTGGTATTTCCTCCATTTTATACAGGAAACATTCAATAGGGAATTTGAATAACATATTTCAATTTCATTAAGATATGTCTACAGTAAAGGTATGAAAATATGGTTTATAGAAATACCTCTCATAGAACACAATGCTTTCGAATGCTTTTGGGTGTCCTGTGCACACACCAGTAGAGGTATAAACTCCATTTTCAATAGGGAACGCCCGATAGTGATCTTGAATAACATATTTCAATTTCATTAAAATATGTCTGCAGTAAAGGTATGGAAATATGGTTTATAGAAATACCTCTCATAGAACACAATGCTTTGAAATACTTTCGGGTGTCCCTGTACACAAACCAGTAGAGGTATCATATTCACCCTTAAAAAATGTTAGAATGTGTTAAAAACGCTTAACGTAAACGAAAGTACAATTCTAGCCATTTTTTTAAATAGCTGTTAATGTAACTGGATATTTTTGTGCCACCCTGTAAATCTAATGCTAATCATGCTATATTCTATGCAAAGCATTCTTTTGTGCATATAAATATCATATTTAAATTTCCAAAAACTTCGTGGAAAGTAAAAATATTAAAATTTGACTTATAGAAATATCTCTCATAGAACGTGATGCTTTGGAATACTTTTGAGTGTCCCTGTACATAAACCGATGGTGATATTTCTTCCATTTTACACAGAAAACATCCTATAGTAAACTTTAATAACACATTTGAATTTCATTAAGATATGTCTACAGTAAAGGTAGGAAAATATGGTTTGTAGAAATACCTCTCATAGAACACAAATGCTTTGAAATACTTTCGGGTGTCCTTGTACACAAACTAGTAGAGTTATAAACTCCATTTTCAATAGGGAACGTCCAATAGTGATCTTGAATAACATATATCAGTTTCAAGAAATTCCATAAATATTTACGGGAGTTAGAGCGCGGACAGACAGAAGGACGGACAGACAGACAGACAGACAGACGGACAGACAGACAGACAAACCGAAGTCATAAACACTTTTCAACCTTGTTGGAAAGTGTTAATAACAGTTTTCAACCTTCTTTGGAAAATGTTAATAACATTAAAGTAACTCCCATGCATTAAATGCATTATCGCATTTAGGGAGTTTGAACATCGCATTTAGGACATAGTACCTTAAATGCGACAAAAATTTCCTAAATGCGACGCTGGTATATATTTTCATAAATTACTGATATTTTTTTTAATTTCTTGAAAAAAAATGACACAAAACACTAGTTTAGAACTATGAGTATAATATTCAACCATTTTTTCTTTCTTTTTATAATTATTTGTTTAATAAAATGTCATAAGTTTCCTAAATGCGATAAACTTACCAAAAATCACGTCGCATTTAGGCATAATGACCTTAATTCAAAAGTAACACATGATGACCTAAACAATGGCTATTGCTGAGTAATCTACGATTTCTTTGGGCACATGTAACAAGTCTAAGGTAATCGCATACGCAATGACAAACTGTCGTGAGCTGCTTTCTCAAATGTTTCTACTGTTCGACTCTTCTTGCGATTTTCTTGTGTTCGACTTTTCTTGAGACTATGAGAGCCTCTGCGCATGTACGGACTCAACGAATCTTCTATTAAAATAGAGGTGATAGCCCTTGTGGTCGAGAGAAATGGAGCGAAACTGAATGACCGGATGTTTACTAAATCTGAACCTGTCGGTTAACTTGGCATCCTTCCAAGCCTTTATAATCGTCCTCTATACTAGGCGTGGAAAACGTGGTCGCACTATAACAAGAATATATCACCGTTATAATGCCAAACGATGATATGTAGTCGATTGCATTAAAAAGGTTAAATGATTTTGATACAAATATGACACATAGCGTAAAATATATACAGGGTGATTCATAAAGAAGTATACAGTTTCAATGCACTATAAATCAAGAACAATGTAAGATATTATATGATAACTGTAACGGAATTGTATAGGATCATATTAAGTTTTGTTAAAGACAGTCACAGGTATTGTATGTGTGACCCTTTAGTCACACGACACACATTGAGCCGGTAATCCATTTCCGTCCAAACACGTGTTAAGGTATCTGAATCAAATCCATCAGTAGTGGCTGTGACAGGCTGTTTCAGCTCCGCTAGATCAACAGGAAGGGGAGGTACGAATACCTTCTCCTTTACATACCCCCACAGAAAGAAATCACAAGGTGTTAAGGATCCTTCAGATACTAGCAACATACAGAGCGTCAAAACTCATAAATTATCCATTGTCCGAAAGCGACCCTTGACATTTTGCACACATTTACAATGAAGGACATTACTTTTTATTGCTCTTTTACAAAAGAGACCCCCTTCTCATGCAATTATCGCACCAGGAGGTTTGTGATCTTCAGATTGCAGCTAGCGTCGATCTCCTTAACCGCATCAAAGAAATATCAATAAAGTCGACTTGCAGATTTCTAAAGTTGCCAGTCTCTGAAGGAAGCCTTAGGTAGGATTTTTAGGTGGCCATTTCAAATGGCGGTGGAAACTCTATCGGCGACTTCTTGCGATACAGTCTGTCGTCCAAGACCTTTCCAAAAACAGTTAGTAGTTAAATTTTGCATGCCATTGATAGACAGATTTTCTAGTTGGAGTTTCTTTTTCCGAATCATGATCAAAAATGCCGTTGCACGACACTTGCGGATTCCGTTTTGCTAAATTCAAGAACAGAAAAAGTCTTCTCCACAGCAGACAGCACCATTTCGACTACTAGTCAAATGACATACACGCTATTGCCTAAGTCACTTCCGACAGGAACGAGACACAAAATTTAAGATTGCATCTACCTTACGGTTCGCTGAGGTGGCACGTGTCCTTGACTGTTACTGTTTTACAGCATCTGGAAAGTGCATACTTCTTTGTGAATAACACTGTATTTTTGGTAGGTAAAAATGATCATATTTCAATCAATAATTGTTTATTTAAAAAGAAATATTCGTTTACCATCGTGACTCTAGTTCATTAGTAGCTAAGTGAAATCACTATAGATATCTTAAATTTGATATCATCCCGATAATATTTGTATGGGGAGGTAGTGAGTAATATTTAAATTATTTTTAAAAATCTAAACAACAATATTTTCCTCTTTTCAATGAAATTATTTCTCAATTATTCTTTTCGTAAATTCGAGATACAACAACATATTTTTATATTTTTGTAAATAAAATATTTTTAACAGGAAATATTTTCAGTTCAGTTGTGTATTGGATTTCGAATCTAATATTATTTCGATTTTTAACAAAATATTTTTTCTAGTTCACTGAAATGGCAAGAAGCAGTCAATAGAAAAATATTGCTTGTAGGCAAAGAAAGCTTCTCTCCTATTTATATTACTTTTACTTATTTTCATGATGTGGTAGAAATTTTCTTTGAAATCTCAAAAGGTTTTCTATACATTTGATTCATAAATGCATGTAAAGCTGGTGAAATATTTTTATCATTATCTTCAAATCTATTTCATATTTTTCTTCATTATGTAAAGAAAAAATGATAAATGCACACTTTTATATGTTTAAAATAGTCATGACATATTATTAATAATATCATATTTTAGAAAATTGTATTAATGGGATCCTAGGTTTTACATTAAGTTAGCCTATATTGCTAAGCATAAGATTTTATAAAACAAGAAAATGGTTTTTTTTAAAACTAAATAATAGATTTTTATTTCCTTTAAAATTTTATTTTTATGTAATATTAATTGTAATTAAATATAAAAGAGGCTAGATGCTAGATATGATGTTGCTTTGTTATAGATGATGTTATTTTAAAGTATATTAAAGAAATAGCAGTATATTAAGAAAAAAATAAAAGCTTTGAAGCACGTTTGAAGTAACCAGCGTGACAATTTCTAAAAGTCCCCGTGCTTTCAAATAATCTCTTCCCCAATCATTGAATGAAACCCTCATTCCTGATTATGCATCTTTCCATATATAATGCGTTTGAACTGAAATCATTGCAATGTAATAAGTTAAAATTTTTGAAAAACGTTATAAAATACAAAAAATTCTCGACAATTGTTTCGGATCAAAATAAAACACTGACCTTCGTCAGGTGAGCAGTATAAGCCCCAGTGCTAAAAACAAAGCATTGTCCTTTTGTTTGACATTTCTGAAAACATTTTTTATTATTATTATTATTAATTATTTTTGCGCATGATTTACAGTGGCATTTTTGATGCATTAGATGTTAGAAAGATAATATTTTTCTTTAATTTTATCTTAATTTGATGACGAGAGGGTTGATTGAGTACAAGTCATTCGATTTTAAAGATGAAAGAAAGCAACATTTTTTGAAATAATATTGCAGTGTTAAAACTAAAAACTTTCTAATTAACCAAATTTGCCTAGAGTATAATAATTAAAGCGTAATGATAATAAGTGTCGCATATAATTTAAAAAGTATAACTTTTTAAAAATTAACGAGAAGAAATTTGTATTAACATGAACTTCTTTTGTACCTTATTTTTAACGCATTCGTGATTTACATTGCTCAATTTCCTCTATTATGCAATAAATAACACCGCATTTCAATCATTTTTGGGAAAACTTATACATTGTACGATGCAAAATTCGTATTCTACATCCAAAATGTATAACAATTTGAAATATAATATAAATGACCTGTTGTAAGGAAATTTTGCACATAGATAACCTTAAACTTAGTGATAATGCATTATAAAATAGAGATATGAATGAAAGGAATTTCTTCACAAAATACAAATGTGAGGCTGTTTTAACTTAAACCTCTTGGATAGGCATTTAGCAGCTGTAAATATGTAGATGATGCAACAAGAAGAACGAGAATTTTAAAATCTTAACAAATTTTTTCTGATTTCAATAAAGGATGATTACTACCACAATATATTAAATATTGAGTTAAAATACATAATCCAAAGAAATATGCGAACTTAAATGGACGCTAAAATAGTTGACGACAAATGAAATTTAATCATACAAATAATATACCACTCTGCTTGCTAACGCTAATTAGTCGATACGGCAGCCCCTGAAGAAAATTCTAATCAAATATCTAGTGATAAAATCTTCTGGAACTCAAATAACTAGCTATGATTGAACTCCTTTTTTCTTAAAAATCTCGCTGCTTAAATAGGTCGTTAAAGGAGTGTCACTTTAAATATCTACTCTAACAAAGTTCTTTAAAAGTACCTTCGAATTTAACCATACACAAAAACCTCCCTGAAAGCTGTACTTCGCAACTCTCAACCTAATCCAACCTAATCCTATAGCAACCTAATCCAACTCCAATTAATGCTTTGCTCCAGCCGATAAAACCATCCAAACTAAGTAAATAAATCTTAAATCTATGCAAATTTGACACTCCTGCGAAATAGTGCTATGAGTGCTCACAAACGACGCTAAAAATTTTACATTTGAACGAATCGTGTTCCCACAAGTACAATATATATATATATATATATGTGTGTGTGTGTGTATATATATTGAATTAAAAACACTTAAACACCTTCACATTTTACAACGGTTTAATAACTTTATAAAGATAATTAAATTCTAAAGGATAAAAAAACATGTAATTGATTGAAGCGGGTTTTCTCTGAGACCTCTCATGATGGTAAGATTATTGCTATTGAATTCATCTATACAAATAATAAACAACTCTATCCGGCTCAGACGGAAAAGTAGGTTCATTTCTTTTTTCTTATCAAAAGGCCGCTATTATGAAACAAAATGACAGATGGCGTTAATTAATAAAATATTTGAGACCACAATAGAAAATACGTACATACTAAATTTCATGCAAATCAGTTATAAATGCATTTTATTAAATTTTTGTCTGAAAAATTTTTTAAGCCAAATGGTGGATTGAATTAGATACTAAATTTGGTTGAAACTTTGATATGATCTATGTACATTCAGTATTTAAAAAAAATCGATTCCCAATTATTAAATTTTTTAGAAGGTGAAACTTTCAAGTAGCCACACGTTTTTATTGAAATAACATGTCGTATCCAGTTGGCCAGCGAACTTATCAAAAGTATTTTTGAGTCCGTTGTGTTTATCCAAATTTGTTTTGACTTAATTAAAAATTTCTAAAGTTTTTCACGACAACTAATCTACTACATTCCGCTTTGTGTCCATCGCTGTCACTAAAAAAAAAAAAAAAAGCAAATCAAATAATTGCGTACATTTGATTGAGAGCCGAACTGGGCTATGCATACATTGAAATATTTACAAAAGTCCTTTCCTAAATCAGTTTTAATATGGGATTTTTAAATTTTCAAGAAGCTGCTGTTTGGAAACAAAACGGCGGGTCAAGTTTACTAGTACAAACTCATCTAAGCTAAGTCGAAAATAAATCCACGTCCAATTTTGGTTCGTATTGATTAAGAATTTCGAAAGTTATCGTTATGACAAATTTTAGACTGGCTGTTATTTTGAAATGAAATGGCGGATGAATTTCATTCATTAACAAACAGGGTTGGGACCTTGATATGTGTTCTGGTATACAAAATCGATGTTTTAAGCAAAGCAATTCATAAATACTCCTTTTATTCAAATTTTAAACTTTGAACTGACAACAATTTAGAAATAATATGGAGGCAACCCAACGAATTTATTTAAGATGTTTTTAAGGTAAATCCACTATCCAACTTTGATTCGAATTAATTAAATATTGCGAAAGTTAATGCGAGAATAAATTTTCAAGTGGCCTCCAGTGGGCGTCATTTTAAAACATGACAGCGGATCATGTTGGTCGAGATACTGGTATAGGCTATATATATCAAATTTTAAGCAAATCCGTTCTTGTATAAAGTTTTAATGTGAATTTGAAATTTCCAAATGACCACAAACTTAAAAACAAAATGGCGGTTCAACTTGGTTACAAAGCAGATTCAAGATATTTTTGAGATAGGTCCGCTATCCAATTATAGTTCAAATTGTTTGAGTATTTCAGAAGTTATCATGAAGAATAATTTTCATGTTGCCACGTGATTACAAATGTCCCCGTAATTTCAAGTGGCCGCTACTTGGAAATAAAAGGAGGATCAGCTTGCTAGACTAACAAACTCATCCAAGGTATTTGTAAAATAAGTTCATTGTCTGATTTTGGTTCGAATTGACTGAGCATTTCAGAAGTTAGCACGTTGGAGTTTTTAAATAGCCCCTTGGTTTCAATTGACTGCCATTGTAAACAAGATGGTATGTCAAGTTGTATGTCGCCTTTCTCCAAAATAAATTTAAGATAAGTCCACTGTTAAGCAATGCTTTGAATTGGTTAAGTCTCTAGTAAATTATTGCGATGATAAATATTTAAGAGCTCGTGCGATTTTAAGTGATTTCAAAGTGCCGTCATTTTGAAATAAAATGGTGATTTAAATTGATTGACCATCTGACCGCCCTTTAAAGAGTAGAATAGTAATGTTGTTTTCGCGGTACTAAATTAATATTTATTTCAAACTGAGGTTAAAAATGTAGCTTTGTACATGATTATAATCTTTATAACTACTATTTACGAGCTTCAAACTTGAAAAATAAGCTAATATTTCATAATTATATATTTTTGAATTATAAGTGTACTGTGGAAAATAGAAAAGCTCAGTGACCGGATATATCCGTTAACGGCGGTCAGATGGTTAATAAATTTGGTTGATATACTAATAAGAGAACTGTCGTATACACTAATGATGGCTGGTGCATGTAAAATCCGTCATGACCGCATTGCACCGTCATGACCGCATGTAAAATCCGTCATGACCGCATTGTTCCCCACCAAATGTTACCTCTGTGGGTTCATCCAAACGGAGAACTCATCCCCTCCAGATGGCTTTTCTCCGGGGTGAATACCAGATCATCACCATTTGCTCTTAGTGTAGCACTAGTCAGAGGTAAAACTCACTTACTCACTCACATACATATATTGAATTTTACGCAAATCTGTTCTTAACTACTTTTCTTTTCTTTTCTTTTTTATTTATTTTTAGATATGAGTTTGAAATTTTTAAGTTTCCGCTACTTGGAAACAAAATCGTAGAGTAACTTAATTAACGAAATCATCCAAAATATTTCTAAGATAATTCCATTGTCTAACTTTTTTTCGAATCTGTTCAGTATCTAGAAGTTATCGTGATGACAAATTTGATCGTGATAATTTGAATGAGTAGGAATGATAAATAAAAAGAAAATAATTTAAAATTGTTAGTAAATTTATAAAGATAAAATTTATAAAGCAGAACATTTGCCAAAAATACTTCATGTGCATACACCATATCTGCTTCCTCTTCCATGGGTGGGAACATTGGAAAAACCTTTTTAGGGTAAAATAACATAAAGTCTAACAGGTTTCGAAAACATGACAAAACAAGCATACTCCCAAAGATGAAAACATTAACCAAATTAAAAAATAATAATAATAAAGAAATTCAAAATTAAAAGCTTTAACTAAATTTAAAATAACAAACTTTAACTAAATTTAGAATAATAAACGGAATATAATTATTAAGCAAATAAATATACCAAGTATAAGCATAAACAAATAAAACAATAAGTCTTATTTTCCTGATTTCCTGATATTCTTATAATATTATTTCCTTCTAACTCTTATATTTTATTTTACACAACTAACGAAAAACAGCAATTATTACTCTTTCATTATTTAATCGAAAGTGATTGGAAATAAAGAAAAATTATTTGTTTAAATTTATTGCTTTCCAGTGTATCATGATTCTTTCTGAATTTTACTAGACTTCAATCGATATCTTTATTTGGATAATTACATGCATT